>JARYHS010005602.1:0-27415 GCA_031002005.1 Vandiemenella viatica | reverse complement strand
TAAAGTTTTTTTTAAGTTTCTTTCATTAGCAACATCTTACTGAAAAACAGATCAACGTTTTTTCAGCCGCAAAATTTATCAGTATTTTTTAACTATGAAACGCTACGAAAATCAAACTTAATGAATGTATTATAGGAATTAATTTGGTAGCAGTTGCTTAGCTATTAAATTGTGCACATAACCACGAATTTCTTCTAATGGTATCCTGGTCGCCGTTTTGCGAGCGAAGGCTGACACGTGACACCGCTCTCCAGCCAATAGCTATAGAGGTGAGTGAATGAGTGAGCTTACGAAATTATATAGTAGATTGTTATTATTATTATTTTCCCCGCGGACTCGCCTCCACCCACAGATTACTGTTCAAAGATAATTAAATACGCACACTGTCTTCGATATACTAAATACATCATTTTACAATACTTCTCGACAAAATTAAATAAACAGCAAAAGTGTTAAACAAAGAACATACAAAAAACACGAAAAAAATTGCTAAAGCAATAGATTTGAAGTGTGAGGGAACTGTGTTCCTCACATTGTACTCTCACAGACTCGCAACATGACTCTCGTATGCTCAAAACGCCTCATGTCTTTTTTTTTAATAAAATTAAATTCTGTCGTGGTAATTAAGAGTTGGTTTCTGAGTAAAGCTTTAGGGAACAAAGCCGTATAAAATTTTTCTCTGGTACTAACTTACCTGGGGTCGCTGGAACGAGGTTAGGTCCCTTGCAGTGTAAACGTGTCTAGCCTCGCCGCGTCACGTCCCATGTAATTTATCCTTGTGCAAATTTTCGACAGGGTGTGGTCGTTATCGCTCCTCTCAAGTTGGCCGACTCGCCCGTCTCTTCTCCCATTCATCACCTTCCACCCCCTCCGCCACCCTCCCCTCGCCAGACCACCGCATGCAGGAGGCCATATTTCATCGCACCTCCACCCATTATTAATCAGCCAGATTAAAATCGGAATGGGTAGAGCGTGCTAAATGGCCGAATCGTTTGTAGGATTTGATGCGACGAGATGCGGTTTTTTGTTAAAGCGGAGCGGGTGAGGAACAGAATATATTTGCTGTTACTTAAACGGTGCCTGGGATCAAGGTAGTTAAAATATGCGTCCTTCGACCCCATTTGCGAGCAGTTATAACGTAATTCGAAGACTTCCGAATGTAAATAGTCCTGGCACTGGTCGACATGTGATGAAACTCGAATAGATCTTATATAGACCTACATGAAAATTTCAAGTGAACTCTTTCGCCAAGTGAGTATTACACAACACAATATACCTAGCTTTCTCCTAGTATTATTCCTAGCGACATAGCAGCCGCTCCGATGCTTATATAAATTCTTTCTTCTCTCCTACCATTCGGGATTGGAATGCACAGCAAAGAGATTAGTTTTGGTCCTGATCATCCTCTGCCACCCACAATTTTGTAAATTGCAAAATATATATGTAGCTGTAGACATCGCAAGGTGTTCGCAGAAATATTTTACGTGCAACAAAACATCCTCGAGTCTAAACCAGGGGTGGCCAATTTTTCCTGCCCGCGAGATCCATCACACTTTTACAAAATTTATTTATTTTATAATGGCCAAAGTAGTGAAATCAATGTATTAAAAAAAAATATATTTCTGCATCCATATATTCAAAAATTTACTGTCGGAATATGAATATCATTATTATTATATTATCTATGTTTACATGTAAAAATAACAGTAAACGCAAAAATAATAATTCATTATCTTTCAATTTTTCACTTAAAAAAACCAGTCTATAGTGGGTCTAAATCTAATATAGGGATATATGAATTTATATGCGGCCCACGAAGTTATGATGCATTTCCAAAGAAGCCCGCAAGATCATTTGGGTTGGCCACCCCTGGTCTAAAAGCTAACAAATCCGTCGCTACCGCGCCAGAGCGCCAAACAACGACCCAACAATAATTAAAAACAATTCATATTTAGTTTAAGCTAAATATTACTTTGAAATAATCTGAAATTAAAGTACAAAAAATTTACTCATTGAATTTGAGAGAGTAAACTTGTGCAAAGCATCCAGAACACGTTCAAATATGATAGTTGGCACAACACCACATATAAATATACTTTTATTTAAAATAACAGCTATCCCAGTCGATATATCACACTTACAAAGTCTGTCATACCATTAAAAATAGTTTCACATAATACGCAAACTTACTACACATTACCGAAATACTTTCATGTAAACACAATAAATCAACCACATACTTTATTCTACACAAACTTAATTATTTAAAAGAGGACAATGTCTTTTTCAGCCTAGTCTCAGTTCCTTCTTTGTGAGCTGGTGTTCGTGGAGTATGTTGTCCTAGGACATTGCCTCCAAGTCATTCGGACGAGTCAGGTCTTCACAGTCGATTAGGTCTTTATGTTGGCTATTGATGATGTCTTCAGATGATTTTATCTTCACAGGATGGAAGTCCGCCGCATCTGCCATCTCAGAAATGGTCCACCAATTTGCTGTGGTGCACTTATGGCTGCCGCAGCGTGTTCCGCGTGTCTTCCTTTGCAGCCAGGTGATTGACGAGATTCTTGAGTAGATCGATGAGGGCATCTAGTCGGTCTTCTCGCTGTTCTGGATCTTGGTAGGTGCAGGAATGGATGCAGTGTGCGCTGTCGGATTTCAGTGGCTCCGTCTTCTTCTGTCTTGCAGTTTCGGCTAATGTGGCCCTGATGTCGTTTCTTCTTGTAGCTGGTCTATGAAGAGGCAATTGACACTGTTGTGGCGAACCAGAACTCGACTGTGAGCGTGCCATGTTCGCTTCCCGACTTGGTGCGGGCTGCGTATGGAGACTAGGACTCCGGTGCTGCCGAGTCTAGTGTAGTTGCTGCTTCCACTTGTCGCAGCCGCGGAAAGGAGCTGCGTGCTCGGATCCGCAGTTCCAGCAGACTGGCTTGTCTCGGGTTTTTTTTTGCAGTCTGCAAGATTGTGTCTGCCTCCGCAACGGACACACCTGACCGGTTCAGTGCAGTCCCTGGCATAGTGCCGGAATTTTGGCACCTGAAGCACTGGACCGGGCTGCGTGGGGGCGGCTTCGCTGTGATGGTCTGCGTTGTGGCATTGCGTGGGGGCGGCTTCTCAGCCATGATCGGCGTTGTAGCGCTGGAACTCGCTCCATCAGGGAGCATGTTGTTGTTGCCCGCCGGATCTTGCTGCTCAGGAGCTTCATTTCTCTTTGCAGTGATGTTGACTTCTTATTCGTCGTGAAAAAGATGTGATGGGCGGTGGAGCGACGCTGTAGGATCTCGATAACTGTCTCGAAGTCTTGAGGCAGGCCGGCAGTATCTTTACCCCTTGTTGGTCTGGCCAACAGAATAGGGGCAGATTCGTGCGGCGATGCAGATAGGCCAGGATGCCGGGTGTAATTTCTTATATAGCGGGCAAGGATGAGTGGCACTGGGCCCTCCTCTGCGATAGGAATGATATTTCTGCGGTGTCCTCCTGATGGGAGTTGTGACTTTTTTGGGAAAGAATACGAAGGTAGGTTGCTGGTTGCACTACATCTGCACACAAAAGCCACCTAATTCCCGTAAATTCGGGGGGGAGGGGGGTGATGAGTGACGTCACGTTTCAATCACATCCCAGATGTGTTACATCGGGTTCAGATCTGGTGAGTTTGGGGCCAGCACATCAATTGCTACTCGCCACTGGTTCCTCGAACCACTCCATCACACTCCTGGCCTTATGAATGGCGCATTGTCTCTTCAAAAATGCCACTGCCGTTGGGAAACATGGTGGTTCATGAAGGGGTTGTACATGGTCTGCAACCAGTATAAGCTACTTATTGACCGTCATGGTGCCTTGTACGAGCTCCACTGGACCCATGGATGCCCACGTGAATGTTCCCCAGAACATAATTGAGCCGCCGCCAGCTTGTCTCCGCCCTGCAGTACAGGTGTCAGGAAGCTGTTCCCCTGGTAAACGACGGATTCACACCCTCCCATCGGCTTGATGAAGAAGGTATCGGGATTCATCAGACCGTGCAACGTTCTACCACTACACTAACGTCCAGTGACGATTGTCACGTGCTCATTTCAGTCCTAGTTGCCAATGTCATGGTGTCAACATTGCACATGCATGGGTCGTCGGCTGCGGAGTCCCATCGTTAGGAATGTTCGGTGCACTGTGTGTTCAGACAAACTTGTAATCTTTCCAGCATTAAAATCTGATGTTACTTTCTCCACAGTTCGCCGCCTGTCCTATTTTACCAGTCTGCCCAGCCTACGACATCCGACATCTGTAATGAGGAATGGCCGCCCAACCCTTCGATGTTTGGACGTGGTTTCACCTTGGTTTCGCCACATGTTGAAGACACTCACCACAGCACTCCTCGAACATACGACGAGTCGTGTTGTTTCCGAATTGCTCGTGCCGAGCCTTTGGCCATCACAATCTCACCTCTGTCAAAGTCAGATAGATCGCGTGCCTTCACCATTCTAAACACGGATAGGACAGCGTCCATAAACCACGTAGCTTCATTTTTATCTCCTGTGAACCACCCTCCCCCTCACGTTACCCGACGTGGCTTTCCCTCTAAACCCGCCTCCTCCCCTCTCCCAGAGTAGCACGTAGCTTTTTTCGCTACTGATTCCAGAAGACATTTTGTACAGTTATCTCTTGTTAGAGTATCGTAAATTACGTATGGAGATAATTAAATGACGGAAATAAATATTCATATTCTGTTGTGTTTCCTGCAGCTTATTTTAACTGTTGCAAATAATATGAATGGAAAGCTATGTGGATTGGCTCAGAAACCACCCATCGCCCTCCCACATAGTCCAGCGTGGCTTTCCAGCCAAACTCTTCCCCCCACCCCTTGAGCGATCCACATAGTTTATGTACGCTACCTAACGCGCTCACTGATACTATATGCACCGTGCGTGTGTCTTACTAGCAGTCATTCCTCGTCAGGCGACGCTGCTATCTCCTGGACGGGTTTATATCGATAGTAGGTAGGTGGTCATAATGTTCTGGTTGATGAACGTATGTTTTAACTCACGTATCTCGTTATACCGGTGTAGTGAACGAGCGGCTATTCGCCACAGATTGGTTGAGTTGGTCTCCGATCAACCACTCCTCGGGTAGTCTTACCGATGAAATGTGATTGTATGTCCAGAGGTATTACGTTCTACCATTACTTATTGCTGGTAATGAGCAGGAATCAGTTATACAAGTGAAAAAATGTAGCTGAAAGAATGGAATGACTTTAATAAATTCAATGAAACTGAGTACATGAACATACACGTGGAATAACTGAAAATACTGCATAAAAATAGCTCTCACGAATTTAAGTCCTTACTAATAAAATCCTGTCACTCGGAATATTCTTTCTTAATCAGCAGAAGGGTATGAAACGCATTAGCCGTTACCTAATAAATTCTTCAAGTCGATTGGCGATCAGGTCCGTCATGAGGCTAGGTTAAGACTGCCTCGAGCGCTTGCTTCATAGTACGCTCCCGGGCTGAGAGAAGTGGTGGGGGATATCACGTGAATTTAGTGCCATTAGGCTGAAGCATCTCACTAAGGGCTTTTTGAATTACATAGTAGGGAGCTCGCTTCCAACGGGAAGTGCGTTTGCTAACCTTGAGCTCTGCTGCGTTGAGTGGACTTAAATTACATGGCTGTAAGCTCGAGAAAAACTATTCCGAATGGAAATTACTCTATTCTATAACTAAAATTCCTTAATCTACTACAACGGGAATAATTCAGTCGCCAGAGCCTCGTACGTGCATACAGGGTGCGCCACGTAAAGGAGAGGTTGTCAGTTGATTGGATGAGGCTTGTATATCTTCTCCCAAGCCCTTACACTGAGAGATCCGAAATCGGTAAAGTTCACGAGATTCATCAGGCCAGGCCCTGCGATCCTTCAAACTCAGGCCGTGGACAAAGCATTTTCCTTACTTAGCCTGTGTGGCTGCTGGGATCTGCTGGAGACGGGGGGGTCTTCATGTTCAGTGCTTAGTACCTGTTGTGTGTTTGCAGACGCTGTGACGCGGTCGGCGGCCTTCTTCCTGTCGGCGACGCTGCTGCTGCTGCTGGCAGAGATGTTCATGCTCGCGGGACACTGCTGCAGGCAGCGACGCCTCTGCACCTTCGTCTCCGGCGTCGTCAGCATCGTCGCCGGTTGGTATACTACACCGGTCACTAAGCCATCGGAATCAGTTTAAGTAGAAATAAGACCATGCCTTCAGCAAAATCTACTTCCTTCACTGACAAGTGACACCTTTGACCTCGAACGCTCGTAACCGCACGAAAACATGCTTAGAATAAAAAGCCATTATAAATAAAACAGTGATGTGTTTCATTTCCGTGCAAAACGTTGCATTCTACCTCAAGTTACATACTAATTAGTGCGGCTTTTGATATTGGACTGCGTGAATGCTAAAGTGATTTGGAATGTGATAACGTGTCTTTAGTGAGGTATTCACATTGTTCTCTTCCACTTTGTTTTAATCACTTCATCAAAATCCGGCATCTGCACTTTGAGGACTAATATAAGCGCTATCAGGTGTGTGGTACTGCTGTATATGCGTGTTTTGCGCTGTATTAAGTACTTTAAGCAGAGAGTTTTTGGCACTGTTGATTGAAAATGTACTGATACACTGACATCCTTGAATTACGTATAATTTCGTTCATACGGTATTGATATCTTGTTACTTTGTTTCTCTCCATTAAAATCTTACTTCAGGTAGAACGCAACGTTTTGCATTGAAATGACACACACCACTGTTTTGTTTATGACCGCTTGTTATTCTTAGCATGATTTCGTGCGGTTCCGAGCGTTCGAGATCAAAGGTGTCCCTTGTGTTTACTTCACTTTCTAAAACAGCATGGTTTCTCTTGTTATTATCAATGACTTTTTTTTTTTATTAAAAAGTAAAGATTCCACACCATGTGCCATTGGTTTCCTAAAGCACCACACCCTTGATCCCGCAGTTATACCACACGATACACCTACCGCAAAGTTCGGTAATTTCGCTTTTGTTTGCATGACATTTTTTTGGGCGCGGTAGGGAGGGAGATATTTTTTAGTCTCACACATTAAGTGCGCATGCGCCACAACGTTGTGAACGTACTCACTTAACGATCCCTTGATGCAAGCAGCTACGAATTCTCATGAGAATAGCAAACATGAGAACAGAACTGTATTAAAAATATTAAAGCTTAACTTCCTTTAAGACACATTAAAAATCACGTGACGACATCGGACGGTACATCGGGAAGAGTAGCTATCATTACACACTGAGATCTGCACCAGTATTTTTAATTGCTTTATTTTGGTTATTAGTTGGTTTTCTATTTATATTTCTTTGATTTAAATGGTTTAATTATATTCTCTGATCGCTTTTATACTAAAAATAAGGAAATATGGAGGAATTATATCCTGATACAGTGAATATTTTGCGATAAAAGCTTTCATTTTCATGCAAAAATGTTAATATTCGTCTTTAAAACAGAGGGAGTGAATTATATAAACTTTTAAAAATAATTTAAGTACTAAGCCAGAAATCTGCAAGTCAACCCATCATTTTTTATTAAAATCTCCGCTTTGGTGACATCATACGTTATGAAATGAATTTTTCGGAATTCGACCCTTAAAGGGCAAAAGTATATTTCTACAACGCTTTTTTGTGTGACGAGCCTTTTATCTCCCTTGATATCTAACCGAAATAGATAAATAAGGTATCATTTTAAAGATTAATTTCGCTGCTTTGGTCAGGTCATATCTTAAGAAAGTAATTATTGGTATTTGACCCTTACACGGCAAAAGTATCATTATTCCCATAACATGTTTTTCTGTTACAATCCATTTATCTGCTATTGATACCTAACCGAAATGTGGTATCGTTTAAAAGATTGAAGGTCTCCACTCATGATGCTTTATAAATTAAGAACTAAATTTTTAGGAATTCGACCGTTGAAGGACAAAAGTAATAACTGTGATAGCCGCGAGTATGAGGCAGTTCAGAACCTAGCCACTAGATAGCAGTAGCACACAGGCCCGCGGCTAGTTGTTTGAACGCCCTTGTGCAATACCGATTATGCCGCCCCCTGTCTAACTACGGCCAGTATTGGGTCTATGAGTTTTCCTAGCCGGATCAAAAAACTGTGAGATTGCCGCCCCTTCGAACATTATTTTGCCGGCCCCCATTGTTGCCAAAAAAAGATCGCTGCATTAATATGCCGCCGCCCGCTATGTCCGACGATTTTTTTAGCTCTGCTACTGTCCCGGCGGCAACACTCAATGTTCGATCACTTGACTTGCCGCCCCCTGGACGTGCCGCCCGCGTGCGGTGCACGCCTTGCACGCCCGCTTACGGTGGGCCTGGTAGCACATATCACAGAGATATTAATAAACTGTTTCACTGGTATCGACTTTTGTTACGTGACTATCACACTAAACAATTGATACAAATGAGGCGGTTCTTCTTCCGTCCTATTGCAAACCCCCAACCTTACTATTTTATTTTATTTAATTTAATTGCAATGGAGCACAGGCTCCGGTGGCAATATCCCTACACAGTCTACCCATCTTCCCCCTATCCTGTACCCATCTACATTTGCCCTCTACAAATTTTATCTTTAAATTCTTTCAAAATTTTCGGTAAATCATTCATCATTTCTCTTGGTAACTCATTCCATTCCCTGATACCCCTACCTAAAAAAGAGAATCTTCCCACACCCTTGTGCCTGAAATTGAGTGCCAGCTTGTGGTCATGGTCATCTTTTCCCTTCCATACATTTCTTTTTCATACCTATTGCAATATCTTTCCATGCCTCATCGCCAATATATGTCCTGTACACTCCCATGACCCTCCTCATCCTCCTCCTGTCTTGCAATGAATCCCATTCCAGCTCCTTTATCATATCCGTCACTGATTCCATTCTGCGATAATTTCCAGAAACAAATCTAGCAGCCCTTTTTTGCACCCTCTCCAATTCATTGTATTCGTCATCTGGTGATTTACTAACTGTGTTTCGCGTACCAGCTGAGGTGATTCCGAGGCCCGTCTCGTTCGCAGGCTTGCTGATGCTGTTCGGGCTGGTGATGTACATCTCGATCTTCAAGGCCGAGATAGGCTCGAAGCTGCGGCCGCGCTCGCAGCTGCAGCCGCCGCAGTTCACCTACCGGTACGGCTTCAGCTTCCTGCTGGTGGTGTCGGGCTTCATGGCCGCCGAGGTGGCCGGCACCTGCGCAGTCTTCCTCTACATCTTCTGGCACCAGCTCGAGTGGGGCCGCAAGCGGCACGACCTCAGCCGCAAGCTGTCCTCCTCGTCGGCGCTGCTGTCGCCCTCGCCGCCCCCCGCCGCCCCCAGCATAGCTGCCTCCGCGGCCTGCCGCCGCCACCACAACCTGCCGCCACCGCCTCCGGTAAGCTACAAACACCGAGTCGCCTCTCAAACTTATTGAGATTTAGCTTATTATTACACTCCCACAATATTTACCAGAAAAATTAATTAAAAGAGAGATTTCCCTCAGTACAGAGGTTTTACTCCAACATAACATTAACAATTCGAAACACAGAACTTGACTTCATCTTCTCAAAACATTTCTCCAGATATTTCGATCTTGCGTATCTTCCTCTTCTGCACCAAATCTTCTCATTCTCTTTGGAGCCAGGTAAACATGGGCCGTGCTCTATTCATCCTTCATTTAACTTCCCATTCCTGTGCAAGTTTTTCCTAGTGTCATACATCCTCCTTACATGGCCATACCATTCCAATCTTTTTCGTTCTATAACTTCATACATTTCTTCTTTCAGTTCCATTAGCGCTGTTATTTCGGTATTCCTTACTTTTTCTTTTCTAGATATTAGTGCAGATCTCAAACAATTAATTTCTTCTTTTTCTTCTATTCATAACATTCTTGCTCCATAGAAGTGAATTGAGCATCCCGTTTACTTTCAGGCCATTAGTAATTAATTTTATTAATTTCCATGTTTGATTTTCCTTCTATTTCTAAAATTGAAACCAAATAGCAAAATTTTTTTACCTTTTTAATTTTTATTCCATCATATTAGTAAGATATTCTTTTTTTTTTTACTTAATTTTCAAGCCCCATTTTTTATATTCTTTTGACAGTTGATTACATATGTAATTTGCATCCTCACCATCTTGTGCTATGACGACTTGATCAATATCAAATAGTAAATGATGAAGATATTTTCCATCTATTATTTCTAAACCCATTCTATTCCACTTCTCTGACCATGTTCTCAAACTAACATCTATATAAATTTTAAATTAGGGTTGGTGACATATGGCACCCCTGCAGCAGACCTTTACTTGTTTTAAATTTTTGTGATAATCCATAACCAGTTTTTATTTGGCATGTGTTATTTTTTATATTTCTTGCATTATTTTAATTAAGGAGTTACGTATATGTCACATTTCTAATACTTTCCGTATCATATTTCATGGGACAGTATCACATGCTTTTTCTAAATCTCTGAAAATTAATCCTATATTTTTTTATTTTTTTTGTTGTAGTTTCCCAGAATCTGGCGTAACGTGGAAATGTGGTCTATACATGACCTACCTGCAGTAAAGCCACATTGTTCTTTATGAGTTTTGAATTAGTTTCTAATTTATTTTTTATTAGTTTGGCAGAGGTTTTCATAAATGAATTCATAACACAAATCCCACGATAATTATAACATACTTTACTATCTCCTTTCTTGAATATGACAATAATACAACCTAATATCATTTCCTTAGGTATTAGGCCTCCATATAATATTTTATTTTACAATTTTGTTATAAGTTTTACAAGTTTGTCACCTTCAAAAAAAAATGCCTGGTCCTCCACGTTGTGGGCTCGTCACTCATAAAAAATACGAAATGCTAAAATAACGAACAATGTTCCTCGGGCGAACACAAGAATCATGGTCTGAATTAAAAGGTCTGCGACAAGTAACAAAAGGCAAAAGTAACCAAGGAAATCGGAAGAACGTTTAAAAAAATTATTAAATAACGACAGAGAATTAAACCTAGAAGAAGGAGGATTATGAGATGAAAATAAGCAGGTAGGTGACGACATTCAAATTTCAAAAGAGGAACTGCTCGAGGTATTTAAGAACAGGAAACAATGGCAAATCTCCTGGACCAGGCGGAATCAATTTGGAAATTTACCCGAAACCTAACTTTATTATTACTACTAGATTTTGACTGTGGCTTCGCGCGTGTGGATCTAGGGGCACGGAGGCTTTTAAAATGGTATCCGAGGAAAACCGGAATTTAAAAAAAAAAAAAACAGCAAATGATTTTTTGATCGCGTCATCCACGACGAGGTCATTAGAGGAGGGAAAGGAATGTGGATAAGGAACAGGAATGAATTCAGCCAGGGCCTTTTGATTAACCATTCCTGGATTCGTCTGAAGTGATTTGCGGAAACCAATAAAAATTCAAGTCTAGATGGCTGCACCGGGATTCTAACCCGAGTCTTCCCAAATGCGTGGTCAGAGCGTTACCGCTTACCCACCACGCTAGGTTAGACAAAAAAAAAAATATGCTTTCATCAGAATTTTATGGTGTGGTGACAATTTATGTCATACAAAAAAATTTAAATCCTTCAATTAAAAATAAATTGTTATGAAGGTGATTATTCTAAAAATAAATTGGTAATGTTACAAACAGCAATAGTAGCAAAAAGAAATCAGTAAAATATGTATTTATATATCTTCAAGCAAGAAACGAACCCAAGCCCCTTAGCATGGAACGAGATACTTCAATGCGTACAGGTATTCAGACGTTACGGTTTTAAAGGTTTTTCTTGTATAGTCTGTTAAGTTAACAGAGACGGCTCAAGATTAGGGATTGCAGTCCAGCAAAGCGGGATCCCGTAATACCGCGGGATGCCGCATCATTAGACAGTCTGACGGATCCCGCAAAAAATTAAGCGGATCCGCAATCCGCAAAATCCGGTCAGTCTGCGTGACTCGCTGCCCCACTCGGTCTCTATCGGATGTTTTGCACTGTTTGCCTGAACACTCTATTGTCTCTGCTTGCAGTTGACATTTGGCGCGTGTGAACAAACGTTCGTTTTTGTCAACCTTCGTCATTCGTAAGTAAAAAGATACACTTTTACCTATTCATTTTCGAGTACACATTTCTGTAGTTTTAGTTATGTTGCGTATTTAGTACGATTTTCTAACTATATAATTATTTTTCATGTGTCGCAAACGTTATCTGAACTGCATAGTTACAGATTTTTATTCACGGTTTCGTATTCCCATTTTCATTATTTGCAGATAAAGTTATTGTGACAATTTCCTTATTTCCTGCTGAAAACTTAATTATTCGTTGATATGAAACTAATGTTATCGTAATTTTAACGATCGCATATCTATTTATTTAGCAACTATCAAAAGGCAATTGTATATCCTTTGACTTATTGTTGTTTTGGCCGCTGCCTCAATGCGTTTCTTTGACAAAAGCCGCCTGCTTACATGTGCCGCTCAGGCTATCGATTAATCACTCTTCTCCTTGTTATTATTTCTACTAAAGGAAAAAAAAGTTATAATGACGTTTTCACGAGTGTATCGACGAATTGTGTTGTAGGGACATAATACTTCGACGGCTGCCTCCGCTGTCTCCCTCACGTGTGAAATTTCGTGTTTTTTACAATGAAATCCGGAGACACAACCTATTAAAACTTCACTGCAATCATTCGACGAGAAAGTCTCCTTTCTTACTAAAAAGTAATAATTTGCACTTTAAAAACGTCGTTACGCCACATAAGTAAAACTGAAATACTTGACAGTTTAAGTGTTGGTGAGTAGTTTCTTTAAATAACATTGAATCAACTGTAAGATCAATCAAGGAATCAGGAGATATAATAATAAATCCCACAAAAACAATTTTTGTAAAAAAAAAAAAAAATGCCAAGTCTCGAGCATGTGCAGTGACAAAAAGTTATGAGATCTGTTCTGAGCCAAGTCTACGCTTTACAGAGTATATTAACTTCACTTTGTGAAATAGAATGCTTTCTCTCGGTGTTAAGGAACGTTTATTTAGAATTAAAAAAAAAAAAAAAAAAAAACTCTGGTAACTTGGCCACTAAGCAAATCATGTTTTTAAATTCATGTGTAGGACACATAATATGACCTAACACTGAATATTTTCCATTTTTTATTATTTATTTAAAATTGGTTTAGATTAAAAAAAAAATGTAAAACCTTGAAATGTACTTAAGACATGATAAAAAGTTTTAATGTCATTTTGCCAATTAAAATATTGCTGTTAATTTTTATCATTTAACATTAAAATTTATTTATTAATTTAATTATTATTTAATTTATTAACGTTTTAAGTAACTATTTTTTAAATATATGCTTTAAAAAACTATTTGCGCCAATCCCGCACGGATCGCGCGGGATTGGGGCAAATCCCGCGCGGATCCCGCGGGATTGGCGCAAACAGTTTTTTAACGCTTATATTTAAAACATAGTTACTTAAAACGTTAATAAATTAAATAATAATTAAATTAATAAATAAATTTTAATGTTAAATGATAAAAATTAACAGCAATATTTTAATTGGCAAAATGACATTAAAACTTTTTAGCATGTCTTAAGTACATTTCGAGGTTTTACATTTTTTTTTTAATCTAAACCAATTTTTAAATAAATAATAAAAATGGAAAATATTCAGTGTTAGGTCATATTATGTGCCTTACAATACATCACATGAATTTAAAAACATGGTTTGCTTAGTGGCCAAGTTACCAGAGTTTTTTTTTTAATTCTAAATAAACGTTCCATAACACCGAGAGAAAGCATTCCATTTCACAAAGTGAAGTGAATATACTCTGTAAAGTGTAGACTTGGCTCAGAACAAGATCTCATAACTTTTTGTCACTGCACAAGCACGAGACTTGGCTTTTTTTTTTACAAAAATTGTTTTTGTGGATTCATTATTATATCTCCTGATTCCTTGATTGATCTTACAGTTGATTCAATGTTATTAAAGGAAACTACTCACCAACACTTAAACTGTCAAGTATTTCAGTTTTACTTATGTGGCGTAACGACGTTTTAAGAGTGGAAATTATTACTTTTTAGTAAGAAAGGAGACTTTCTCGGCGAATGATTGCAGTGAAGTTTTCATAGGTTGTATCTCCGGATTTCATTGTAAAAACACGAAATTTCACACGTGAGGGAGACGGCGGAGGCAGCCGTCGAAGTATGGTGTTCCTACAACACAATTCGTCGATACACCGTGAAAACTTCATTATAACTTTTTTGCCTTTAGTCGAAATAATAACAAGGAGAAGAGGTATTAATCGATAGCCTGAGCGGCACATGTAAGCAGGCGGCTTTCGTCAAAGAAACGCATTGAGGCAGCGGCAAAACAACAATAAGTCAAAGGATATACAATTGCCTTTTGATAGCTGCTAAATAAAGGTATGCGATCGTTAAAATTACGATAACATTAGTTTCTATCAACGAATAATCAAATTTTCAGCAGCAAAAAGGAAATTGTCACAATAACTTTATCTGCAAATACAGAAAATGGGAATAATGAAACCGTGAATAAAAAGCTGTAACTTGTAGTTCAGATAACGTTTGCGACACATAAAAAATAATTATATAGTTAGAAAATCGTACTAAATACGCAACATAACTCAAATTACAGAAATGTGTACTCGAAAATGAATACGTAAAAGTGTATCTATTTACTTACGAATGACGAAGGTTGACAAAAACAAACGTTTGTTCACACGCGCCAAATGTCAACTGCAACGGAAGGGTCAGGCAAACAGTGCAATACATCCGATAGAGACCGAGTGGGGCAGCGAGTCACGCAGACTGACCGGATTTTGCGGATTGCGGATCCGCTTAATTTTGTGCGGGATCCGCCAGACTGTCTAATGATGCGGATCCCGCGGGATTGCGGGATCCCGCTTTGCTGGATTGCAATCCCTAATCTTGAGCCGTCTCTGTTAACTTAACAGACTATACAAGAAAAACCTTTAAAACCGTAACGTCTGAATACCTGTACGCATTGAAGTATCTCGTTCCATGCTAAGGGGCTTGGGTTCGTTTCTTGCTGAAGAGATATAAATACATATTTTAGTGATTTCTTTTTGCTACTATTGCTGTTTGTAACATTACCAATTTATTTTTAGAATAATCACCTTCATAACATTTATTTTAATTGAAGGATTTAAATTTTTTTGTATGACATAAATTGTCACCACACCATAAAATTCTGATGAAAGCATATTTTTTTTGTCTAACCTAGCGTGGTGGGTAAGCGGTAACGCTCTGACCACGCATTTGGGAAGACTCGGGTTAGAATCCCGGTGCAGCCATCTAGACTTGAATTTTTATTGGTTTCCGCAAATCACTTCAGTACGAATCCAGGAATGGTTAATCAAAAGGCCCTGGCTGAATTCATTCCTGTTCCTTATCCACATTCCTTTCCCTCCTCTAATGACCTCGTCGTGGATGACGCGATCAAAAAATCATTTGCTGTTTTTTTTAAATTCCGGTTTCCTCGGATACCATTTTAAAAGCCTCCGTGCCCCTAGATCCACACGCGCGAAGCCACAGTCAAAATCTAGTAGTAATAATAAAGTTAGGTTTCGGGTAAATTTCCAAATTGATTCCGCCTGGTCCAGGAGATTTGCCATTGTTTCCTGTTCTTAAATACCTCGAGCAGTTCCTCTTTTGAAATTTGAATGTCGTCACCTACCTGCTTATTTTCATCTCGATAATCCTCCTTCTTCTAGGTTTAATTCTCTGTCGTTATTTAATAATTTTTTTAAACGTTCTTCCAGTTTCCTTGGTTACTTTTGCCTTTTGTTACTTGTCGCAGACCTTTTAATTCAGACCATGATTCTTGTGTTCTCCCGAGGAATATTGTTCGTTATTTTAGCTTTTCGTATTTTTTATGAGTGACGAGCCCACAACCTGGAGGACCAGGCATTTTTTTTTTGAAGGTGACAAACTTGTAAAACTTACAACAAAATTGTAAAATAAATATTATATGAGAGACCTAATACCTAAGGAAATGATATTACGTTGTATTATTGTCATATTCAAGAAAGGAGATAGTAAAGTATGTCAAAATTATCGTGGGATTTGTGTTATGAATTCATTTATGAAAACCTCTGCCAAACTAATAAAAAATAGATTAGAAACTAATTCAAAACTCATAAAGAACAATGTGGCTTTACTGCAGGTAGGTCATGTATAGACCACATTTCCACGTTACGCCAGATTCTGGGAAAATACAACGAAAAAAAAAAAATATATATATATATAGGATTAATTTTCAGAGATTTAGAAAAAGCATATGATACTGTCCCAAGAAATATGATACGGAAAGTATTAGAAATGTGACATATACGTAACTCCTTAATTAAAATAATGCAAGAAATATAAAAAATAACACATGCCAAATAAAAACTGGTTATGGATTATCACAAAAATTTAAAACAAGTCTGCTGCAAGGGGTGCCATATGTCACCAACCCTAATTTAAAATTTATATAGCTGTTAGTTTGAGAACATGGTCAAGAAGTGTAATAGAATGGGTTTAGAAATAATAGATGGAAAATATCTTATCATTTACTATTTATGATGATCAAGTCGTCATAGCACAAGATGTGCGAGGATGCAAATTACATATGTAATCAACTGTCAAAAGAATAAAAAATGGGGCTTGAAGATTAAACAAAAAACAGAATATCTTACTAATATGATGGAATAAAAATTAAAAGGTAAAAAATTTTTTGCTATTTGGTTTCGATTTTAGAAATAGAAGGAAAATCAAACATGGAAATTAATAAAATTAATTACTAATGGCCTGAAAGTAAACGGGATGCTCAATTCACTTCTATGGAGCAAGAATGTTATGAATAGAAGAAAAAGAAGAAATTAATTGTTTGAGATCTGCATAATATCTAGAAAAGAAAAAGTAAGGAATACCGAAATAACAGCGCTAATGGAACTGAAGAAGAAATGTATGAAGTTATAGAACGAAAAAGATTGGAATGGTATGGCCATGTAAGGAGGATGTATGAACTAGGAAAAACTTGCACAGGAATGGGAAGTTAAATGAAGGATGAATAGAGCACGGCCCATGTTTACCTGGCTCCAAAGAGAATGAGAAGATTTGGTGCAGAAGAGGAAGATACGCAAGATCGAAATATCTGGAGAAATGTTTTGAGAAGATGAAGTCAAGTTCTGTGTTCCGAATTGTTAATGTTATGTTGGAGTAAAACCTCTGTACTGAGGAAATCTCTCTTTTAATTAATATTTCTGGTAAATATTGTGGGAGTGTAATAATAAGCTAAATCTCAATAAGTTTGAGAGGCGATCGGTGTTTGTAGCTTACCGGAGGCGGTGGCGGCAGGTTGTGGTGGCGGCGGCAGGCCGCGGAGGCAGCTATGCTGGGGGCGGCGGGGGGCGGCGAGGGCGACAGCAGCGCCGACGAGGAGGACAGCTTGCGGCTGAGGTCGTGCCGCTTGCGGCCCCACTCGAGCTGGTGCCAGAAGATGTAGAGGAAGACTGCGCAGGTGCCGGCCACCTCGGCGGCCATGAAGCCCGACACCACCAGCAGGAAGCTGAAGCCGTACCGGTACGTGAACTGCGGCGGCTGCAGCTGCGAGCGCGGCCGCAGCTTCGAGCCTATCTCGGCCTTGAAGATGGAGATGTACATCACCAGCCCGAACAGCATCAGCAAGCCTGCGAACGAGACGGGCCTCGGCATCACCTCAACTGGTACGCGAAACACAGTTAGTAAATCACCAGATGACGAATACAATGAATTGGAGAGGATGCAAAAAAGGGCTGCTAGATTTGTTTCTGGAAATTATCGCAGAATGCAATCAGTGACGGATATGATAAAGGAGCTGGAATGGGGATTCATTGCAAGACAGGAGGAGGATGAGGAGGGTCATGGGAGTGTACAGGACATATATTGGCGATGAGGCATGGAAAGATATTGCAATAGGTATGAAAAGAAATGTATGGAAGGGAAAAGATGACCATGACCACAAGCTGGCACTCATTTCAGGCACAAGGGTGTGGAAGATTCTCTTTTTTAGGTAGGGGTATCAGGGAATGGAATGAGTTACCAAGAGAATGATGAATGATTTACCGAAAATTTTGAAAGAATTAAAGATAAAATTTGTAGAGGGCAAATGTAGATGGGTACAGGATAGGGGGAAGATGGGTAGACTGTGTAGGGATTTGCCACCGGAGGCCTGTGCTCCATTGCAATTAAATTAAATAAAATAAAATAGTAAGGTTGGGGGTTTGCAATAGGACGGAAGAAGAACCGCCTCATTTGTATCAATTGTTTAGTGTGATAGTCACGTAACAAAAGTCGATACCAGGTGAAAACAGTTTATTAATATCTCTGTGATATGTGCTACCAGGCCCACCGTAAGCGGGCGTGCAAGGCGTGCACCGCACGCGGGCGGCACGTCCAGGGGGCGGCAAGTCAAGTGATCGAACATTGAGTGTTGCCGCCGGGACAGTAGCAGAGCTAAAAAAATCGTCGGACATAGCGGGCGGCGGCATATTAATGCAGCGATCTTTTTTTGGCAACAATGGGGCCGGCAAAATAATGTTCGAAGGGGCCGCAATCTCACAGTTTTTTGATCCGGCTAGGAAAACTCATAGACCCAATACTGGCCGTAGTTAGACAGGGGGCGGCATAATCGGTATTGCACAAGGGCGTTCAAACAACTAGCCGCGGGCCTGTGTGCTACTGCTATCTAGTGGCTAGGTTCTGAACTGCCTCATACTCGCGGCTATCACAGTTATTACTTTTGTCCTTCAACGGTCAAATTCCTAAAAATTTAGTTCTTAATTTATAAAGCATCATGAGTGGAGACCTCAATCTTTTAAACGATACCACATTTCGGTTAGGTATCATAGCAGATAAATGGATTGTAACAGAAAAACATGTTATGGGAATAATGATACTTTTGCCGTGTAAGGGTCAAATACCAATAATTACTTTCTTAAGATATGACCTGACCAAAGCAGCGAAATTAATCTTTAAAATGATACCTTATTTATCTATTTCGGTTAGATATCAAGGGAGATAAAAAGGCTCGTCACACAAAAAAGCGTTGTAGAAATATACTTTTGCCCGTTAAGGGTCGAATTCCGAAAAATTCATTTCATAACGTATGATGTCACCAAAGCGGAGATTGTTAATAAAAAATGATGGGTTGACTGCAGATTTCTGGCTTAGTACTTAAATTATTTTTAAAAGTTTATATAATTCACTCCCTCTGTTTTAAAGACGAATATTAACATTTTTGCATGAAAATGAAAGCTTTATCGCAAAATATTCACTGTATCAGGATATAATTCCTCCATATTTCCTTATTTTTAGTATAAAAGCGATCAGAGAATATAATTAAACCATTTAAATCAAAGAAATATAAATAGAAAACCAACTAATAACCAAAATAAAAGCAATTAAAAATACTGGTGCAGATCTCAGTGTGTAATGATAGCTACTCTTCCCGATGTAGCCGTCCGATGTCGTCACGTGATTTTTAATGTGTCTTAAAGGAAGTTAAGCTTTAATATTTTTAATACAGTTCTGTTCTCATGTTTGCTATTCTCATGAGAATTCGTAGCTGCTTGCATCAAGGGATCGTTAAGTGAGCACGTTCCAACGTTGTGGCGCATGCGCACTTAATGTGTGAGACTAAAAAATATCTCCCTCCCTACCGCGCCCAAAAAATGTCATGCAAACAAAAGCGAAATTACCGAACTTTGCGTAGGGTGTAATCGTGTGGTATAACTGCGGGATCAAGGGTGGTGGTGCTTTAGGAAACCAATGGCACATGGTGTGGAATCTTTACTTTTTAATAAAAAAAAAAAGTCAGTGATTGATAATAACAGAGAAACCATGCTGTTTTAGAAAGTGAAGTAAACACAAGGGACACCTTTGATCTCGAACGCCTCGGAACCGCACGAAATCATGCTAAGAATAACAAGCGGTCATAAACAAAACAGTGGTGTGTGTCATTTCAATGCAAAACGTTGCGTTCTACCTGAAGTAAGATTTTAATGGAGAGAAACAAAGTAACAAGATATCAATACCGTATGAACGAAATTATACGTAATTCAAGGATGTCAGTGTATCAGTACATTTTCAATCAACAGTGCCAAAAACTCTCTGCTTAAAGTACTTAATACAGCGCAAAAACACGCATATACAGCAGTACCACACACCTGATAGCGCTTATATTAGTCCTCAAAGTGCAGATGCCGGATTTTGATGAAGTGATTAAAACAAAGTGGAAGAGAACAATGTGAATACCTCACTAAAGACACGTTATCACATTCCAAATCACTTTAGCATTCACGCAGTCCAATATCAAAAGCCGCACTAATTAGTATGTAACTTGAGGTAGAATGCAACGTTTTGCACGGAAATGAAACACATCACTGTTTTATTTATAATGGCTTTTATTCTAAGCATGTTTTCGTGCGGTTACGAGCGTTCGAGGTCAAGGTGTCACTTGTCAGTGAAGGAAGTAGATTTTGCTGAAGGCATTGGTCTTATTTCTACTTAAACTGATTCCGATGGCTTAGTGACCGGTGTAGTATACCAACCGGCGACGATGCTGACGACGCCGGAGACGAAGGTGCAGAGGCGTCGCTGCCTGCAGCAGTGTCCCGCGAGCATGAACATGAACATCTCTGCCAGCAGCAGCAGCAGCGTCGCCGACAGGAAGAAGGCCGCCGACCGCGTCACAGCGTCTGCAAACACACAACAGGTACTAAGCACTGAACATGAAGACCCCCCCTCCAGCAGATCCCAGCAGCCACACAGGCTAAGTAAGGAAAATGCTTTGTCCACGGCCTGAGTTTGAAGGATCGCAGGGCCTGGCCTGATGAATCTCGTGAACTTTACCGATTTCGGATCTCTCAGTGTAAGGGCTTGGGAGAAGATATACAAGCCTCATCCAATCAACTGACAACCTCTCCTTTACGTGGCGCACCCTGTATGCACGTACGAGGCTCTGGCGACTGAATTATTCCCGTTGTAGTAGATTAAGGAATTTTAGTTATAGAATAGTAATTTCCATTCGGAATAGTTTTTCTCGAGCTTACAGCCATGTAATTTAAGTCCACTCAACGCAGCAGAGCTCAAGGTTAGCAAACGCACTTCCCGTTGGAAGCGAGCTCCTACTATGTAATTCAAAAAGCCCTTAGTGAGATGCTTCAGCCTAATGGCACTAAATTCACGTGATATCCCCCACCACTTCTCTCAGCCCGGGAGCGTACTATGAAGCAAGCGCTCGAGGCAGTTTAACCTAGCCTCATGACGGACCGATCGCCAATCGACTTGAAGAATTTATTAGGTAACGGCTAATGCGTTTCATACCCTTCTGCTGATTAAGAAAGAATATTCCGAGTGACAGGATTTTATTAGTAAGGACTTAAATTCGTGAGAGCTATTTTTATGCAGTATTTTCAGTTATTCCACGTGTATGTTCATGTACTCAGTTTCATTGAATTTATTAAAGTCATTCCATTCTTTCAGCTACATTTTTTCACTTGTATAACTGATTCCCTGCTCATTACCAGCAATAAGTAATGGTAGAACGTAATACCTCTGGACATACAATCACATTTCATCGGTAAGACTACCCGAGGAGTGGTTGATCGGAGACCAACTCAACCAATCTGTGGCGAATAGCCGCTCGTTCACTACACCGGTATAACGAGATACGTGAGTTAAAACATACGTTCATCAACCAGAACATTATGACCACCTACCTACTATCGATATAAACCCGTCCAGGAGATAGCAGCGTCGCCTGACGAGGAATGACTGCTAGTGCTAAGACACACGCACGGTGCATATAGTATCAGTGAGCGCGTTAGGGAGCGTACATAAACTATGTGGATCGCTCAAGGGGTGGGGGAAGAGTTTGGCTGGAAAGCCACGCTGGACTATGTGGGAGGGCGATGGGTGGTTTCTGAGCCAATCCACATAGCTTTCCATTCATATTATTTGCAACAGTTAAAATAAGCTGCAGGAAACACAACAGAATATGAATATTTATTTCCGTCATTTAATTATCTCCATACGTAATTTACGATACTCTAACAAGAGATAACTGTACAAAATGTTTCTGGAATCAGTAGCGAAAAAAGCTACGTGCTACTCTGGGAGAGGGGAGGAGGCGGGTTTAGAGGGAAAGCCACGTCGGGTAACGTGAGGGGGAGGGTGGTTCACAGGAGATAAAAATGAAGCTACGTGGTTTATGGACGCTGTCCTATCCGTGTTTAGAATGGTGAAGGCACGCGATCTATCTGACTTTGACAGAGGTGAGATTGTGATGGCCCAAGGCTCGGCACGAGCAATTCGGAAACAACACGACTCGTCGTATGTTCGAGGAGTGCTGTGGTGAGTGTCTTCAACATGTGGCGAAACCAAGGTGAAACCACGTCCAAACATCGAAGGGTTGGGCGGCCATTCCTCATTACAGATGTCGGATGTCGTAGGCTGGGCAGACTGGTAAAATAGGACAGGCGGCGAACTGTGGAGAAAGTAACATCAGATTTTAATGCTGGGAAGATTACAAGTTTGTCTGAACACACAGTGCACCGAACATTCCTAACGATGGGACTCCGCAGCCGACGACCCATGCATGTGCCAATGTTGACACCATGACATTGGCAACTAGGACTGAAATGAGCACGTGACAATCGTCACTGGACGTTGGTGTAGTGGTAGAACGTTGCACGGTCTGATGAATCCCGATACCTTCTTCATCAAGCCGATGGGAGGGTGTGAATCCGTCGTTTACCAGGGGAACAGCTTCCTGACACCTGTACTGCAGGGCGGAGACAAGCTGGCGGCGGCTCAATTATGTTCTGGGGAACATTCACGTGGGCATCCATGGGTCCAGTGGAGCTCGTACAAGGCACCATGACGGTCAATAAGTAGCTTATACTGGTTGCAGACCATGTACACCCCTTCATGACCACCATGTTTCCCAACGGCAGTGGCATTTTTGAAGAAGACAATGCGCCATGTCATAAGGCCAGGAGTGTGATGGAGTGGTTCGAGGAACCCAGTGGCGAGTAGCAATTGATGTGCTGGCCCCCAAACTCACCAGATCTGAACCCGATCTAACAACATCTGGGATGTGATTGAATGTGACGTCACTCATCACCCCCCTCCCCCGAATTTACGGGAATTAGGTGGCTTTTGTGTGCAGATGTAGTGCCAACCAGCAACCTACCTTCGTATTCTTTCCCCAAAAAAGTCACAAAATTACTTTAGTCTTGTCAGTGCATATGCAAACATGCGAATGCATATCATCTGGTCTCTAATAATAAACATTGCTCAACAGAACACTTCCAAATCCCACATGTTTGTCGATGAATGATATCGCAGTGGCGGATCCAGGAATTTGATTTGGGAGGGAGTTGAGCGGATTTTGGTTGGGGGGGGGGGGGGGCTTGAGCGATTGTGATGCTACCGATGATTTGTGAAGTAGTTATAATTATAAAGAATTCAGTTTTTTTCGCTTCAAACAGTTTTTGTTTATTGTATATTATTTTAAGCCACTAGGGATTACATCGAAACTGGGTAGTCCCCGAAGATGCAGGTTCTTTTAGGCAATGATAATCACAAGCATCCGATCTACGCTTCTATGCCGATAGCCAACATCTCTTGAGTATTTATTTCCATAGCAAACTATGTTGTCTTGATTTTCTCTAAGTATATATTATTAATTTTCATCCTTGTTCAAGGAGATAAATATATTCATCTCGCAGAGAAGATTCTCCCAGCGGGAGCTGCTGAGTGGCGGGAGGCACTTGTGTTTCCGACCCCTCTAGCTAGCGACTTTGACTGGGAGAAATACGCTGGCCTCATAATGGGAAGATTCACCGGCTGTAATTTCCGGATCACTCCATCAGGAGGACCGCAGAAATCATCATTCTACGCAGAGGAGGGCCCAGTGCCACTCATCCTTGCCCGCTATATAAGAAATTACACCGGCATCCTGGCCTATCTGCATCGCCGCACGAAGCTGCCCCTATTCTGTTGGCCAGACCAACAAGGGGTAAAGATACTGCCGGCCTGCCTCAAGACTTCGAGACAGTTATCGAGATCCTACAGCGTCGCTCCACCGCCCATCACTTTTTCACGACGAATAAGAAGTCAACATCACTGCAAAGAGAAATGAAGCTCCTGAGCAGCAGATCCCGGCAGGCAACAACAACATGCTCCCTGATGGAGCGAGTTCCAGCGCTACAACGCCGATCATGGCTGAGAAGCCGCCCCCACGCAATGCCACAACGCAGACCATCACAGCGAAGCCGCCCCCACGCAGCCCGGTCCAGTGCTTCAGGTGCCAAAAATTCCGGCACTGTGCCAGGGACTGCACTGAACCGGTCAGGTGTGTCCGTTGCGGAGGCAGACACAATCTTGCAGACTGCAAAAAAAACCGAGACAAGCCAGTCTGCTGGAACTGCGGATCCAAGCACGCAGCTCCTTTCCGCGGCTGCGACAAGTGGAAGCAGCAACTACACTAGACTCGGCAGCACCGGAGTCCTAGTCTCCATACGCAGCCCGCACCAAGTCGGGAAGCGAACATGGCACGCTCACAGTCGAGTTCTGGTTCGCCACAACAGTGTCAATTGCCTCTTCATAGACCAGCTACAAGAAGAAACGACATCAGGGCCACATTAGCCGAAACTGCAAGACAGAAGACGGAGCCACTGAAATCCGACAGCACACTACATCCATCCATTCCTGCACCTACCAAGATTCCAGAACAGCGAGAAGACCGACTAGATGCCCTCATCGATCTACTCAAGAATCTCGTCAATCACCTGGCTGCAAAGGAAGACACGCGGAACACGCTGCGGCAGCCATAAGTGCACCACAGCAAATTGGTGGACCATTTCTGAGATGGCAGATGCGGCGGAATTCCATCCTGTGAAGATAAAATCATCTGAAGACATCATCAATAGCCAACATAAAGACCTAATCGACTGTGAAGACCTGACTCGTCCGAATGACTTGGAGGCAATGTCCTAGGACAACATACTCCACCGAACACCAGCTCACAAAGAAGGAACTGAGACTAGGCTGAAAAACATTGTCCTCTTTTAAATAATTAAGTTTGTGTAGAATAAAGTATGTGGTTGATTTATTGTGTTTACATGAAAGTATTTCGGTAATGTGTAGTAAGTTTGCGTATTATGTGAAACTATTTTTAATGGTATGACAGACTTTGTAAGTGTGATATATCGACTGGGATAGCTGTTATTTTAAATAAAAGTATATTTATATGTGGTGTTGTGCCAACTATCATATTTGAACGTGTTCTGGATGCTTTGCACAAGTTTACTCTCTCAAATTCAATGAGTAAATTTTTTGTACTTTAATTTCAGATTATTTCAAAGTAATATTTAGCTTAAACTAAATATGAATTGTTTTTAATTATTGTTGGGTCGTTGTTTGGCGCTCTGGCGCGGTAGCGACGGATTTGTTAGCTTTTAGACCAGGGGTGGCCAACCCAAATGATCTTGCGGGCTTCTTTGGAAATGCATCATAACTTCGTGGGCCGCATATAAATTCATATATCCCTATATTAGATTTAGACCCACTATAGACTGGTTTTTTTAAGTGAAAAATTGAAAGATAATGAATTATTATTTTTGCGTTTACTGTTATTTTTACATGTAAACATAGATAATATAATATAATGATATTCATATTCCGACAGTAAATTTTTGAATATATGGATGCAGAAATATATTTTTTTTTAATACATTGATTTCACTACTTTGGCCATTATAAAATAAATAAATTTTGTAAAAGTGTGATGGATCTCGCGGGCAGGAAAAATTGGCCACCCCTGGTTTAGACTCGAGGATGTTTTGTTGCACGTAAAATATTTCTGCGAACACCTTGCGATGTCTACAGCTACATATATATTTTGCAATTTACAAAATTGTGGGTGGCAGAGGATGATTCAGGACCAAAACTAATCTCTTTGCTGTGCATTCCAATCCCGAATGGTAGGAGAGAAGAAAGAATTTATATAAGCATCGGAGCGGCTGCTATGTCGCTAGGAATAATACTAGGAGAAAGCTAGGTATATTGTGTTGTGTAATACTCACTTGGCGAAAGAGTTACTTGAAATTTTCATGTAGGTCTATATAAGATCTATTCGAGTTTCATCACATGTCGACCAGTGCCAGGACTATTTACATTCGGAAGTCTTCGAATTACGTTATAACTGCTCGCAAATGGGGTCGAAGGACGCATATTTTAACTACCTTGATCCCAGGCACCGTTTAAGTAACAGCAAATATATTCTGTTCCTCACCCGCTCCGCTTTAACAAAAAACCGCATCTCGTCGCATCAAATCCTACAAACGATTCGGCCATTTAGCACGCTCTACCCATTCCGATTTTAATCTGGCTGATTAATAATGGGTGGAGGTGCGATGAAATATGGCCTCCTGCATGCGGTGGTCTGGCGAGGGGAGGGTGGCGGAGGGGGTGGAAGGTGATGAATGGGAGAAGAGACGGGCGTCGGCCAACTTGAGAGGAGCGATAACGACCACACCCTGTCGAAAATTTGCACAAGGATAAATTACATGGGACGTGACGCGGCGAGGCTAGACACGTTTACACTGCAAGGGACCTAACCTCGTTCCAGCGACCCCAGGTAAGTTAGTACCAGAGAAAAATTTTATACGGCTTTGTTCCCTAAAGCTTTACTCAGAAACCAACTCTTAATTACCACGACAGAATTTAATTTTATTAAAAAAAAAGACATGAGGCGTTTTGAGCATACGAGAGTCATGTTGCGAGTCTGTGAGAGTACAATGTGAGGAACACAGTTCCCTCACACTTCAAATCTATTGCTTTAGCAATTTTTTTCGTGTTTTTTGTATGTTCTTTGTTTAACACTTTTGCTGTTTATTTAATTTTGTCGAGAAGTATTGTAAAATGATGTATTTAGTATATCGAAGACAGTGTGCGTATTTAATTATCTTTGAACAGTAATCTGTGGGTGGAGGCGAGTCCGCGGGGAAAATAATAATAATAACAATCTACTATATAATTTCGTAAGCTCACTCACTCAATCACTCACCTCTATAGCTATTGGCTGGAGAGCGGTGTCACGTGTCAGCCTTCGCTCGCAACGACCAGATACCATTAGAAGAAATTCGTGGTTATGTGCACAATTTAATAGCTAGCAACTGCTACCAAATTAATTCCTATAATACATTCATTAAGTTTGATTTTCGTAGCGTTTCATAGTTAAAAAATACTGATAAATTTTGCGGCTGAAAAAACGTTGATCTGTTTTTCAGTAAGATGTTGCTAATGAAAGAAACTTAAAAAAAACTTTA
>JARYHS010005601.1:0-27428 GCA_031002005.1 Vandiemenella viatica | reverse complement strand
CAGTTTTTTTATGCGAGAAGCATAAAGTCATTCCGTGAAATCGCATAAGTGTCGGAAGTAGGCCTATGTAATTATTTCTTGTGTACAAGGTAAGAAGTGTTAACACCATCGTTCGAAGGTTGTAAACGGAAACCGAAATTGAAAGTTTATAGTAGCGAGATCACATTAATGAAATGTGAGTCTTTAGTCTGTGAAATTGTTGTGTTGTGCACTAGTTGCGGAGATGCTTCTTGGGCATGTTAATTGTGTGGTTGACTTTACAGTAGTGCGTACTGTAAGAGTCTAAATAGTATTGGTAAGGGTGTTAGATTACGGACTATGATAGTAGTAACTAAATTTGGATGTAAAGATGCATCAAGCCATACCTTGCATTGGTAAGAGCTGCGAATATGTCGTGCGAAGACTGCCGCAGATATATTTTATTTTTTGCCACAGAATTACTTTTAATTTGTCGCAGACACCAAGGATAAATATTTCAAAGATGTCGCATTTTCAAAACGAAAAGGCAGGACATTGAGGTTTCACTTGCAATACACTTGAACTAACGTCACAAAACATAGTGAATACATACAAAAATAAACACGGATGAACTAATACACAAGAAACACGATTATGTGATATAATGGGACTAAATCGTAAATGGTAAGGAAAGGTATCCCGCTCATATGTAAGTTTTCTTCGCTATAAGCAATGATATGTTGTTTAATCCCTGAATGAAATGCCCATATACGTAATCTGATATGAAAAGACAGCGAGATTGGTAATCTCCTAAGATAGTTGGTTCAGCTTTTGAAAAACATTTTTTTTTTTTTTTTTTGTAACAGGCTGATTAAAATTATTATGTCATACGGTAGGTTATAGAGCTCGTACAAATATTGTAGTGTAGAAATCCTTTTTCTTTCAGTAATTTACAATAATATCTAATCCTTTCTAGAGAATTAGAATGCAATTTAGCTGTAGTAATAATTGTGTATAAACATTAGGTTAAGTTGTTCCCAGAAAATGTTGAGTGCAACCGTGTTTGTGATTTTGTGACTCCGGAGAGGATTGACCATTGCACAAATACTTTCATGAAACGTGATCTGATAGTTGCACTAAAACGCGACTGGTTTTTTTTTAGTTAAAAAAATATTAATAATTCATATTGTTAAAGTCGGAATTTAGTTTCCAAAAAACGGGACTGTAGACTGAAAAGAGTGTCAAATTTATTTTAGCACATTAATAAGTTTTATTGATTTGTATTGTATATCAGTGTTGCCCACTAAATTGAGAAGGGGTTGTTTGATTAAGAAGCATTTCGGCATCATCAATGAGATTGTATTTTAATGTTTAACGTAATACTAATGTAAAAAGGCACGACATAGCAAAGTTAGCATGGCTAAACATATAGCTCAAAAGGGAACATGTAAAGTGAATTTATAAAGTACCGGTAATAAATAATGGCAATAAAAAAAATATATATATATACATAATATATTTTTTTTGTGGACGATGAAGCATATGTAATGGTATGAGAACATTACGATTTCATTATCTTTTTAGTGTGGTTACGAGCAGCAGGTAACAATTATTCTGTGCTGACGTTAACTGCCAGCGACACAGTGACCAAGGGGGGTCAGCTACCTACCTGATCCAACTTCCAGGAAACCGGCGAGGCGTTTAGCCGCTAACAAGAGGTGACCCTCCTCACTGTCAACTAGTGAAAGAATGTGTAGGAACATCGTCATAAGAGCGAAATTTATGTGGCTCCAACACTCATAGTAGTGATTTGTGCAGTCGCGACAATTTATGAAGACAGACCGTGGCGAAATGCAAACACGGCGTGTTTCTCGAACAATGAAAAACCGAGGAAGTGGCGATAACATGCAATTCCCAGACACTTAAACTCGCGGCCAATCAGGGGAGCCTGAATGAAGAGAGGTCGTGTGAGTGTGTATGTGGGAAGGACAGTGATCTCCAAAATAAAATGAGTTACTATTTTATGTAAAACATTGCTTTCATGTCTGGACGTTTTCCGGAGATGGCAGGGAGAGAGAAGGGACGGGATTGGCTGAACCGACGTCCGTGGGTCTTCCCGATCTGTGGAAGTGAGCGGCGATGATGACAACAGGAACTCGTTAGGCAGATCTGGAGACGAGAGGTCATTGAAGCGAGCGGAGAGCCGGCAAGAGCGACCCGTACAAAGTCATAAGTGTTTATTTCCACACGGACACAAGTTTGATTGGAAGTGGTTCATGTGAAGACAGGTGCCGGTGTATCTTCCCTGTGCTGACTCATGGTAAACACCTTCATTAGGAAAGTGCACTAATATTCGAAGTCACTCTCTACCCAAATAGCGACCCTGGCAAGGAAACTTGCATATAACAGTTTCAATCTGCCGAAACCCAATGAGTTTTTACTCGGAGCATAAATGAAAATAACTTCGTGGTTACAACAAAAACAATGACGTGCCTTTGTCCTTTTGATTATTTTTGTTTATATATTTAAATATTTCAGTGATGACCGAAATGATATGTTCAATTCATATGTAAATTTTAACCTGAATACATGTCCAGGTTATGGAAGTTTTATGGATGTCATGCATTGTAATTGATTACGAACCCATTCTCAATTGAAATAACTTTAATTAAATTCTTCCTGAGATTAAGAATTAAATTCATGTGGTTTTTTTTTTTGTAAAGTAATAAGGCCCCCAGACCCGCCACACGCTTCAGTAAAGAACATTTGCAAAAATTAAATGTCGTCGTAGAGGAGGTGCTAGTTGAGTTCCAGCAACCGTCAAGTGCCGCATTTTCTGAATATTTTATTTTAAAGTGTTGTAGGTAGATTTTATCTTTGAATGTCTTCTGTCGTCGCAGAGGAGGTGCTAGTTGAGTTCCAGCAACCGTCAAGTGCCGCCTTTTCTGAGTATTTTTAACCGACTTCAAAAAAGGAGGAGATTCTCAATTCGTCTGTTTTTTTTTTTTGTTTGGATGTATGTTCAGCGATATCTTCTCCAATTTTGAACCGATTTAAATGAAATTTTTATAGTGGATAGAGTATACCTCCAAAGTTGTCTCATATGAATTTCATGGAAAACCACCCCTTCTACCCCTTTACACCCCTTAACTTTTATAAAACCCACACTTTTTATCCGATTTTGATGGAACTTTGGAAATGTATCGTAAAAAATAAACATAAAAATACTGTCAACTTTTGGTTTGAAAAAATCGAACCCCTCTCCCTCTATCCACCCCTTAATTTTTGCCAACGTACTTTATACAAAGCTAAATTCGACACCATTTAACTGATCTCCATTAAAGTTGGCATATACAGTAATTTTTCATGGAAAAGGTTTCTGACCCAAAAAAATTAAAAAAACACCCCTCTCTCCCTTTATACCCCTTAACTTTTATACAAACCCACACTTTTTATCCGATTTTGATGGAACTTTGGAAATGTATAGTAAAAAATAAACAGAAAAATACTGTCCAGTTTTAGTTTGAAAAAATCAAACCCCTCTCCTCTATCCACCCTATAATTTTTGCCAATGTTGTTTATACAAATCTGTAGTCGACATCATTTAACTGATCTCCATTATGTTGTCATATATATGTAATATTTAATGGACTAGGTTTCTGACCAAAAAATAAAAAAGGCCACTCCATCCCCCCCTTTACATACCTTAATTTTATAGAAACCTATATTTATATCTGATTTTGATTGAACTTTACCAATGTATACTTTCAAACAAACAGAAAAATCTTGTCAACATTTGGTCTGCCAAAGCTCACCACTTCTCCCTCCTACCAACCCCTTTATTTTTGTCATTTTTTTTTAATAAAAAGCTACAGTCGCCACCGTTTGACCTATTACCATGAAAGTTGGCGCTTATATGTATTTTTCACGATGAAGTTTCTGACCAAAAAATCAAAAAACCACCCCCACTACCCATTAAACCGTTTAATTTTTATACAACCCACAGTTTTTATCCAGTTTAGGTAGAACTTAGCAAACTTTTACTGTAAAACAAAGAGAAAAATAATGTCAGCTTTGGTTTGCAAAAACTGAACCCTTTTCCCCGTTTCCACCCTTGACTTTTGTCAATTTTCTTTTTGAAAAGCTACAGTTGACACCATTTGACCGATCTGTATGAAAGTTGGCACATATATGTATTTTTTTTATGGAGAATTTCTGACAAAAAATAAAAAAAACTACCCTAGCTCCCCTTTTACATCCCTTAATGTTTGAACAAACCCACATTTTAATCCGATTTCGGTGGAACTTCGCATGTGAATACTTTAAAGTAAATAGAAAAAGAAACTACTACTCACATTACTTTGACAAAAACACAAACCCTATTGCCCTTTCTACCCCTTTAATTACTGTCAATGTTCATTATATAGTTACCATTTCTATCTGATTTTGAAGGAAGTATGCACATGTATACTTCAAAACAAACTGAAAAATACTGTCTGCATTTGGTTTAGAAAGCCAAACCTCTCTCCCCCTTTCCACCCCTTTAGTCTACACAAAGCACAGTTTCTATCTGATTCTGAAGAAAATTTGCACACGTCTACTTTAAAAAATACATAACAATTGTGTTTAAATTAGGTTGCAGAAGCCCAACCCCTCTTCCCTTCTACCCCCACCCCTCCTAATTTCCAATGTTCTTTATAGATACCTACCGTTTTCATCAGATTTCGATGGAACACTGCAAATGTATACTTAAGAACAAAGAGAAACATTCTGTTTACAAAACCCAACCGCTCACTACCTTACACCATTTAATTTTGTAAATGTTCTTTATACAAAGCTACAGTTTTTATCTGGTTTCGATGGATATTTGCACATGTATACTTTAAAACAAATGAAAAATGCTGTCCACACTACCTTAACAAAAACCAAACTACTCTTCACCTCCACACCCTTAATTATTTTTTATAGATACCTAAAATTTTTGTATGATTTCAAAGAAACTTACAAATGTATACTTTGAATCAATCAGAAAGACAGTCTATATTGGTATACAAAATCCCAATCCCTCTTCTCCTTTACCCCCATCGTTTACAATTTCCAATGTTTTTAAAAATCCACAGTTTTAAGTACCGTCAAAATCAATTAAGCTATTTTTAAGTCATTGCAGAATATATATAAAACTATGTGTCCTAATTCTCAACATTTACTTCAGATTTCAACTTGGACCCCGAGCTTTTACGTTGTGAAAACCAATTAAATATCTACATTTTTGTGTGATGCCGGAACGAAGAGATATATTCCAGAGACAGATTTGTGTATATGGTATGTATTAATGTCCAGATGTTACATGTTTCGATTATCGAGCAGAAGCTTTAAAAGATGTTATGATTAGATCGAAACACAGCCTGGACCAAAATGTAAACTGACATTCCTACACACAGCATCCAATTCACCCCATTCTGAATGTTGCTGTAAAGACAGATTTTTTAAAAAACCATTCGCTTTAACCACTGAGCTACCAGGAAGTTCGCAAAATGAGAACTGCTGCGCATATTCAAAAACAAATTAACTATAATACCACTAAAAATAAAAATAAAATAATTGTTTAAAAAAACATAAAAACCGACTTCAAAAAAGGCACTAAAAATTTTAAAATAACTTTATACCTTCCTTACAAGAAAGTAAATTTAAATGGACAATATTTTACATTACTGTTATTGAAATTTTTACATTAATTAGTTATTTTTGGAGTCGGTGCCAGCCAAAGCAAGAAAAACAAAAAGATAAAAACAATAATGAATAACAATAGTACATAAAAATCATGTTACTACTTCCCTACAATTAATTCTAGAAACATTTTTCAACAAAACTGAAACATATATATGATACACCCATATTATACTAACTATAAAGTGTTTAATTTAAAATAATTTAATTTTAATTGCAATGGAGATCACGCTCAGGTGGTAATTTCCCTACACACCCAACTTCCCCCTTTCTTACACTCACCAACATTTGCCCTCTACAAATTTTAACTTTAAATTCTTTTAACGTTTTCGGTAGGTTATTCATCATTCCCCTTGGTAACTCATTCCAATCCCTGACACCCTTACCTAAAAAATAAAATCTTCCCACACCCTTGTGCCTGAAATCGAGTTCCAGCTTATGGTCATGGTCATCTTTTCCCTTCCATGAACTACTTTTCATACCAACTGCAATACCGTTCCATGCCTCATCGCCAGTATACGCCCTGTACAATCCCATTACCCTCTTCATCCTCCTCCTGTCTTGCAATGAATCCCATTCCAGCTCCTTTATCATATCTGTCACTGATTGCATTCTGCGATAATTTCCAGAAACAAATCTAGCAGCCCTTCTTTGCACCTCCTCCAACTCCTGTATTTGATACTCAAAATGTGGGTCCCATACTACACTACCATATTCGAGCAATGGTCTTACCAAAGTTTTGTAACCCAATTCCTTTACTTCTTTTTTACTGCTTGATGCAGCCTACCAACTGACACTGTAGTGCCAGAGATATGCCTGGATAACCAACGAGGCCGAGCCACAGATAACACCGTTAATTTGTTTTTCTAAGATGTCGCAATAAAACTATCTTCCTCACGACATACTGTAAAATATTTGGAATTTTTGTTCGTACTCTCGGTTCGCCTCGAACACCAGATAAAGTTCAGTAATTCGACCTGCGTGATCTGACAGCTGGCACTGACTCCAAAAATAACTAATTAATGTAAAAATTTCAATAACAGTAATGTAAAATATTGTCCATTTAAATTTACCTTCTCCTAAGGAAGGTATAAAGTCATTTTAAAATTTTAAGTGCCCTTTTTTTGAAGGCGGTTTTTATGTTTATTAAACAATTATTTTATATTTTAAAGTGTTGTAGGTAGATTTTACCTTTGAATATCTTCTGTGGCACAGAAGAGGTGCTAGTTTAGTTCCAGCAACCATAGAGTCAAGTGCTGCGTTTTCTGAGTATTTTATTTTAAAGTGTTGTAGGTAGATTTTATCTTTGAATTTCTTCTGTCGTCGCAGAGGAGGTGCTAGTTGAGTTCCAGCAACCGTCGAGTCAAGTGCCGCATTTTCTGAGTATTTTATTTTAAAGTGTTGTAGGTAGATTTTATCTTTGAATATCTTCTGTCGTCGCAGAGGAGGTGCTAGTTGACTTCCAGCAACCCCGTCGAGTCAAGTGCCGCATTTTCTGAGTATTTTATTTTAAAGTGTTGTAGGTAGATTTTACTTTTGAATATCCTCTGTCGTAGCTGAGCAGTAGCTAGTTGGTCCCCAGCAACCGTCGTGACGAGTGTCGCCATCTGTTTACCTATTTTAAAGTGGTGTGATAGCGTTTGATTTATCTGCGTTAATTGAATTATAATAGCGTGCTCTAATCGTGATCGCATTTATTTGCTTTTTTATTATAAAGTATATAGAGCTTATTTGTTTTTTATTTAGTACATTGGTTAGCTAACACCGTTTATCAGTATGTCCTATTAACTACTAAGTGCATTAGTCTGGTCTAAATTCATCTCCTCAGTGGGTTCTCTTTAGGTCGTGCCTAGCGGTTGGTAGTAAGTTGTGAACAGTTTATTTGGATCACTCGGTTAGTTCAACTTTCATCCTCTCTGTAGTTTTTGCTTTCAAAGTAATATGTGTAGGGACTGTGACTGCTGTGTGCAGACGCGGGCTGAGGTGGCTGATCTTCGCGCTCAGCTTGCCGCAGTGCTAACGAAAGTTACGAGGCTGGAAGCTGCCGTAGGTGGCTGCAGCAGATGTGGAAGGGGTTACCCTGAAGAAGCTAGTGTTCTCACAGGTCTCTCCTACCAAATATCGTACCTGCAGTCCAGGCTGAGACTTCGGAGGCTGTGCGGCAGTCACCTGATGGTGTCTGGCGCGTGGTATCCGGACGTCGAGGCCGCATGCGGGGGCAGGCGTACAGGTCTGAATCCCAGGAGGGCAAGACTGTACCACTGTCCAATAGGTTTGATGTGTTGTCTGGATCTGATTTAGATCCACAATCGTCAATCAGCGAGTTTCCAGCCCCCCCCGCCCGCGAGGTCTGGGCGATCACAGAAGGGGATTCTGGTGATAGGTAGCTCCAACGTTAGGCGTTTCATTGAGCCCCTTAGGGACATGGCGAACAGGTCTGGGATGAAGTCCAATGACCATTCATTGTTCGTTCCAGGAGGTCTGATCCATGATGTGGAACAGGCCATCCCGGATGCCATTGAGCGGTTGAGGTGTAGCCAGCTGCGGATTGTAGCTCATGTCGGCACCAATGATGCTTGGCGCCTTGGGTCGGAGGGTATCCTCTCTTCCTTCCTATGGCTTGCTCATACGGTGAGCTCTGTGGTTGATGACCGCAAGATTTCGGCTGAGCTAACCATCTGCAGCATTGTTGGTAGAACTGACTGTGGACCTCTGGTTCAGAGCCGAGTCGAGGGTCTGAACCAGAGACTGCGTCGTTTCTGCGATAATCATGGCTGCAGATTCCTTGATCTTCGCTCTGGGGTCGAGTCGTGTAGGGTTCCCTTGGATAGATCAGGTGTGCACTATACACGTGAATCGGCTACACGGGTGGCAGGGGCCGTGTGGTGTGCATTGGGGGATTTTTTAGGCTGAGGGAGGAAGACCCAAAACTGGGATTACAGTCACGGGCAGCCCAATTAAATTCGGTACCTTATGTTAGGAGTAGCGAAAATCAATCTCGGCCGTTAAAAGTACTTTTTAAAAACTGTAGAAGTATTTGTAATAAGCAGCCTGAGCTTGAAAGCGTTATTAGTAGCACAGAAGCTGATATTGTATTAGGTACTGAAAGCTGGTTAAAACCGGATATAAGTTCAGCAGAAATTTTTAATCATAGCATGAATGTTTTCCGTAAGGATAAGTTACATTCAAATGGAGGTGGTGTATTTATAGCTGTTCGTAAATACCTGTCGTGTAACGAAATAAATATTGATACGGTCTGTGAAATCCTATGGATTAGACTAAAAGTAGCTAGGACAAAACTTGTAATAGGGTCTTTCTATCGTCCACCAGATTCAGATATAGGTGTTGCTGAGGCCTTAAGAAATAACGTAAGTAATATAGCTCGTCAATTTCCGGATCATGGAATAATACTAGGAGGCGACTTCAACTTGCCATATATTGACTGGAGTAATTACGCCCACGTTACTGGTGGCAGGGATAAAATATCCTGTGAGATTATTCTCGACCTTTTCTCAGATCTTAATCTTGAGCAGCTCGTCACTGAACCAACGCGGTGCCACAAATATGCCTGAATTATTTACGGACATTTCTACTCTACGGGAATAAGTGATCATAAAGCTGTAATTGCTACAGTAAAATTAACAGTCGAGCGCAAAAAGTAAAAAGAAAGGGTCGTTTACAGGTTCGACAAGGCCCCTAAGGAGAGTTTAAGAACGTTTCTGAGGGATAAATACATTACCTTTATAGAAGGAAGAGGCTCTGTTGAATAGATGTGGCTTCGATTGATAACTATAGTCAGGGAAGGTATGGACTTATATATACCGAAAAGGACAATCAGGGACGGGAATGATCCCCCGTGTTATATGCGTGAAGTTAAAAGGTTACTTAAAAAGCAAAGGAAGATTCATGCAAGATCAAGAAGGAAGATGTATAGGAGTGATTTAGAAAAGCTATCTGAGACAAGAGGACAAGTCAAGAATGCGATACGCGAGGCCTTTAATATCTTTCGATGCAACTCACTTTCCAAGAGTCTCATTGAAATTCAGAAGAAATTTTGGTTGTATGTAAAAAAAAAAAAAAGTGGTTGTGACAACAATATGCCAGTTCTACTACAAGACGGTCGGGAAGTTGATGACAGCCGCAACAAGGCTACCGTATTTAACGCCGAATTTAAAAATTCCTTCACTGACGGAAACATGGGAAACATTCCCGTTTTTCCACGGCGTGTTGAATTTGAGATGGATCCATTACAAATTGATAGTGTAGGTATCATAAAGCAATTAAAGCTCCTGAAGTGGGGGAAAGCGCCGGGTCCCGATGGTATACCAGTAAGAGTATTTTCGGAATACGCGGAAGAAGTAGAACCATTTCTGTCAGATATATTTCGTAAATCTTTAGAGGAAATATAAGTACCTTCTGATTGGAAAATTGCACACGTGATTCCCGTTTTCAAGAAAGGAGATCGGAGAGATCCTAGGAATTATCGACTGATATCGCTAACATCTGTTTGCAGTAGAATTCTGGAGCATGTCATATGCTCTAACGTTATGAAGTTTCTAGATGAAAACAAGCTACTTACAGCATACCAACACGGATTTCGGAAGAACCGATCATGTGAAACGCAACTGGCTCTATTTTCGCATGATGTAATGAAAGTTATTGATGCAGGATCACAAATTGATGCTATTTTCTTGGATTTTCAGAAAGCTTTTGACTCTGTACCACACAGCCGACTCTTAGCGAAGATCCGAGCGTACGGTATATCTGATCAGATTTGCGAATGGATACGCGATTTTCTAACTAGTCGGTCACAGTATGTCGTTGTAGACGGGGAAGCCTCTTCTAAACTATATGTTACTTCGGGCGTTCCTCAAGGAAGTGTAATAGGACCACTTCTTTTCTTAATTTTTGTAAACGATCTCGGTGACAACGTTAATTGCAGGATGCGATTTTTTGCTGATGATTCACTTATTTATAGGGAAGTGAGGTGCTCCGACGATTGCTTAGAAATCTGGATGTTATTTCGGAATGGTGCCGTGAATGGCAGCTTACACTTAACTGTAAAAAGTGCAAGGCAATGCACTTAAGTAATAAAAAGACCCCGCTTGCTCAGGAGTACAAAGTTAACAATTCAGCTGTTGACACTGATGATTCCCTGAAGTATCTAGGCGTAACAATACAAAGCAACATGAAATGGGACTTGCACATAACTTCCGTCGTAGGTAAAGCTAATTCTAAACTATGATTCATAGGACGTATTTTGAGAAGTTGTAATGCTCATACAAAGGAAATAGCGTACAAAACACTAGTGCGTCCGCATTTGGAATACTGTTGTGGAATTTGGGATCCGTATCGCAAGGGGTTGATTGACACGTTAGAGAAAGTACAGAGAAGAGCCGCTCGATTTGTGACTGCTAGTTACAGTCATTACGGAAGTGTCACAGAGCTGATTCGTGGGTTGGGCTGGGATTGTTTGGCGGACAGACGACGTCGTTTTCGTTTGAATTTCTTGTAGAATATGCGAAAATCTTTAATTTACGAGTGCAACGAAATACTTCTTCCGCCAACCTATTTAGGTCGCAATGACAGGAGGGATAAGATTAGAGAAATAAGATGCCGTACTGATTCATTTATGTATTCCTTCTTTCGTCGATCTGTTCGGGATTGGAATGCGCAGAATTAGGATTGGTGCTCTGCAACCTACAGTATTTGTGATTTGCAGAGTATAGATGTAGATGTAGAAGGGAGAGAGCGGTTAGGTTTTGTGAACAGAATGTAGATACTGTAGCAAGACGTTATTACGTCTACTACAATTTTAATAATTAATATTTTTTATATTTTACATTTTCTTAACTAATTTTTGTATATATATAACCAGATCTATAAATTGATTTAATTCTTTAATCTCGGGGCCAGCCAAAGACTATATGTGATGTAATGAATGCCAAGTTATTCAGGGAGTGTACGGAAAACGAGGGTTGATTTCTGGCAAGGAGCGGACAGCTAAGACTCCGTATCCTGGGGCGGAAACGGTCCCGTTACCAAGCTCGCCAAGCTGTCGCCTTCCAGGCCAGCGGACGTTGCCCTGACGCTGGGGGGTTGCAATGGCGAAGGTCGGTGAGTTTTCTCCCGCCACGCCAAGTGACGCGTGAGCGCGAATCCACGTATCTGAATGCGCGAGGTGGAACACGTGATTTCAAGAAGCCCATTTCCTCCAATGAGAAGTGATATTCGGGTTTTTGATATGTTTCTTTCTGTCCACATGTGACGACGGAGAGGAAGAAGGGAATCTTTCTCCGACAGTGGAGAGGAACGGTCGACTTTTTCTCCGGAAGTGGAGAGGACGAGGACGGTTCGACAGAGCTGATGTCGTACTGGTAGTCGTCTTATAATATCGCAGACTGGCGATCCTGGAGTGACGATATACTGCCATATCACGCAGATAGGCTGTGGCACAACTTGCAGAGTCGCTGTCAGCAAATTGGTAAAGTACTCCGCCAGGCATGACGACTTCACGAGACCGTTGAATTCCGTAAGCGTCCTGAGATTACGAGACTTGCTCTTTTATAAAACCCTGAGTTAGCTGGCAAAGATTTGTGAAACGTGATAGCACGAATTCTCTTGTGACTATTAAACTATTAAAGGCACCCGAGATTCAATGTTGTAAATATTTCATGTTACAATTGTTAACATTGTTCATATTTAATATCATTTGTTAATTTTGATATTTAAATTTGCAGTAGATGATTCATGACTTACCATAAAAATAAATTCTAATATTGTTTGCTTGGAATAACGGCGAATTGTAACGTCTAGGCTTGTTGTTTGCTTGTTTGAGTGATGTTAACGGTAAATGTAAAGTGGCCTAGCGATGTAGAAGCCATAGTAATTAAAATAAAAAAAATAAAAGATCAATGTCAGTTCTTTTAAGACCTGACCGATGTTGGAAGATTCTTGCAAATCAAAGATTTTTAATTATGATAAATAATTTTTTTAAAAAATTAATAAAACTCCCCCCACCTCTCTAAAGCAACCTGTTACAATTGGCGCGCACAACGCTGGGGCTCGATTAATTAATCAATCTGGGGAATTAATTAATTAATTAAAAAAATTGCAATGAATGCTTTTTTTCTAAAGTCTCAAAGAACTCAGTTCATGACCTACGGCATTTATTTTCTAGTATAGAAAGTAAAGTTAATTTTTTTTCACTGTTTGTCAAAATTAAATGTGATGTGATTTAATTCTTTTGCAAATCATAAAAATTTTAAATTAATTCTGTTTCACGATTGATCAGTGATTGCAGAGAAATGTTTGCTCTTTTTTCTGACATGCAATGTTCAATTTAAAGTCACATAATGTCGAGCCAGTAATTTTTTTTTTGCATGTTAGCAATTAATAATTTATCTGCGCATGTTCTGTTCATGTGAGTTGGTTATGCATGATTCAGCGTTGCTTTCTGGATTTGCATTTTTTTTCTTGAATGGGTTGTAACTCGATTTTGATGGGATTTGTGCCGATGATTTGGGTAAATTCAAAACTTTCTGGTTAAAATTACGTTTCATGGTGTTCGTTAGTTTCCGTCGCGTGATAAATAATCTTTGGCCGTGAATAGAATTTCCTTTTGTACTGTAATCCTATGCTTTTGAGGTCCGGACGGAAGCTAAAATTCAACATGGAAGGTAGCAATTTAATTACCGGGGTGACCGATGATTGCGGAAAATTTGAAAATTCTAGGGAGCCGACAGCAAGTGCGGGAGCGAGCCTAACGGAAACTGAAGCAAGGGATGATACTAGAATTGTGAACAATGTCATTGAAGATCTAAACGCTGATGATAGATCGGAATGCGGTTCTAATTCTACTGTAATTATTGCCGATGTTGCATTGGAAAATTCCCTCCTACAGAGTGACGCGGTGATAGTAACACCACCAGGAAGCTGTACACCCCCATTAACTGAAGCCTTACCCGCCATACAAAATCCCATTGTAATGCAAAGCCAACCAGAAATACCTCCCTGGGTCCAAGTAATTATGGCAGAGTTAAAGAAGGGACAAGGAGATTTAAAGGCAGAAAACAAAAGAATCCATGAAGACTTATCTAGGAAATTAGATTCTACCAACAACCGGATAGCAGCCATGGAAACGCGGCAGGACGTAATGTGTAAAAGCCTAGAACAAAAACTTTCCAGTTTACACACAAAAATCAGTGGGGAGATGGCAGAGTTCCAGACTAGGATCAGGACTGAAATCGTTGATTTGTCAGAAAAATCGGAGCGAGCAATAGCTGTGTGCAACCGATTGGAAAAGGAGAGTGAAGTCACAAATACTAACATTGCCACTGTAAAATCAGCAGTAGAGCATTTGGAAATTGAAACTAGGGAAACAAATGGACAATTGTCTAATTTTGTGCATGAGGTACATGATCAAATAGAAGGGAAAGTATCTCAGATCAGTGCGAAAGTTGACAAAGTTGCTACCTCTGTTACCAGTTTGAAAGAAGACAATAATCAGTTAAAGGGAGCACATATTAGATTACAAATAAATGAAATTTCCCGGAAATTGTTGCATATTCAAAGGGAAATAGCTGAGATGTGTTTCTCGCCACGAAAATCAGTTAATTTTGGTTGTGCTTACAGAGATCGTGGATACGCGAATTTTATCAGAGCAAATTTATCGTGTATGGTTTCTGTAGGGAATTTCAGAGAATCACGACTTAGAATTTACTGGAATTCGTGTAATGATACTCTAATGACTGTGGAAGCCCAAACAGTTCATTACCTGAGAGGCGGTTTGCTTGCTACCTTTAAAGAGGATATTCCTATCGGCAGATTTCAGCTGACCAGTTTCTTGAAACGAAACTCGTTAGAAACAAATTTCGAGAGCTCCGTTTGCCGAAAAACGATACTGAACTCCAGGGGTGGATACTGGAAATATGCTCAATATGATTCCAGGAGTAGACGCAACAGTAAATTAAAATTTGTTTTAATATTGAATGTTGGTTTTAGGTCCAAAGACAGGACTTTATTCCATTTCAAACATGGGACGTTTGAAAATGGAATGGAGGAAACAAATTATGGATTTTCTCTTACAAGGAAATTGAATTGTTAGAGTATACAGGTATCTATGCAGACAAAATTGTTATAAATTGTAGGAAAATGAATTTTGGTGTATTATAAAAAAAAAGGTAGGGAATGGTTCTGGGTTAAAAGTAGGATTTATTTTGTAAAAAGCCTTGTGGAGAGCAAGTGTTGTTGACATTAGTCTAAGTATAACGACCGCTAAACAGTTACCACAGCTGAGTGCCGGCGACTAAGTTTCTGAGTAGATTCTTATCTGAACTCAGGTAGAAGGGAGCCCGCCGCAAGAACAGATAAAAGCGAAAGTTTCCCAATGCCCGGTCCCACTGGATTATAACGGTGTAATGTGGACGAGAAATATTTGTCTGACAACACCATAAGCAAGAAGGATTTAAAAATTTGTTTTGAAATGATGTGGCGTTGGAAAAATGAAGAGTGAAAGAGATATATTCCTCAACGTGTAGTCTCTGATTGCTGTTGGTTTGCGAAAGGGAGGCGGATATTTAATTTGTCGCTGTCACTATCATAATAGGTCAGGACACAAGTTAGATGTATGATTGCACCACTTCGGCAATGGGAGATAAAACATTTCCTATAAGGTTCCCACGGATGGGCTTGTACATCACCAGAATTACCGTCACAAAACCTTTCAACTTGCAGCTAAACGGCTTACAAAAGGGGATATGTATAGAAATCACTTACTGACGCTTTGCATTGTGTAGAATTGACGCATACAGCAAGAGACACGTATTCCAAGTTCACCATTAGATGGGATGGCATATGGGCCGAGTACAGAATCAATAAGAAATATTTCAGGTGAGATAATTCGCACGCCATTTACAAAAGTTGACGGCGGTTGCTTTACTTTTATTTTCCTCTCTTTTTCTTCCATCCTGTATATTGTATGTGGAGTCGTTGATGAGTTCCTATGAGCGCATACCCAAATATACAAAAGGGTACGATCTATTCAGAAAATGCAACAGGTTACTATAATATACGCGGTAATTTTTGTTCAAGTTCTTGTAGCTTTACAAGCGGTAAATTTGGCCCATGCGTGAGCAGAACTGGCAATGAGAGTGTATATAATTATTTAATTCATGTATGTACTTATCTACTGTATTTGTCATTGTAAACATCACTCTATGTTGTATTTTTTTTTTTAACATTAGGTTCTATTATTTGTAAATTACTATAAGGAAGTGGGCAAGAAATCACCCATTATTGTAATAGTCGAAAGGTCATGAACGTGAATTCGCAGCTTGGCAAAGGTCACGGTATTGTCCTGTTTGATTGGCTTAAAATAAAATTATTTTCATAATTTTATTTTCCGTACGACGTCGCATAATTGTAGCAAGACGTTATTATGTCTACTCCAATTTTAATAATTAATATTTTTTTATATTTTACATTTTCTTAACTAATTTTTGTATATATATAACCAGATCTATAAATTGATTTAATTCTTTAATCTCGGGGCCAGCCAAAGACTATAATATGTGGTGTAATGAATGCCAAGTTATTCAGGGAGTGTACGGAAAATAAGCGAGGGTTGATTTCTGGCAAGGAGTGGACAGCTGAGACTCCATATCCTGGGGCGGAAACGGTCCCGTTACCAAGCTCGCCAAGCTGTCGCCTTCCAGGCCAGCGGACGTTGCCCTGACGCTGGGGGGTTGCAATGGCGAAGGTCGGCGAGTTTTCTCCCGCCACGCCAAGTGACGCGTGAGCGCGAATCCACGTATCTGAATGCGCGAGGTGGAACACGTGATTTCAAGAAGCCCATTTCCTCCAATGAGAAGTGATATTCGGGTTTTTGATATGTTTCTTTCTGTCCACATGTGACGACGGAGAGGAAGAAGGGAATCTTTCTCCGACAGTGGAGAGGAACGGTCGACTTTTTCTCCGGAAGTGGAGAGGACGAGGACGGTTCGACAGAGCTGATGTCGTACTGGTAGTCGTCTTATAATATCGCAGACTGGCGATCCTGGAGTGACGATATACTGCCATATCACGCAGATAGGCTGTGGCACAACTTGCAGAGTCGCTGTCAGCAAATTGGTAAAGTACTCCGCCAGGCATGACGACTTCACGAGACCGTTGAATTCCGTAAGCGTCCTGAGATTACGAGACTTGCTCTTTTATAAAACCCTGAGTTAGCTGGCAAAGATTTGTGAAACGTGATAGCACGAATTCTCTTGTGACTATTAAACTATTAAAGGCACCCGAGATTCAATGTTGTAAATATTTCATGTTACAATTGTTAACATTGTTCATATTTAATATCATTTGTTAATTTTGATATTTAAATTTGCAGTAGATGATTCATGACTTACCATAAAAATAAATTCTAATATTGTTTGCTTGGAATAACGGCGAATTGTAACGTCTAGGCTTGTTGTTTGCTTGTTTGAGTGATGTTAACGGTAAATGTAAAGTGGCCTAGCGATGTAGAAGCCATAGTAATTAAATAAAAAAATCAATGTCAGTTCTTTTAAGACCTGACCGATGTTGGAAGATTCTTGCCAATCAAAGATTTTTAATTATGATAAATAATTTTTTTAAAAAATTAATAAAACTCCCCCCATCTCTAAAGCAACCTGTTACAATTGGCGCGCACAACGCTGGGGCTCGATTAATTAATCAATCTGGGGAATTAATTAATTAATTAATTAAAAAAATTGCAATGAATGCTTTTTTTCTAAAGTCTCAAAGAACTCAGTTCATGACCTACGGCATTTATTTTCTAGTATAGAAAGTAAAGTTAATTTTTTTTCACTGTTTGTCAAAATTAAATGTGATGTGATTTAATTCTTTTGCAAATCATAAAATTTTAAATTAATTCTGTTTCACGATTGATCAGTGATTGCAGAGAAATGTTTGCTCTTTTTTCTGACATGCAATGTTCAATTTAAAGTCACATAATGTCGAGCCAGTAATTTTTTTTTGCATGTTAGCAATTAATAATTTATCTGCGCATGTTCTGTTCATGTGAGTTGGTTATGCATGATTCAGCGTTGCTTTCTGGATTTGCATTTTTTTTTCTTGAATGGGTTGTAACTCGATTTTGATGGGATTTGTGCCGATGATTTGGGTAAATTCAAAACTTTCTGGTTAAAATTACGTTTCATGGTGTTCGTTAGTTTCCGTCGCGTGATAAATAATCTTTGGCCGTGAATAGAATTTCCTTTTGTACTGTAATCCTATGCTTTTGAGGTCCGGACGGAAGCTAAAATTCAACATGGAAGGTAGCAATTTAATTACCGGGGTGACCGATGATTGCGGAAAATTTGAAAATTCTAGGGAGCCGACAGCAAGTGCGGGAGCGAGCCTAACGGAAACTGAAGCAAGGGATGATACTAGAATTGTGAACAATGTCATTGAAGATCTAAACGCTGATGATAGATCGGAATGCGGTTCTAATTCTACTGTAATTATTGCCGATGTTGCATTGGAAAATTCCCTCCTACAGAGTGACGCGGTGATAGTAACACCCCCATTAACTGAAGCCTTACCCGCCATACAAAATCCCATTGTAATGCAAAGCCAACCAGAAATACCTCCCTCCAAGTAATTATGGCAGAGTTAAAGAAGGGACAAGGAGATTTAAAGGCAGACAGAAAACAAAAGAATCCATGAAGACTTATCTAGGAAATTAGATTCTACCAACAACGGATAGCAGCCATGGAAACGCGGCAGGACGTAATGTGTAAAAGCCTAGAACAAAAACTTTCCAGTTTACACACAAAAATCAGTGGGGAGATGGCAGAGTTCCAGACTAGGATCAGGACTGAAATCGTTGATTTGTCAGAAAATCGGAGCGAGCAATAGCTGTGTGCAACCGATTGGAAAAGGAGAGTGAAGTCACAAATACTAACATTGCCACTGTAAAATCAGCAGTAGAGCATTTGGAAATTGAAACTAGGGAAACAAATGGACAATTGTCTAATTTTGTGCATGAGGTACATGATCAAATAGAAGGGAAAGTATCTCAGATCAGTGCGAAAGTTGACAAGTTGCTACCTCTGTTACCAGTTTGAAAGAAGACAATAATCAGTTAAAGGGAGCACATATTAGATTACAAATAAATGAAATTTCCCGGAAATTGTTGCATATTCAAAGGGAAATAGCTGAGATGTGTTTCTCGCCACGAAAATCAGTTAATTTTGGTTGTGCTTACAGAGATCGTGGATACGCGAATTTTATCAGAGCAAATTTATCGTGTATGGTTTCTGTAGGGAATTTCAGAGAATCACGACTTAGAATTTACTGGAATTCGTGTAATGATACTCTAATGACTGTGGAAGCCCAAACAGTTCATTACCTGAGAGGCGGTTTGCTTGCTACCTTTAAAGAGGATATTCCTATCGGCAGATTTCAGCTGACCAGTTTCTTGAAACGAAACTCGTTAGAAACAAATTTCGAGAGCTCCGTTTGCCGAAAACGATACTGAACTCCAGGGGTGGATACTGGAAATATGCTCAATATGATTCCAGGAGTAGACGCAACAGTAAATTAAATTTGTTTTAATATGAATGTTGGTTTTAGGTCCAAAGACAGGACTTTATTCCATTTCAAACATGGGACGTTTGAAAATGAATGGAGGAAACAAATTATGGATTTTCTCTTACAAGGAAATTGAATTGTTAGAGTATACAGGTATCTATGCAGACAAAATTGTTATAAATTGTAGGAAAATGAATTTTGGTGTATTATAAAAAAAAAGGTAGGGAATGGTTCTGGGTTAAAAGTAGGATTTATTTTGTAAAAAGCCTTGTGGAGAGCAAGTGTTGTGACATTAGTCTAAGTATAAACGACCGCTAAACAGTTACCACAGCTGAGTGCCGGCGACTAAGTTTCTGAGTAGATTCTTATCTGAACTCAGGTAGAAGGGAGCCCGCCGCAAGAACAGATAAAAGCGAAGTTTCCCAATGCCCGGTCCCACTGGATTATAACGGTGTAATGTGGACCGAGAAATATTTGTCTGACAACACCATAAGCAAGAAGGATTTAAAAATTTGTTTTGAAATGATGTGCGTTGGAAAAATGAAGAGTGAAAGAGATATATTCCTCAACGTGTAGTCTCTGATTGCTGTTGGTTTGCGAAAGGGAGGCGGATATTTAATTTGTCGCTGTCACTATCATAATAGGTCAGGACACAAGTTAGATGTATGATTGCACCACTTCGGCAATGGGAGATAAAACATTTCCTATAAGGTTCCCACGGATGGGCTTGTACATCACCAGAATTACCGTCACAAAACCTTTCAACTTGCAGCTAAATGGCTTACAAAAGGGGATATGTATAGAAATCACTTACTGACGCTTTGCATTGTGTAGAATTGACGCATACAGCAAGAGACACGTATTCCAAGTTCACCATTAGATGGGATGGCATATGGGCCGAGTACAGAATCAATAAGAAATATTTCAGGTGAGATAATTCGCACGCCATTTACAAAAGTTGACGGCGGTTGCTTTACTTTATTTTCCTCTCTTTTTCTTCCATCCTGTATATTGTATGTGGAGTCGTTGATGAGTTATTAGCGCATTCCCAAATATACAAAAGGGTACGATCTATTCAGAAAATGCAACTGGTTACTCTAATATACGCGGTAGTTTTTGTTCAAGTTCTTGTAGCTTTACAAGCGGTAAATTTGCCCCATGCGTGAGCAGAACTGGCAATGAGAGTGTATATAATTTTTAATTCATGTATGTACTTATCTATTGTATTTGTCATTGTAAACATCACTCTATGTTGTATTTTTTTTATTAACATTAGGTTCTATTATTTGTAAATTACTATATAGGAAGTGGGCAAGAAATCACCCATTATTGTAATAGTCGAAAGGTCATGAACGTGAATTCGCAGTTCAGCTTGGCAAGAGTCACGGTATTGTCCTGTTTGAGTGGCTTAAAATAAAATTATTTTCATAATTTTATTTTCCGTACCACGTCGCATAATTGTAGCAAGACGTTATTACGTCTACTACAATTTTAATAGTTAATATTTTATTATTTTACATTTTTCTTAATTAATTTTTTATATATAATCAGATCTGTAAATTGATTTAATTCTTTAATCTCGGGGCCAGCCAAAGACTATATGTGGTGTAATGAATGCCAAGCTGTACGGAAAATAAGCGAGGGTTGATTTCTGGCAAGGAGCGGACAGCTAAGACTCCGTATCCTGGGGCGGAAACGGTCCCGTTACCAAGCTCGCCACGCTGTCGCCTTCCAGGCCAGCGGACGTTGCCCTGACGCTGGGGGGGTTGCAATGGCGAAGGTCGGCGAGTTTTCTCCCGCCACGCCAAGTGACGCGTGAGCGAGAACCACGTATCTGAATGCGCGAGGTGGAACACGTGATTTCAAGAAGCCCATTTCCTCCAATGAGAAGTGATATTCGGGTTTTTTTGATATGTTTCTTTCTGTCCACATGTGACTACGGAGAGGAAGAAGGGACTCTTTCTCCGACAGTGGAGAGGAACGGTCGACTTTTTCTCCGGAAGTGGAGAGGACGAGGACGGTTCGACAGAGCTGATGTCGTACTGGTAGTCGTCTTATAATATCGCAGACTGGCGATCCTGGAGTGACGATATACTGCCATGTCACGCAGATAGGCTGTGGCACAACTTGCAGAGTCGCTGTCAGCAAATTGGTAAAGTACTCCGCCAGGCATGACGAGTTCACGAGACTGTTGAATTCCGTAAGCGTCCTGAGATTACGAGACTTGCTCTATTTTTCAAAACCCTGAGTTAGCTGGCAAAGATTTGTGAAACGTGATAGCACGAATTTTCTTGTGACTATTAAAGGCACCCGAGATTCAATGTTGTAAATATTTCTAATGTTACATTGTTCATTTTAATATCATTTGTTAATTTTGATATTTAAATTTGCAGTAGATGATTCATGACTTACCATAAAAATAAATTCTAAATATTGTTTGCTTGGAATAACGGCGAATTGTAACGTCTAGGCTTGTTGTTTGCTTGTTTGAGTGATGTTAACGGTAAATGTAAAGTGGCCTAGCGATGTAGAAGCCATAGTAATTAAATAAAAAATCAATGTCAGTTCTTTTAAGACCTGACCGATGTTGGAAGATTCTTGCCAATCAAAGATTTTTAATTATGATATTATTAATTTTTAATAAAAATTAATAAAATCCCCCCCCTAAAGCAACTGCTACAATTGGCGCGCACAACGCTGGGGCTCGATTAATTAATCAATCTGGGGAATTAATTAATTAATTAAAAAAATTGCAATGAATTTTTTTTCTAAAGTCTCAAAGAACTCAGTTCATGACCTACGGCATTTATTTTCTAGTATAGAAAGTAAAGTTAATTTTTTTTCATGTTTGTCAAAATTCAATGTGATGTGATTTAATTCTTTTGCAAATCATAAAATTTTAAATTAATTCTGTTTCACGATTGATCAGTGATTGCAGAGAAATGTTGCTCTTTTTTCTGACATGCAATGTTCAATTTAAATCACATAATGTCGAGCCAGTAATTTTTTTTTGCATGTTAGCAATTAATAATTTATCTGCGCATGTTCTGTTCATGTGAGTTGGTTATGCATGATTCAGCGTTGCTTTCTGGAGTTGCATTTTTTTTTTTTTCGAATGGGTTGTAACTCGATTTTGATGGGATTTGTGCCGATGATTTGGGTAAATTCAAAACTTTCTGGTTAAAATTACGTTTCGTGGTGTTCGTAGTTTCCGTCGCGTGATAAATAATTAATCTTTGGCCGTGAATAGAATTTCCTTTTGTACTGTAATCCTATGCTTTTGAGGTCCGGACGGAAGCTAAAATTCAACATGGAAGGTAGCAATTTAATTACCGGGGTGACCGATGATTGCGGAAAATTTGAAAATTCTAGGGTGCCGACAGCAAGTGCGGGAGCGAGCCTAACGGAAACTGAAGCAAGGGATGATACTAGAATTGTGACAATGTCATTGAAGATCTAAACGCTGATGATAGATCGGAATACGGTTCTAATTCTACTGTAATTATTGCCGATGTTGCATTGGAAAATTCCCTCCTACAGAGTGACGCGGTGATAGTACACCACCAGGAAGCTGTACACCCCCATTAACTGAAGCCTTACCCGCCATCCAAAATCCCATTGTAATGCAAAGCCAACCAGAAATACCTCCCTGGGTCCAAGTAATTATGGCAGAGTTAAAGAAGGGACAGGAGATTTCAGTAAGACAAGAGATTATCTAGGAAATTAGATTCTACCCACAACCGGATAGCAGCGATGGAAACGCGGCAGGACGTAATGTGTAAAAGCCTAGAACAAAAACTTTCCAGTTTACACACAATAATCAGTGGGGAGATGGCAGAGTTCCAGACTAGGATCAGGACTGAAATCGTCGATTTGTCAGAAAAATCGGAGCGAGCAATAGCTGTGTGCAACCGATTGGAAAAGGAGAGTGAAGTCACAAATACAAACATTGCCACTGTAAAATCAGCAGTAGAACATTTGGAAATTGAAACTAGGGAAACAAATGGACAATTGTCTAATTTTGTGCATGAGGTACAATCAAATGAAGGGAAAGTATCTCAGATCAGTGCGAAAGTTGACAAAGTTGCTACCTCTGTTACCAGTTTGAAAGAAGACAATAATCAGTTAAAGGGAGCACATATTAGATTACAAATAAATGAAATTTCCCGGAAATTGTTGCATATTCAAAGGGAAATAGCTGAGATGTGTTTCTCGCCACGAAAATCAGTTAATTTTGGTTGTGCTTACAGAGATCGTGGATACGCGAATTTTATCAGAGCAAATTTATCGTGTATGATTTCTGTAGGGAATTTCAGAGAATCACGACTTAGAATTTACTGGAATTTGTGTAATGATACTCTAATGACTGTGGAAGCCCAAACGGTTCATTACCTGAGAGGCGGTTTGCTTGCTACCTTTAAAGAGGATATTCCTATCGGCAGATTTCAGCTGACCAGTTTCTTGAAACGAAACTCGTTAGAAACAAATTTCGAGAGCTCCGTTTGCCGAAAAACGATACTGAACTCCAGGGGTGGATACTGGAAATATGCTCAATATGATCCCAGGAGTAGACGCAACAGTAAATTAAAATTTGTTGTAATATTGAATGTTGGTTTTAGGTCCAAAGACAGGACTTTATTCCATTTTAAACATGGGACGTTTGAAAATGGAATGGAGGAAACAAATTTTGGATTTTCTCTTACAAGGAAATTGAATTGTTAGAGTATACAGGTATCTATGCAGACAAAATTGTTATAAATTGTAGGAAAATGAATTTTGGTGTATTATAAAAAAAAAGGTAGGGAATGGTTCTGGGTTAAAAGTAGGATTTATTTTGTAAGAAGTCTTGTGGAGAGCAAGTGTTGTTGACATTAGTCTAAGTATAACGACCGCTAAACAGTTACCACAGCTGAGTGCCGGCGACTAAGTTTCTGAGTAGATTCTTATCTGAACTCAGGTAGAAGGGAGCCCGCCGCAAGAACAGATGAGAGCGAAAGTGTTTCAATGCCCGGTCCCACTGGATTATAACGGTGTAATGTGGACGAGAAATATTTGTCTGACAACACCAGAAGCAAAAGGATTTAAAATTTTGTTTTGAAATGATGTGGCGAAAAAATGAAGAGTGAAAGAGATATATTCCTCAACGTGCAGTCTCGGATTGCTGTTGGTTTGCGAAAGGGAGGCGGATATTTAATTTGTCGCTGTCACTATCATAATAGGTCAGGACACAAGTTAGATGTATGATTGCACCATTTCGGCAATGGGAGATAAAATTAAAAATCCTATAAGGTTCCCACCGATGGGCTTGTACATCACCAGAATTACCGTCACAAAACCTTTCAAATTGCAGCTAAACGGCTTACAAAAGGGGATATGTATAGAAATCACTTACTGACGCTTTGCATTGTGTAGAATTGACGCATACGGCAAGAGACACGTATTCCAAGTTCACCATTATATGGGATGGCATATGGGCCGAGTACAGAATCAATAAGAAATATTTCAGGTGAGATAATTTGCACGTTTACAAAAGTTAACGGCGGTTGCTTTCTTTTTTTCCTCTCTTTTTCTTCATCCTGTATATTGTATGTGGAGTCGTTGATGAGTTCCTATTAGCGCATTCCCAAATATACAAAAGGGTACGATCTATTCAGAAAATGCAACTGGTTACTCTAATATACGCGGTAGTTTTTGTTCAAGTTCTTGTAGCTTTACAAGCGGTAAATTTGCCCCATGCGTGAGCAGAACTGGCAATGAGAGTGTATATAATTGTTTAATTCATGTATGTACTTATCTATTGTATTTGTCATTGTAAACATCACTCTATGTTGTATATTTTTTTTTTTAACATTAGGTTCTATTATTTGTAAATTACTATAAGGAAGTGGGCAAGAAATCACCCATTATTGTAATAGTCGAAAGGTCATGAACGTGAATTCGCAGTTCAGCTTGGCAAGAGTCACGGTATTGTCCTGTTTGAGTGGCTTAAAATAAAATTATTTTCATAATTTTATTTTTCCGTACCACGTCGCATAATTGTAGCAAGACGTTATTACGTCTACTACAATTTTAATAGTTAATATTTTTATATTTTACATTTTTCTTAATTAATTTTTTTTATATAATCAGATCTGTAAATTGATTTAATTCTTTAATCTCGGGGCCAGCCAAAGACTATATGTGGTGTAATGAATGCCAAGCTGCGAGGGTTGATTTCTGGCAAGGAGCGGACAGCTAAGACTCCGTATCCTGGGGCGGAAACGGTCCCGTTACCAAGCTCGCCACGCTGTCGCCTTCCAGGCCAGCGGACGTTGCCCTGACGCTGGGGGGTTGCAATGGCGAAGGTCGGCGAGTTTTCTCCCGCCACGCCAAGTGACGCGTGAGCGAGAACCCACGTATCTGAATGCGCGAGGTGGAACACGTGATTTCAAGAAGCCCATTTCCTCCAATGAGAAGTGATATTCGGGTTTTTGATATGTTTCTTTCTGTCCACATGTGACTACGGAGAGGAAGAAGGGACTTTTGCTCCGACAGTGGAGAGGAACGGTCGACTCTCTTTCTCCGACAGTGGAGAGGACGAGGACGGTTCGACAGAGCTGATGTCGTACTGGTAGTCGTCTTATAATATCGCAGACTGGCGATCCTGGAGTGACGATATACTGCCATGTCACGCAGATAGGCTGTGGCACAACTTGCAGAGTCGCTGTCAGCAAATTGGTAAAGTACTCCGCCAGGCATGACGAGTTCACGAGACTGTTGAATTCCGTAAGCGTCCTGAGATTACGAGACTTGCTCTATTTTTCAAAACCCTGAGTTAGCTGGCAAAGATTTGTGAAACGTGATAGTACGAATTTATTGTGACTATTAAAGGCCCGAGATTCAATGTTGTAAATATCTAATGTTACAATTGTTCATTTTCAATATCATTTGTTAATTTTGATATTTAAATTTGCAGTAGGTGATTCATGACTTACATAAAAATAAATTCAAATTGTTTGCTTGGAATAACGGCGAATTGTAACGTCTAGGCTTTTGTTTGCTTGTTTGAGTATGTTAACGGTAAATGTAAAGTAGCCTAGCGATGTAGAAGCCATAGTGATTAAATAAAAAATCAATGTCAGTTCTTTTAAGACCTGACCGATGTTGGAAGATTCTTGCCAATCAAAGATTTTTAATTATGATAATTAATTTTTAATAAAAATTAATAAAACCCCCCTCCTCTCTAAAGAAACCTACCACAGTATGGTGGTGAACATCCTACACAAAAAAACTATCCGTAATGGCTAAATTCTTTCAAGGAAACCGGTAATGTTTTAAAAGCGAAATCACCCGGTAGGCCTAGAACTTCTGAAGATGTTGTTGAACAGATCCGTGTTTCATGTGTTCGGAGCCCAAAAAAGTCATTGGCCAGACGTAGTCTACAATTAGGTGTTCCTAAAGGTACGCTCTATGATGTTGTACGTAAAAGATTACATTTGCGTGCCTACAAATTGCAACTGTTACATGAAATAAAACCTACTGATAAAATCAAAAGGCTAGAGTTTGCTATTGACTTTTTAAGCAGAATTGATGATGATGAAAATTTTTTGAAAAGTATTTGTTTTTCTGATGAGGCTATATTTCATGTAAGTGGGACAGTTAATCGTCATAACTGCAGAGTTTGGGGGGAAGAGCTTCCACATGAAGTTATTCAGCATCAGCGTGACTCTCCCAAAGTTAATGTTTGGTGCGGTTGATGGTTGATCGTGTGATTGGTCCTTTCATTTTTGCAGAACGAACAATAAATGGAAACATTTACTACGACATGTTGACAGAGTATGTCTTTCCTCAAATGGAAGATATTGAGGCGGAAAAAGGGCTTGTGTTTTTCCAACAAGATGGCGCCCCTCCTCATTACAGTAACCATGTGCGTGCGGCTCTAGACACTCGCTTTCCGGGAAGGTGGATAGGGAGAGCTGGCCCAATTGCTTGGCCACCACGAAGCCCGGACTTAACCCCTCTGGACTTTTTCTTTTGGGGACACATAAAAAATGTTGTGTACAGTGAAAAAATCCGAGACATAAACCATTTACGGGAAAGAATCGTCACGGCGGTTGGGACAGTTACACCTGATATGTTGGTGAATACATGGCGAGAATTTGAAAATCGTCTCGACGTGAGCAGGGCAA
>JARYHS010005597.1:0-27464 GCA_031002005.1 Vandiemenella viatica | reverse complement strand
CGGACTGCCATCAATTTACTGTAGCTACGTTACGAGTGTACTATTCTGCGCGACAGCTTTTAACTAGCGAGCCTCTTGCGCCGCAACAATATTGGTTCCAGAACAAGGCTTCATTATTACTATTTGAATTTTTAATGTAAGAAACAGAAAATTTATAATTATCTTTGAAGTAAACAAATGTAATTAGAAATATTATGGATCGGGATGGGCTGGTTACATGTGGCATATGTCACAAAGTGCCGAAAACGCAGAATGAAATTTGCCATTACACCCTGCAATGTGTCAACGGAAATGGATTCATTAGCCCCACAGTTCAATGATTTAAACTCTACCAGCATGTGTCGTATTCTATAAAAGCTATGTCGTATTTTAATGTGGTTTTTCTTTTCCTTTTTTATTGTTCGTACTGTTGGAGCTCGGATACAGTAACCGTTTAAGACTTGTGAAGAAATTATTTTTTTTTTTTTTTTTTTTTTTTTACTGCTTTACGTCTCTTTTTAACATTGAGGTCTTTAGAGACGGGAAAGGATGGGGGCAAGGAATGGGAAGGAATTCGGCCATGGCCTTTTGAAGGAAGCATCCCGGCATTTGCCTGGAGTGATTTGGGGAAACCATGTAAAACCCAAATCTGGATGCCCGGACGGGGATTCGAACCGCCGTCCTCCCGAATGCGAGGCGAGAACGCTAACCGTTACACCGCCCCACTCGGTAAAAGAACTTATTAACTTCTCGTATTTGAATAACAATAACTTTTCTTATGATTCATTTTACATTTATTCTCGTTTAACTTCATTCGTGAAATTGCGAAGAATACCAAGTCCCTTTGCTTTCAGTATCATTATATCATCGACTCAAAACCGCGACCTAAACTATTTCGCGCGCCCTATCTTCTTGCTTCCTTGTTACCATCTGGTCTCCATAGCTACCGATTTCCCCCCAGAGTAATTATCATTGTTTCATCTCTTCTCCGAGTAATCTGTTATGCTACTCGTGGTTGGATGGTTTCGGTAGACGGTGTCTTTGAATGTACCCCACAATGAGTAGTCATAAGGCGTCAGATCAGGGTGAATATGGAGGTCAATCCATTACTGCACCATTAAATTTGTAATAACCAACGCAGTGACTATCCCCAAGAAAGCGAAATGAAATTCTTACAGCTTTCACAATAAAAATACCGTTTGTTGCATTCTTCTGTCGATCTTTGATTTCGAGATTTGTCATTTTGAAATCCTTTGTAGGATACCCTGTACGTTCTGTGTGTGGCAAGTGTATTTTTGTTTGTGTAATTTTTAGTATGTTAGGCGGAGATTGAGGACCGTCACAGTATTGGTGGCTGCGAAAAATCACCTTAAATCATAATGTGGTAGCCAGGAGTCGAACCTGCCACCGTTGTGTCTTCACTACTCAAAAACTTCAAATCTACGCGATCTAGCAATCAGATAAAAATCTCTATTTATCCAGTCACAAAGCACGTCAGATTTCAGCGCCAGTTGCTAAACCTATTATAAATGAATTTCTCTATCGTACTTAGCGGACGTTTTATGTATTACCAAGGATAAAGTCAATTACCTCAGAGTGGGGATTATATAGTTATATAGAGCCTTGCTATATTATATTCCGTGTTTAGCATTCACCTACAGACTTTCTAGGCCGCGTAGCCGTTAATCCATCGAGTGACAAAAAGTAAACATTTATTTCAAATATTCATTAACCCAAATCCAGAACGTATCAAAACAGAGCTGTGCTAATTTATTCATCCTTTTTAGAGTTCAATTTTATTCTGTAAACGCTTCCATTTTGCGGAATTTCATCCATACGGGAAAAGCAGTTTTGACATTCAAAGTAATAACGAAGACAGAAAAATTCTGAAAAGTTAAAATAACAGGCAGAGATAAACTACGAATTTTTTTCTGCCTCGGCATATGCAAATAAACGAAATAAAATTTCGAATACTGTAGAATATACAGTTAAAAAGACAAATAAGCAAGCTTCATTAAAAAGTTAACGGTTAATACACAACGTCTAGTTGTTTATCTCTGGAAATAGCCTGTAGACATCTTGGAAAGAAATTTCATTAGCAGAAACATTATCTGAATACGCTGTTGATCCTCAAAAATTGACAACGTGTGACTTTTTATAGGACCGCTGAGAGATCGTAATTTTGGACCTGGTAACGTAATTAGAAAACTTTTCTATGAGAGTTAATTTAGTAACATCTGGCGAGAGGAATGTAAGGTTCTCCCTGCAAGTATACTTATATATCGATTCACCTAAGTGTATGCGCAAGATGAGCAAGTAATTACGAAGTTACAATAACAAGGTGGATGTTCGAAGAAATTGTACTTAGTTAATCAGGGAATGAACTTCAAAGTTTTCATAAGTTGGTAATTTGATCAACTTCGACACAAAATCTTTCTGCATTTAAAAAAAAAAAATACATTTTGTCTCTTCTTTAATACGACAAGGATTCTGCGCCATACGTTTTTAATTCCAGTCCTCTTACAAGCATTACGTACGAAGCAAACGGGAAATGAAATATGGAAATTTTTTCCCAACTTGTCCAGTTCAGCAACTATAATTTAAATATATATATATTATTCTGTTCCGAATTACAATTTGAAATGCAGAAAGTAACGAGACGACTACAACAGCGCATAATTGTTCGGAATGAATTAGCGAAACGCTTCTGCAAGTATAAGCTGGTATAAGTTGGTAAAATTGTGGGAAAATAAATTCCGTGCGCTCATCCTGTTACATTCTACATACCTGAACTGCGAAATAAAAGATACGACCGCAATTTCTAATTGTAATTATATCCTGTTGATTTGTATTTCCACTGGAGCCTTGTTACGTCCTCTCTGTCCATTGACTCTACTGCGAAGAAAAAAATAAAAACGAAAAATTATTAAACTGAAGAGGCTGTTAGAATGGTTGCACCATGCTCGCTGCTCGCAACGTAGGATATAGCAGCGCGCGGGCTGGGTCTGCTGTTATGTTGTTTGCAGGGCTACAGGGGCAGGATGTGCGGCTGTAGCTAACTCGACATCACCTCCCGCAGGCGAGAACTCCGTAACGGTAGTACGGACGGCGGCCGCTGCGGACGACAGCGCTCTGCGGTCTGAATCACCACACAGCTCTAATTCCGCTGTCGCAAACGCGGCCCCGTAGCAGCGTTACGACTGAACTGACTCTGGCAGTTGCATTCAAATACGATCAATGTTATCAAATCAACTATAATTTTATTTACTTTGTTTATTAATAGCTGCAGATACATACCAAAAAAATTCTAATTTTGGTCACGATGTAGCTGTCAGGTGGTGACGTCATACTGTAACGTCATACTGTGACGTCACGTAGCCAACCTTCGCCGTTAGATTTGCAATGGTCAGAGATATTATCCCTAGTTATGCGCAATTATGAACAGTTCTGTTTAGTTGAGTATACGAGAGAAAATGAGCTGCCAGAACACTAAAAGAAAATTATGTATTTCGTAAAAATCGACATATTAATTATTAGTGGCCTTTTTCTTAATCAAAATTCGTTCGATGTAAATTTTTCTTATACTCTCTGTACAGCGATACTGTTCATACAGTAAGCTAAGAAACATCTACTACATCATTTTCAAGGTTATGCTAAGAAATGAAAAAATACTGCGTACAGCAAGTGATTTTTGACTGGCTTACAAGATATTTTTAGTCGATATATATATTTTAAGTCACTGCTACAGTATACTCGAAGAAATTATTTGACGAAGCACTGAAATAAAAGTATTTATTACGTTTAAATTAATATATTGATTATTAGTTGGTTTTTATTACTGATGTCATTATATCAGATACATGTAAATATTTCCGGTGGATCAAATTTAGATCGCGATGCAGTGAGTGTATTCATACACGTGTAACAGAATCTATGGTTTTTGAACAGCAATATTAATGTAAGTTGTGGTTAGTTCGAAATGCAGGCGGGACCAGAATGACAACTGATTCAATTTTTTACAGAATAATTCACGATGAATTTAGTTTTATAAGTAATTTAAGCTGATTTCATAAGCGGCCAGTCACTGAAGTTATTACTTCATACGGATGGACGTAGTTTCGCATTTATCGTGCTGAATGAGGCCTGGACCAGAAATGAAATCGACACCTCGCAGATTTGGGATTCCTAATTTATTTCCATTTTCATTTGTTTCCTAATTCTGACATCATTAATTTACTACGAGTTCCAACTTAATCGCTGTGAAAACTGCAACCGAAATATTTACAACATTATAAAATAAAGTTATGAACATTACATAACAATAATTCTGTTGATCTAGGCAACCGCGTAGAAATGAATTGTCAGAACATTCCTTGTCGGGCTTAAAGATTGGTTATTTGATAATTTATATCAATACGACTTTTCTGACAGAAATACTGGTCTGATGAATCAGTGGTTAAGGCGTCTGACTGGACATCTAAATGCCCCCGGTTCGAATACCGATCATGGCTCGGATTTTCAAAGGCCCTTAAAGGCTTTACTCTCTGGCAAATCTTATTGTATAATATGCTAGAACGCTTCCGTGGTACGGATTCTACGTTAAACTGTAGGTCCCCTACATCCGGTACGATTACCTCGTTAAGTCAGTTAGCCACGAAAAAAGGCGCTTTGGCCGACGAATTGAGAACTCTGTCACTTGGCGTCCGACAAATCCTTGGGCTTCTCCCAATTAACAATGCCATACGATAGATCAAATTTGAATTATAAGAGAAATACATCTTCTACGCTAGTTCATTAGCATGAAGTCGTATTTTACTATTAAGAGGGTACAAACACGCTAAGAATTTTAATGTTTTTGATGAAATCTTATGTCGGAAGATAAATAAAAAACCGAATTAAATTCAAAATCGGCCATGTTTTTTTCACAGCCCTGTTTCCAGATTAATTATTTTGAGCCTAACGACAAATTATGCTATTGGCTGGCTGAGAAAGATTCTTAATAATGTTTTTTATGATGTTCCTAAAATCTTCAACAGTACATAATAAATGGTGTGATGAATTCTTATGTGCTAATCTTCATTTTAGCTCTTATTTCCACAATTCTCCATGTTTAACTTCAATATTATTTGCTGTTTTTTTATAAAATCTTTCTCTGGTATATTGATAAAATAACGTTTTTTTATATACGGCGTTAGACCATGGACCAGGGTCGGATCTAGGGTGGAAATGCCCCGGGCGTCAACTTCAGTGGTGCGGTAAAATCCCTGGCACCCTTTACAAGAAGGCAGCTCCATCAGATTACTGAATCTTTCCGCTTGAATTCTGGAATTTAATATTGTTCATACGTAATAGGTTTTTTTTCTTTTTTCTACATCTTGACCAGCTGTAACTTGATACACTGCTATTCGTATTAGCTATTGATAAATAACATCATTCGTGTTGAACTCGTTACATACTATACGGTACAGCCTTTCTGTTTCAATTCTATAGTTGTTGGTAGTCCGTTAGTTACTACTTTCAACGGTTTGTTCTAATGCAGCTGGTATACATGAAACGGTACATTATTTCCCAAGATGAATTTGTAATTACTCCCATTTTCCGCAAGATATTTCAAACAGTTCAGTCTTTATATAATTTTAAGATTTGTTTGAATTTGCGTATTTTACTTGTTTATATAAATATACTCATATAAATACATATATCTACATCTCAATAGTAACTGGTGGAAAATTAGCTTTCTCTTCTGCTGTTATACTCATCATTCAATAATTCCGTATTTCCGTTTTAGCCCTTTTTCATCCCATTACATCGAGGATCTATTCCTGACTAGAATTCAGTCACTTTCTCCCCCTCATTCTGGCCTTACACTATCTTTCACCTCTCATCACCTCGAACTCATTTTTCAGTTGATCCCTTCTGCATAGAATCGTCAACATTTGTCAGCAACACTTTACAGCAAAAATTCGAATCTTTGTCCACAATAAAGCCAAACACACTAGCACTGTTGAACTTGTCACACACAAACACACAAATCACGTGAAACATAATCCCAAGCTCACTGCAAGTCAAGGTTTGTTTTTTTTTGTTTTTTTGTTTTTTTTGTTTTGCTTCTGACTGTTTGGATACCAGTATTTATGCAAAAACCAGTGGTCGAATTTTGATGGGGTTCTGAATAACGCACAGTCCAGAGACCCATTGTTAAAGCAGTGTATGTTGCATTTTTATGTGAAAGTGAAAAGCTGAGAAATTTAATATAAAATTGTTCAGAAATTAGTTTACATTTTCATTGAATGTTATTCACGGAAAAACTGCTGGCCTGATTATGACGAGATTTTGAACAGTGTACTGCGTATGAACCTGTGGTTACAATAGGATTTGTTTCATTTTGAAGTCAGAAAGCTGAGAAATTTCAGATAAAAGAGTCCATAAATTAGTGCCTATTTTTCGCTTAACGCGTTCACGCAAAATTGCTGGTAGGATTCAGTTAATTTTCGCGGTCGAAATGATCATGGTGACTCCAATGTATGAATTTTTCTCGCTGATGACGTGTTAACTGTCATATAATCGGTTTAACCCGCATCTTAAGAGTCCACGGAAATGAAGTTGCCGACAACAGTTAGTTCCAGTATACTTGTGTGTATTCGGATAAAACCAAGTATTTCAGACGCTGGTTTTTTTATCTTTATAGTTAAATCGTGTCTAGGTTTATGTACCGACATTGCCGTTCTGCATAATTCCTAGTTAATTCCAGAATTCCGTTTCTTCTAGTTGCTAGATTTAAGAGGCTGAAAAATATGATCACGCATTTTTCACAAAATATAACATTTGCAAATAACTAGAAAAACTTAAATACGTGTTAGCTTTGAATCACAGCTACTATGCGAAATATATTGTGTTAAATCATCCAACCATACGTTTTCACCACTGGCAGTACGTTGAAAATTTATTGTTCAGGCAGGTTTGCATTTGAATTTATCCATTGCGTGCGTGTTGTCATAGCAGCCAGCCAAAAGTGTTACGCATGTCTATAAATATCTCCGCAAATTCATGAAGCTTATTTACGCTAACGCCGATATCGCTTTCCCGTTGCGGTTCCACGCTATCGCCGGTAGAGCCTTCGCACATTTCACGTTCATTGCCAAACTTGTGAGGCTGGCAATATTGTGAATGTGCCAGCAACATCAAAGTGCCAACGGCGTAGTTTTTACTACAACGTGCGATGATAAGCAGAATAACGCTTACATCCGCTATTTTAGTAATATACTATACGCAACCTTTTATTGTATCGGCACAAATGTACAAACACTGGGGGCAACCTAATCAGATGTAGTCTTCGAGCTTGTAGATTCCTCAGTTTTCACCGAGTGGTTAACGCTCTGGTCTCGCATTCCGGATGACATCGGTTCGAATCCCCGTCCGGCATCCAGATATAGGTCTTCCATGGTTTTCGCAAATCGCTCCTGGGGGATGCCGGGATGGTTCCTTCAAAAGACCATGGCCGAATTCCTTCCCTTTCCTTGTCCTCAGTCTAATGACCTCGTCGTCGACGAGGCGTAAAGCTGTAAGTAAAAAAAAAAACCTCTCGATTAAATATCAATAACTGTCGCTAACCATGGCATATTAAACGAAGATTTTGGACTAAATATAAATCAAAGCAAGACAAAAGTGATTAAATCTAGCAGAAATGATAGTAATAATAGTCGAATGAATATATAAATAGGATCGGATGTGAAGTAAGTGAATTCAGTTGGTTAAGTAGCAAAATTACAACCGATGGCCTAAGTAGTAATAATATTAAAAGCATAACAGCCTTAGCATAAATAGGATGCTTGGAAAGCAGAAATATTTTAGTTTCAAATTTTTTTTTTTTTTTTTTTTTTTTTTTGTAACAGTTTAACGTCCCTTTTTAACAACGTGGTCTTTAGAGACGGGAAAGGATGGGGGCAAGGAATGGGAAGGAATTCGGCCATGGCCTTTTGAAGGAAGCATCCCGGCATTCACCTGGAGTGATTTGGGGAAACCATGGAAAACCCAAATCTGGATGCCCGGACGGGGATTCGAACCGCCGTCCTCCCGAATGCGAGGCCAGAACGCTATCCGTTACACCACCACGCTCGGTTTCAAATATTAATCTAGTACTAAGAAAGAACTTACTAAAACTCTATCTGTGTAGCACAGCACTTTATGGTAGTGAAGCAAAGAATATATGAATACCAGAAAGAAGGAAAATTGAAGCATCTGACATGTGGTGCTATGGAATTATGCTGAAAATTAAGCGGAAATGGTGGGTGAGGAAAGAAACTTGAGGAAGAATGTTACAAAAAGAAGAGACAGGATAGCGAGACCAAATTCTGTGAATCAAAGGAAAAACACTAGGGAGAAAAAGTGTATTTTATCCATTCCTATTCGTTTTCTGAATCAAAGATTCTGTTTTTTTTTTCCTTAGGGTTTTGAGTTTCATCATTGACGAGACCACTGGAGACGGCATAACACTGGCGCAAAGGAACGGATAGGTAGAAATTCGGCTATGGCCTTTTGAAGGAACCATACCGGCATTCGCCTGGAGTGATTTCGTGAAACCATGGAAAACCGAAATCCGAATAGCTTGACGGGGATTTTAAACCAAGTTCTAATTCCAGGAACAAACAGTTCTGTTTTTGCTTTACAGTCAGAAGTTTGTTTGGTTTTTTTTTTTAACTGCTTTACGTCTCTTTTTAACATCGAGGTCTTTAGAGACGGGAAAGGATGGGGGGCAAGGATGGGGGCAAGGAATGGGAAGGAATTCGGCCATGGCCTTTTTGAAGGAAGCATCCCGGCATTTGCCTGGAGTGATTTGGGGAAACCATGGAAAACCCAAATCTGGATGCCCTGACGGGGATTCGAACCGCCGTCCTCCCGAATGCGAGGCGAGAACGCTAACCGTTACACCGCCCCGCTCGGTAGTTTGGTTGTTCGCAGATGGCATAACTTTCTATAAACTAACAACAAGCTAACAGACGCGTACGGAGAAGTTGGATAGGTCAGCTTGGAATGAAGCAATATGACAAAAACAGCGAGCTTTGAAGGTGCAATTATACGTTGGAGTGGAAACTACTGATTGTAGACATAAAATACAAATAATTGTTTGGATAGGGCACGCTGTGGAGAGTAAGAAACCAAAGTATGGGTGGATGGGTGGGGTTTGAACTCAAGTCTTCCAGAATGCTAGGCCCGAGCGTTACCGCTCGCCCACCAAACTCGCATTTTGCTTACTTGGTTCACACATTAACATAATTCCAAAATGTATGCTTTGCATTTCTCTATCATCAGTAATTTAAGTTGTACTCTTGTTGAAAAAACCGAGCGTGGTGGGTGAGCGGTTAATGCTGTGACCTCGCATTCGGGAGGAAACCGGTTCGAATCCCCGTACGGGCATCCAGATTTGGGTTTTCAATGGTTTCACCAAATCACTCCCGGCGAATGCCGGGATGCTTCCTTCAAAAGACCATGGCCGAATTCCTTCTTGTTCCTTGTCCTTAGTCCCATCCCGCCCCTAATGACCTCTACTTAGACGAGGCGTAAAGCCAACAGTAAATAAATTTAAAAAAATCTTTCTGAAATAAATTTTATACACAGCTGCAACTTTTCTACAATTTTCTAAAACGGAATATATTATTTTATCATAATAAAACTTAACCAAAGTCAAGACTGGAATAAAAAAAAAAAAAATCCAGAAAATTAGAAACAACTATTAATGGCATTTGTTACCTGCCACTTCATAAAAAAAATATTTTTGGGTTTCTGATTCCATTTTTCCTTACCCACACCCCTACCCGCGTAATGTGCCGGTTAGTGAAAAACAGAGAAAGAATCACTTTACACTTTACAGACCCTAGGTGCTGTTTATCGGATGAACTGGTTGGTCTGTTGGCCAGCGTTAGCAAACAGAATGTTGTTTACGACGGAGTTATATCTGCAACGATAAAGACGTCCCAGGAGTTGCAAATGACCGAAGTTTAATGGAAACACATATCTCGCTGCGGAGTTACGACGCAACTTTGCAAATTAATTTAGTTGCCCAAGCCGGAATCGATCAAACTACAGACGGACGAGGAGTAAACGAATGTACCTCGAAAACAACTGATTAAAATTTAGAAGTGTCTCAACAAGACGCCGGAAATGAATGGATTAAATATTTTTAGTGTAAAGTGATTAACAAGATATTTATAAACTTTATTTATCACTCAACATCATTTTAGCTTCACCTGATTGGGACAGAGCAATGCGAGAAAACTGTATAAATAAAACTATATAACATTAACTTTGTTGTAGGCCATGTTCAACAGTTGTTGCATAAATATTTTTGAATAAAAATCCGTCTTCTAACAACTGTTTTTATTTGTAACTTTCATCTACCAGACGCGTTTCGCCCTTCTGGAGTGGGGTGCAACGGTGCAGAAAAATGCGGAAGGTGCTGTTCCGGACTGACATGTGCTAGCCACTACAATTTTTAGTAAGTAGAGTTTATGTACATAAAGCTTGTAACCATACAGATAATTTAGTATTAAGAAGTGAATTTATGTTTGAACACAGATACTATGAAAACAATATATAGAATAATTATAACAGACTGAACCCACAGATGATACAATATTACAGCATGAATATTTGTATATAATTAATGTACTAGATTGGCATACACAAATATGATCAAAATATTATGTTATTTATAGCCACTGACGATGCCCCACTCCAGAAGGGCGAAACGCGTCTGGTAGATGAAAGTTAAAAATAAAAACAGTTGTTACAAGACGGATTTTTATTTAAAAAAAAAAAAAAGTATATAAATTCCCAACGTTTAATGTCGAGACTCTGAAAGAAAAAAGGTGGTTATTCTTAGCACGACGTGATTTGTGTCTAAGCACCAGCGACCAATTTTCCTGTTTCTTCATGTGCCTGCTTTATTTGGTTTAATTATTGACTTTACCACTTCCTCGTTCAAAATACTTCGGAAGGTAATAGAACAGAAATTATGGTAAACATTTAAAATAAGAAATAGGAGAGAAATATTCGCTACCTGGAAAGTTGTGATAAACGTTTATAGACCTATCGCAGTAGTTAACTTGCTGATAAGAACAGTAGCCGAGATTTTAAAAATAGCATCTGAGAATAGTTTTTTAGAGATTGGGTCTAAAGACTCCTACGCAGTTTTACGTCTTGATGTTCTTCGAAGCCACTTTTAGAACAACTGATAAATTATCTGTGTCGATATATCATGTTGAGATTCAGGCCTTTTTCCTTAGCTGCTTTAATAATAAAGTTTCTGAGACTTATCCGTCTAGTGCAGCTAAATAAAAAACTTCGTTTTTTGGCAGACGCGTTTCGATTTATTCAATCATCTTCGGTGCCAGTTTTTGTTTCTTGTTTTTACATTGAAGTCAGGGGAAGTTCCATTTCAGTGCTTTTTCTATTGCTTTTGTGTGTTCCGCACATACACTGTGGTGTGTTTATATTCGCACAAACTGTCTTCATTTTTAAAAACGCACTATTATTTACGCACTTCTTGTCTGTGTAACCACTGTACGAGCATTTTCGTATTATTATCCACGTAGAGATACAAATCTTTGCTGACGGTAGATATTCAAAATACTGATATTAGCACCTGGGCCTGCAAAATGGGAGAATTCGACCGGACATAATGCATACAGACTACGAAAAGTGTGAGCAGTTGATCATTTTCTGTTGCGAACACTCGGTGACTCATATTAATTGCATTCTTTAAGCGAATAATACCTGTTTGTGGTCGTCGTCTTTTAATTGAAGATATGAACTTAAAGCCGGATAAAATGCGCATTCATCACTCAGACACATTCCCACAACACACATGGTAAGTTACTGTAATACAAAAAACTATTATACACAAAATCAGTAAACAACATACATTATTTTGTCTCCCGGCAATTGGAAAACCTGTACAACAAAAAAAAATTATACAAATTGTTTGAAAGTGACTAGCATTCTAACAAACTACAGAGGGTGTGCTGAGTGGCTATTAGGCTGAATACCACTAAAAAAAATAGTAATACAGGAAGGGATGATGTATGATAACACATATCTGGAAGTACTGTACAGTAGATTTTACTTGCAGCAAATAATGAGTGGTATCAGTTGCAAGAGGCAACAAAGAGGTAACTGACAGAGCTGCATGAAGTGCTGCCTAGAAAAACAATCAATGGATTTCATTTCTTTAAATTTTAATTTTAATGCAACACATGCCCCGATGGCAGTTGAAGATATATGATAACTCCTGCAGCCGCCTGTTATTTAAATTGAATATTGATCACTTTTGTGCAATACTTTTCCCTTTTATTTTAAAGCAGCTATACGATATCTGTATCGGCCATAGATTAAGATTGGCGGTGACTGCTCAGTGGTAGGAGACTCTTTGGAGGCTTCAGCACAGAGAAGTTACGCTCATTTTATCGCAGAATCATGCAGATATCTGACCGGGCAAGACACGAAAAGAATTATTTAATTACGATGTAAACATAAAATAGTATTTACTGATTTATAAGCTGACAGTGTCAAAGGAATTGTATATCCTAAAACGTGTTTGGTTTATTTTTTTTTTTTTTTTTTTTAGTGCAAGTTAGATTTATTAAAGGTTTAAAGATAAATTAGAATTTATTCGTTAATAAGTTGACACAGCTACAAGATCTGTATAATCTGAAATGTAAATAAAAGAGGTTTATTTTTTCTAATGCAATTTGGAAGGCTTGCATTGATATAACTAATACTGAAGTTACAAACACCGAAGAAGAAAGAGAAAACAATTAGTTTCTCATATGTACCAAATTGATTCCAGATAGACAACAAAGTATGAAATATCACAATGTGAAGGGTATTAATGCAAGGAAACATATAATAATTAAAACAGAAGTGGAGCATTGTACCCAAAGAGAAGTTGGTTATTCGTTGTGGGCTTCCATATGACTTAATTACACTCCATTTTCATGTGTAATTGGCTAGCCTCTCTATAACTGCGGTATGTAGTAGAAACGCGAAGAACACGTCAAAACAGCGATGTTGTAAGTCCAGAACACGTATTCTTTGATGTTATGTTGAGTAATTTTAAAAATGTCCCACTAAACGGTCGGGAGCTTTACTCTGACTATTCCGGTAGGAATTCCAGGCTATCTTCACCGTGATTTGACAACCGGGCCAGAATCCTCGTATTAACACGTCGTTACAACGTGACTGCAGGCATAAACCGATATCGGCAGCTATAAACAATTTCTCGAGAGGCCATCTTCCTTTACGGCCCCGATAGAGGGTGCGATACTCCCCAATTTCCTTGCACCTGCGCCCAGCCATCCGTTAAGAACGACCTAAGGTATTACCACAGCAGGGTAAACACCGCATGGAACACAGAGTATCATGGCGGGCTAAAGACGTAACCCACCACACGACCTCTGGATATTGGTCGCTCCTTGATAACACTGCACTATCGACACACACTTCGTACGGGTCATTGATTTTCTAGATACTTCTACCCATATTACCGATTTTCTGTTTCCATCAACTCTTTTGCGAAATGGGACCTCCCCACTTAGATAAACAACTGAAGAGGAAAAATAATCTATAAGATGTTGTGAAAATACATTTTTACTAGTTTTCTAAGGGGTACTGGTAATTTCATCTGGTCGTCAAGTGATTTAATTTTCCACCGAAGTTTTATACCAAAGATCTTATAGTTTTCAACGCTAGGTAGCTTGCAACAAAATCTTCTCGGGTGTCCAGCCGGATGGTGTTGGAAAAACTCGACGTTTCGACAGCTAGCTCTGCTGTCTTCATCAGGTATCTTCTAGTTGTCGAAAGTTGACTGTCACTGCATGCAACAAACAACAGTTGAGGCAGTGACAGTCAGCTTGCGACAACTAGAAGATACCATGATAAAGACAGCAGAGCTAGCTGTTGAAACGTCGAGTTTTTACAACACCATCCGGTTGGACACCCGAGAAGATTTTGTTTCATCAATACGCTGGGAAAGTGTCCACTCACACACGCTAGGTAGCTTCTTAAATGACCAAGTTTCGATAAGTCTTTAACTTCACTTTTATTTCGTCCAAAAACTCAGAAAAGAATACATGAACAGGTTTTCAGATTTCTTCCAAAGATTAAAGTACATTGCAAATACGTACCATTTCTGGTACCGTTCTGAGAGAGCTTGCCTCTCACAATAATAGGCAGGTTATACAGGCATCTCCACAAACTTTTCCTCGAATTTTGGCGTGGTGAGTGGGCAGTAGGAGGGTTTAGCCAATTACAAGCTGTTGTTGGCAATATTATTAACTTTAGTTGTTTTTTTTCTTCAAATGGAGCCTATCAACCCATGATAGCTTCGTGAGCTACGATCTGATAGGCTGAAGGATTTTGACTCCCTAATTGGAGAGGGGGACGGAGTTTTCGTCGGAGAAAAAGGACTTCGAGAGAGCACTTTCTGTGGTGCCTTCAACTACAATTCATTGCTGCGTCTTGATAGTATGAGACCCAGGTGATCTACTTGAGCACGGCCAGCTATTCAACGAGTTTGCCAGCAATCTCCACTAACACCAGAAACCACATGCATAGCTGTTCTCCATTGTGAGGGTAGCTTGTTGAACTCTCCATACGCTGTTGCTGGGGGACATCAGCAAACATTATTTGGTGACAGGAAGCTTATGCAATCAGTTCAGCACTGTAGTATACCCTCAGGATTCTCACTTGCTCTGACTGTACATAAAAATCGAAACCCGAGTACATGCTGCAAACATCTAATTTTTTAATTGTAACTTTTCAATTTCCAGAGTCATCATTTTCGAGTTTTAATAAAGTCAGTCAAATTGTAAACCCAAATTCATTGGTTGTTCCAAATCCATATATATGTCGAGCATTTTTTTATGAATTGTAATCTATACGAATAAAAATGAAATGCTGTTCGTTGGTAACTTGAGAACGGCTGGACCGATTTGACTAATTTTTTTAGAAAATTCATAATAGTCCGAGCAAGGTTTTATGGGAAAGAAAAAAGTTACCAAGAAAACTCGGAAAAATCTGAAAGCACTTTTTTCTATAGACCAATTTGGCTATCTTTTTAAAAATGTTTGTAATAGTCCGAATAAAATTTTTACAGAAAGAAAAATTGGAAAAAATTGAAAATCCTTTTTCTATCGACCAAACTGGCTTTTTTTTTTTTAAAAAAAAAATAATGTAATGGTCCGAATAAGGTTTTTAGAGAAAGAAAAATTGGAATAGTTGGCGGGAAAATTGGAAACTTCGCGGAAAAACGGAAAGTGCTTTTTTCGATTGACCAATTTGGCTAAATTTTTTTTAATGTTCGTATTAGTCCAAATAAATATTTTAGGAAAAGAAAAATTGCCGGTAAAGTTGAAAAATTCTGGACAAACTTCTTTTTCTATTCGTTTTTTGTACGAACTCAAGACTATAACTCATGATGGATATGCGTAATTTTCGTTTTTTTTTTTGTTCCATATATACCTGGGATCTAAATAACTCAATTCAATGTTTTACACTGGAAAAAAAAAAAACAGGAAGATTTAAAGAAACCTATTCCACCTTAAATTAAAATAAAATTACGTTTGTTTTTGTTTTATTTTGTGATCTGTACAACAAATGAAGTTATTTTATTTCTATTTAGTTGATATTAATTCAGGGCATATGTTTTTTTATTGAAATTTAGACAGGACAACTTCCGTCGGGTCAGCTAGTTAATGATAAATTGTAAAATTTATTCCACATTGCTGTTTATAAACGGATTACACAAAAGTTTTTACACCTACATGAAGAGTACACTAGAGGCCCTGTGCAATTCTGGATTGTGTTGATGTTATTCACCTCCCCTTAAGGCCCGTAAATCCATTTATGAGACAGCCTGTAGTAATATATCCCTTTTGGAATCAAGACGCAGAATAATTTACGAAAAAACATATTGCCTGGAATTCTTTGAACTAAGAACCTGCTCGTGTACAGACCTTCGAAGAAGTTTACACATTCTTATAATTTAGTATGCTGGAATGAAAGTCACTTCATTTTAAAAAAATATACATAAATAGGGTGTTTGCAATAAATTAATACTTTAAAATACTGAAAAATAAATTAATTTGCTTAATAATTGACAAAAAAAATGGTACCACGTGATTGACGGCATATTTCCCTGCGTAGTCAGAGCAATGTATTAATCCGCATATTGTTCCATGGGTGCTCTGTCGTTGTCGAATATTGGGAGGCCAGGACCAGCTGTTGGTTAGCTCATATGAATATTGAAGAATCCGAAATGTGGTTATCATATGCCTCTCTGCATGTTTTGCCAGCCAGCCGCATAATTAACTATGTTATCATAACATGGATGATGTTGGGTCACGGTTGGTTCAAAGGTTTCTCAGAAGTTTAGCTCACAGTTCCTGCATGTTATGAACCTACAATATCAAGGGCTTTGTACGTTACATCTTCACTCTTTATTACTATTTTACTTCACATTGATGTATTTCAATTACAAGTCTGATTTATTACCCATATTTCAGCTCTACGAACCTATTCAAACTCAGAAGTATTTTTTCCTCTGTTCATACTACAGTGAAATTATTGCTTCTGTGGAATGCATTAATTGCATTCGTTTTTCATACTTCTTGGAGCGATTTCAGGATTCTCTCTAGATTTGTTTATTTTAGAAGATTTGGTTTTTTTAGAAATGGGGACTATAAATTTAAAGACAGATATTTTGAAGAACTTTTAATGTTTCGTTTGCAAAACAGTGATCTGACGTTATTTTTTTTCCTTTTTTTGGATAATGGAACCTGATAGAAAAATTTCTTATGCGTCGAAAGTACCATTCTAATGTTTCGATTTCACGACCTTACCAGTTTATTGGTACTATAAAATTTTTGTGTTTGCACTAGATGTATGTTATTGTCTGTCTCATGTATTGTTTTATGGGTTTTCCTCATTATCTTTGCTCACCACTTAAAAACACAAGTAAAAACATGTGTATGTTTCAGAGGACAATTTCATGGTGGTAAATAAGAAAAGAAAATTGTAGTATACGCAGAATTGTCGTTGCATGTTATATGATTATGGTGTCTTATCATACCGTAGGTATCATATAACAGATTCGTTTCTGATCTTCAGATCACTTGGTCTAAATATTAATGTCAACACTCAAAAGAGAAAATAAAACGGGATTTTATTGCAATGAAAATACAGGCACCGAGCGTGGTGGTGTAACGGATAGCGTTCTGGCCTCGCATTCGGGAGGACGGCGGTTCGAATTCCCGTCCGGGCATCCAGATTTGGGTTTTCCATGGTTTCCCAAATCACTTCAGGCAAATGCTGGGATGCTTCCTTAAAAAGACCATGGCCGAATCCCTTCCCATTCCTTCCCCTCATCCTTTCCCGTCTCTAAAGACCTCGCTGTTGAGAGACGTAAAGCAGTTTTTAAAAAAATACAGGAGAATACAGCTGAGTACTGTAGAGAAATAAAAAAATTTAAATGTATATTTATGGTATTTAGGTGCAATAGGGAAAATACTAACAACATTCCTGAGTTCGGAAATTGGTAAGAAAATTTTTTTTGTTTGTTGTTATATTCTTATGCTTTTGTAACTCTGGAATTCCTAATGTTAGTTAAACGACCTATTTTAAGGAAGGATCGAGAGAGTTGCCGTGTTTCCGAGAATCATGTAAGCTTTGTGAAAATATGTTTGCGTTGTAATACTCCTATCTGGTAGAGCCAGTGGTGAAGGTCGGGATAAGGGCCTTCGAAAATCCCCGCCGAGACAAGGATTTAAAACGGGAACTTTTCGATCTCCAGTCAGACACCTTAACCACTGAGGCATCAGGTCCTTACATATAAACGGTACATATTATTTTATTTTACTTCGGAATCTTCTGGTAAAAATAAAAATGGAAATTAAAGGTTAACGAAAAAGTATCTGGAAATCACGAAGGTAAGAACCATTCGTGTGAAACGAGACTGCTTTAGAAAAGTCCCATGTCAGAAAGAAGAAATGTGTGATAGAAAACAATTAAGATTTAGAGACCGCGATTGCCTTTGAGAGGAAAACTCACCTCATTCCTTTGAAATGGACCAAGTGCAAAGAAAACCCACCAAATCGATCCTTTTGAAGCGAGAGTTTCCTTAGAGCTGTCTCTGCCATACAGAGTAATTAGTTATTTACTTCAGTACAAAGGGAAGAAGCAACAGGAGAGTCTTCTATTGGGCCGTATTGCTCGACAGACAGTCCGTTGAGGTAGTTCTCCTTTAAAGTCTTTGGTGACCGGGCGGCCTTTAACTCCAGCGGCTTAATTTGAGAGAGATTGCTACTGATGGCATCTCAGACGGGGAAATTTAATTAAAATTAAGTGTCTTCGAATTGTGAACCGAGTGAGGGTTGTCTTCTGCCACGGGGAAGAGATCCAAGTTAATACAGGGCGACGGAGATCTGAAACGTTCTGTCTAATCGGTATTCATAAGAGAGGAAGACAGAAAATTTCTTTCCAATTCTACGGAGCCACGGTGCTCAGGGCTAATGAAAGGATTTCACCGTGCTGACGCGAATGCTTAAATCATTATTCTAGCAGAGTTTGGGTATTGGTAGGAGGTGAAACTCGATCCAAGTTAGAATTCTGATAAAAATCAACAAGTTTAACATGTCTTAAAATATGACAAACAGCCTTTCTCTTAGATGTTTTTCTCCAAATTTCTTTAATTTTAATTTAATTCAATTGCAATGGAGCACAGGCTCCGGTGGCAATTTCCCTACACACCCATCTTCCCCCCTATCCTGCACCCACCTACATTTGCCCTTTACAAAAAAAATTCTTTAAATTCTTTCAAAGTTTTCGGTAAATTATTCATCATTTCTCTTGGTAACTCATTCCAATCCCTGACACCCTTACCTAAAAAAGAGAATCTTCCCACACCCTTGTGCCTGAAATCGAGTGCCAGCTTGTGGTCATTGTCATCTTTTCCCTTCCATGCACTACTTTTCATACCTATTGCAATATCTTTCCATGCCTCATCGCCAGTATATGCCCTGTACACTCCCATTACCCTCCTCATCCTCCTCCTGTCTTGCAATGAATCCCATTCCAGCTCCTTTATCATTATCATAGTAATCACTTGATTAATCTGTCAGCTGACTTTTCAATATCTCTCGAATTTATGAATTATACATCCTTGTTGATCTGGAGACTTGGCCAGCAAGATTGTAGAGGTAAAGATATTCAGCTTAAAATCACAGGATTGTGTACTTAAGTCCTGGGTTAGATCCGAAACTTCTGCTCAGTGAATGTGGAGTGAGTTTATACCATTCATTTATTGGTGACTCCTCTCTCTGATGGTATAGTGTTTCTACGTTCACTTCAAAAACAATATATAAACTGGACATCAGAAACCTTATCCAAATATTAAAGTGCACTACAATAAACAAATGACGCCGAGTCGTGTTAGCATCGTTTTGAGCCATTTTCCCAGTTTCAATATTGGGAATTTATACAGATACCACGAAATTTTTTGGAAATCTATAAAGGAGGTGACGGACTATTCTGTTCCTCTAACAATTACGTTAACAATACAAATCATACAAATCAAATAAAACATTCTTGAAATCTCATACAAATCAAATAAAACATTCTTGAAATCATGATAAAACCCAATAAATGTAAGTAAAAGTCAAGCATTTAACGTAATTTACCAACTTAAACAACTTCTAACAATCAATAATCGTGGATTATTCAATATTTTAAGCGGCCCCTACACTATAAATATTATTGTAAATAATATTGCCCAGTATTATTGACGTTCTCCGTTGACTGTTCAATAATTATTGCACAATAGTTTAATTTATTTCGAAATGATAGACGACCTGGACGTAGCAACTGTTACTAACAACGCCTCAGATTGCAATGTACACGTAAACACTATACGCACAATATTAATGATTTTTTTTTCCCTGTGGTAAGCCTCTCGACTGGTTTGATTTACATGTCCTCGGCATCACTCTTTAATGCGGTGGCTTGTCGGTGTCTTCTGCATCACCATACCGTTGATCTTTTCCAGTCAGAGACAATTTCCAGTTCACCCGCCTGAAGGTCACGTTTGCAAATCCCAAGGGTAAGAGAGTAACCTGGACCACTCCTCGCTCTTCCGCCCTCCTTTCAGGAGGCCGCTGAAATCATTCAGTCCCCGGATTATAGTCCTTGGAAATAGGATACACCACATGAAGGAGGGGCTGACATTTGCTTGGAAGAGGCTAATATAGTCTCTCCCAAAACCTTACACTTCACGAAAAAATTACGTGTAGTTAAAAAACATTCGGTGGGAACATTGGTAGAAATAAAAATCAGTTTTTGTTCGTTTACGTAAAATTTTGCCGTTTGGGAGTTACTAGATTTGCTAATTGGTGTATCAAATTTTGATTGTTTCGCCAAGTGACTGCCGTTCGACATCCACATGGCTATCTGCTCGGAACATTACGGATGGGATGGTATTGTAGCCACAGTGCGAGGTATTGTCCTCATTTTTAATATCTGTTCCTACAACACAGAATTCGACGGACCGTTTCGGTTAATCAGATCATTAGCTTTAATTAGATGCCATAGTCGATAATCACGAAGTTGCAAGCTTTACAACATTATTGCACACGCAAATCACAAGCGAAGCCAGTGACACCATCGGCCTGGAATGCGAACTACTCGTGCCTGACAGCAGTGAATTCTCATTATGGCAGTTTGCTGCTTGCAACCGACGAGTAAGGAAGTAAGCGGTGCGATAGAGTGAGGAAGTGAGACGTGTTTACCTGCGCGAGTGTTAGTGGCAGCGAAGCGGACTCATCTCCAGGCGACTATCAACAGTGCTAACTGCGGTCGTGTTATATTCACAGAACTTTTGGTGAATCAGCGGACAGTTATAGTATTTTTCATCTAGAGAAGACAACCTAACTGTGTCAATACATCCTTGGCTGAGCTCATCTCGTCGGACCCTTCTGCCGGAGGGCGAGAGGAAATGGCGGAAGCAAGTGATGGAATCGACCCGAGAAAAGAAGAGGCGTATACCGTGTACCAGAGTGACCAAGAGATGATGGAGACAGCGAGGAAGACAAAGGAGGCAAACCTAAACGACACCGACGAAGAAGAAAAGTACAATCTGAGGAAGAAACGTAAAGCTGCAGACAGGAGAAACGTCACGAAAGAGAAAATTGAAGAACCGATGATCACTGAGTCGATTCCTAGCAGAGGTAAGGAGGTAGCGTGCAGCCTAGCGACCCCACCTCAAACAAATCCCAGTAGAGCGTCAGGAGATGGAGGCCAATCAGTTGAACACCTTATGTAACCATCTGACAACTAGTCAGGCAAGCCAAGTAAGAGAAGAAGCAGTCAAGCGGAACCCCCCCGCGCCGGCAATGCGGAAGAGGCTTTATAATGACCATGCAGAGGGTCCATATATGGTTATAATCGAGAACGCATCAGACAGTGCTTCTCTACACCCAATTCAGCTGGGGAAAATTTTTTATAACAAGGTCACTGGGCTGAAACGACTCAATCAACTTGGGAAAAAACAGAATGTCTATGGAATTTTTGAATGCCAACACTGCTAATGGCTTCGTTGAAAACAAGATGTTTCTTCAATCCTTGGGTCTGCAGGCTTATATACCGGCTAACCGAGTAGAACGGAAAGGGATAATCAAGTTTGTGCCTACGGACCTAGCAGAAGAAGAATTAAGGATTAACGCTGTTTCGTCGGCACCGATTATCGATGTACGGCGATTTACCAAGAAAGTATTCAATGACGGCAAGGTGGAAACAGTTCCCCTGCAAACTGTGCTCATAACTTTTGATAGCCAATTCCTGCCAGAGGAAATCGAGATTTTCTACCTGAGATTCAAGGTGGCTCCCTACATATTTCCAGTAACGCAGTGCTTCAAATGCTATAGCTTTGGTCATACGGCCAAATTCTGTAAAGGAAAAGAAAGATGTATGAAGTGTGGTGAAGAACACAACATATCCAGCTGCTCAAATGAGGTCCAAAAATGCGTAAACTGTGGAGGTGACCACAAAGCGAACGATAGGAAATGCCCCGAACGGAAGCGACAAGAAGAGGACAAAGCAAAAATTGGCGACGGAAAACAAGAGGAGTATACAACAAAGTTACCAATACAAGGCAGCGGAATTCCCACCTATACAGAGTAAAAGGTACAGCGCGGTGACGATGCCACAGGGAATGAAGCAAATCAGGGAGCACTGCCAAAGTACCGTCAGTACTCCCAAGGAATCTATAGCGACCCAAACCGAAGAAGTAACCAGCAAAGAACAAACTAGTAGAGAGGCAGGAGAAGACATGGTTAATATAATAGTCAAAATAGTGGTCAAACTGCTGGCACAACAGATGAAAGGCAAGCTGGCAGCCACCACAGTGAAGAAAATTCAGGACGAAGCGTGTCGACAAGTGCTTCAAGAAATTAAAGAAATGGGGCCAAGTGGAACCACATCGGAGGCTGCAAATCTGTTAATTAAAAATGGCTAGAAGGACTAAATTGACAGTGTTACAGTGGAACGCACGTAGCCTATTACCAAAATGGGACGAATTTCAAAGAACCATAACAGAACATAAGGCCGACCTAGTCCTTATATCGGAAACATGGCTGCGCAGCTCGTCGAACATAAACATCAAGAATTTTAGTGTGTTTCGGAAAGACAGAGATGATGGGCACGGGGGAGTTGCCATCTTGGTGGGAAGCCACATTAATTGCTCCGTGCGCAGATTAGCGGCACCAATTGCCAACGTAGAAATGCTCTCTGTCGAGCTCTCTTACGATGGACCTATCAAAGCGGCCACCGTCATATATAAACCACCTCAAGTCAACCTAAAGGAAGAAGATTGGTCGGCTGTATTCCATCAGCTGCCGGCAAATAGTGTGGTTGGAGGCGACTTCAACGCTCACCATTCGTTATGGCAAGATAGTTATGTAGACACGCAGGGAATCGAGCTCGCCCATGCCATATCAGCCTCTTCATTTGCCGTTCTTAACAACAAACATGGAACTAGACTTGGTGCTCCTAGTCAGAGAAACTCTTCTCCAGATATTACTCTCATATCGATGAACCTAATGCATAGAGCGAAATGGGATCTGCTACCAGAGACTATCGGAAGTGATCACTGCGTCCTCAAATTATCATTAGATTGGAATCTCCCATCTGTCCGCCGGCACTCAAGCAGACGGTGGTTGTGTAACAGGGCTAACTGGGCTCGCTACGAAGGAAAGATCAGCACGCTGTTGGAGCAGTGGGAAGGTGCAACCGACGATATCCAATGTCGGTACAACGAATTTCAAAGAATAGTGGAGGCTGCTGCAGAAGAGGCGATACCAGAGGTTAAAACTCACACTAGAAGAGAGCTCACTAGAAAACCTTGGTGGAACAGTGACTGCTCACGAGCTGTCGCCAGGCGGCGCTTGGCTACCAGAACTATATTTGCACGCCGCCACTCAGGAGAACTTGGTAGAACTCAAGAAAAGAACGGCTGAAGCACGAGATACCATTAGAAAGGCCAAACGAGAAGGCTGGAAGAGTTTTTGCTCCAATTTAAAATATGGTGTGACGACCCAAGAGACTTGGCGGAAACTGAAGTGGTTCAAGGGTGAGAGGCCAGCTACCAGTTGGATATCGTCAGACAGACAAGCAGCAGAGGAGTTCCTAGCCTCGTTCACTCCTCCATATGTACCAAAACAGGAGGAATATCACAAGAGTAGGGAAGTAGACGACGTCCCAACAGGATCGACGGAACCCTGTTTTCACCTATCAGAACTATTGCACGCCCTACGGAAGAAAGATACTGCTCCGGGGATGGACGCCATTACCTACACAATGATCGACAAACTTCCTCTTAAAGCGAAGGAAGCCATGCTGGATCTCTACAATACTATGATTGACCTCTCCTATGTTCCTGACCAGTGGCGGGAGGTAATCGTTATTCCCGTGTGTAAACCCCACAGGAAGAAGAACATCATCTCGTCATATCGCCCCATTTCTCTCCTGCCGTGCCCGACAAAACTGATGAGTGCAATGATCAAAAACAGGATCGAGTGGCACCTGGAGCATCATAGGTTACTTGATACCAGAACTATGGGCTTTCGAAAACGCTTCAGCACCTTAGACAATATCAGCACGCTGGTGACAGATATTCAGCTGTCATTCACAAGAAGAAACTATTTAGTGGCTGCCTTTCCTGGATATTAAGGATGCTTATAACAATGTGCAGATAGATATACTTGTGGGCATTATGAAAAAGATGGGCATACCTAGCAAGCTATGCTCATGGTGTGGCCGATACCTCGCCCGAAGAGTGAATTCAGTGTTTACAGCGGAGGGAGACAGAATCAGTCGGCTAGTCTTCCAAGGTTTACCAGCAGGGCGATCCAATGAGCCCCTTACTATTCAATATCTACATGGCAGACCTATGTAACATCCTAAAGGGCCTAGTATCCTTCCTCCAATATGCGGATGATTTTGTTGTATATATATCTCACCCGGACATAGAAACGGCCCGCAGAATACTAGAGGAGCAATTGAAGCTGATACAAAAGAGATTGCTGGACAAAGGGCTAGAAATATCAATAGAAAAAAGCAAAATTTGTGTGTTTACGCAAAGACAGCTACAAGGAAAAGACTGTGCAATTACACTAAATGGACACACACTGGAGTTAGTTAAAGAGATCAAATTCCTGGGAATGTGGTTAGATTCAAAATTAACATGGAGAAAGCATATCATGGAACTGCAGCAATCATGTATGCAACGCCTGAACTGTTTCAAAGCCCTCGCCGCCCCGACCTGGGGTGCGGACCCTCGACTACTCCGGCATGTATTCTGCTCTCTACTGAGGAGCCGAATGGAATACGGGGGGTTCCTGTATCAAACTGCCGCCAAGTCTCTTCTAACAAAATTGGACTGCATTCAATCAGCAGCTCTGCGAGTAATCGGAGGCTTTGTGAAATCCACCCCCATCGCCGTGATGGAGGCAGAATTAGCCATTCCACCGTTGAGTACAAGAAGAAGTAAATTGGGGTTGAACTTCTGGCTAAAGGTGTGGTCCATGAAGTCACATCCCCTACAGAGGAAGGTGCAGCTCCTTGCCCATGAAAGTTCAGCCAAATCACGTCAACAACAGAAAAAACCCAGCCTGATACAGTATTTTCAGACAACGGCCCTGTGGAATATACACAGACAAGAGATCAACGAGATGTTCAGCGAAGAAGATACGTGGCAAAGGGCGGAGATCTCGTCGCGAATCCACCTGTCCTTGATCAAGGGCTCGGTAGACAAAAAAACCACCCTTCAGTTAGAATTGAAGCAATGGGCATTAGAAACCTTGAACACACGATGGAAGGAATGGCGGAAAGTATTTACCGATGGATCAAGGGTAATGCAATCCACCAGCGCGGCTGCTTGGGTCGATGCAGACTGTGGCGTTTATGAAGCTTGTAGATTGCCGGCAGAATTCTCAATCTTCTCATCCGAGATGTACGCAATCCTGAGGGCCATACAATATATACAACGGTCAGTACAGACAAAAGCAGTGATATGTTCGGATTCCCAAAGTGCCTTACAGGCTATCATAGGCATTCCTAAAGGCCAGTGCAGAAACTACCTGACATATGAAGTTGGCAGAGAACTTTGGAAAGCCATACACAGAGGCATAGAAGTGTGCCTACAATGGATCCCGGGTCACGTGGGGAGTGACAGGGAACGAGCTAGCGGACAAAATAGCTCGACGACATCTCCAGGTTCCCGATACTGAGAACATACCAGTGCCTTATACCGATTTCAGAACGATCGCCTCAGCAAGAGCTCTCAACGCATGGGAAAGAAAGTGGAACGAAAAGGCCCAAGGGAAAGGGCTATGGTACCGCGCCATCGCCAGCTAAAGTTACGATGAAACCATGGTTCCAGGAAGTGGATCTCATAGAAAGGCAATCACGCTGATTAGTAGATTAAGAACGGGGCACACCTGGCTTAATGATAAAAAATTTCTAATGAAGGTCTCGGATTCTCCGAACTGCGAATCCTGCGACGAAGTGGAGGATATCTACCACTTCCTTCTAAGATGTAGGCGCCACCGCGAATATAGAAGAATCTTATTAAAAGACGCTCTTCACATAGAAAACATCGCAGATGTGATCATAACCCTCGCCGCGCCCAATAAGAAAGCGATTAGCTTAATCTACATGTACGTGGCTAAAACTAAAGGCATAATATAAATACAAGAGCACCATTACTCCATGTAACTGGCTAAATTAGCCTAAGGCTAAAGCCAAAAAAAAAAAAAAAAAAAAAAAAAAAAAAAAAGAGAATTCTCATTATGACGACAGTGATTCCATTCCACTGAACGTCACTTGTGCTGTCGTTGTGCGGAAGACATCAGAATTTACAGTAATTGTTGAAATAAACGAGTTTAAGCTCCTTATTGGCTGTTAATGAACATGAAAACATCTATTATTTGTTTGAAATGTGACATAACACAAAATGATTTGGTGCTGCTACTTTATAAATAACTGATATTTCGTAGTTTTTGATAAAAAATATCCTTTCACTGTTGTATTTTTAACGGCGTCACTGTAGTCGAATTTCAGAATGTTTTCAGCCATATTTAAAAGCTTAACTTCATTTGTTCACACTTAAGCTGATTTCTGACACAATCTGCCTTTTATACCTTTCACAAATTTCGGGTGGTTCACACTGACTTTTGAAATAAATTTAATAGTTATGTGTTGAGAGAACTTAAAATATTTTCGCACTTGTGAGACCAACAAATTTCGTACTGATTGTTGAACAACAGCAGTAAATTAGTACCTTGTGTTACCCACGAACATTTACGGAAAAAGAAATCTACCTAAATGAAAATAAGCCCATAAACGAATCCTAAGATCCTCTAAATTGCTCAAACCTAATTTTTCTTTGATTTGTTGAAATGTGCATAGCTTTTAGTGTCAGAAGAAAATTGTTCCTGTTGTTAAATAAAGAATAAATAGATTAAATAAATTGGGAACCCATTTCTATTCATCATAAATCATTCATATATCATAGAGAATTGCTATTTATTTAAGAATGAATGTAAAGGAAGTTTTCAATTTCTCAATCAACAACTTACGGTCAAAACTTTTCGTCAGCGTTTCATAATACTAGTTGTACACTAAACTCAACTCACGAAATTTTACTACGAAATTATTGTAAAGTTTCGGATACGCCATAACAATTTCACCAACATTTTTAAAATATAATTTCATTGATATTCTTTCAGTGTGGTAAAGATAAAAGTGTGTTTCTATAAACTATTGATATAACTTTGTTTTTGTCTAGAAGCCACTGCTTCCGACAGAAAAATTGGGGAGCACACGTTCAGGTATTAACGTATCTCGAGATGTATTTCAACAACAGAAATTAAATGAGTAGTGGA
>JARYHS010005593.1:0-27548 GCA_031002005.1 Vandiemenella viatica | reverse complement strand
GTGCCCCGAAACTACATGTTTTACCATTATCTACATCCAGACCGAAAACATTTACTGAATAGTCCGGATTTTGCCTCTCGAATTTGGAAATGTCTGAGAGTTTTACCGGAAACTCAATACCTGAAAAATCGAAACTGTGGTTGGCGAAGGCTTGTCTATAATTTTCAACACGATCTCCGTGTTTCTTAATCACGCCTACTTGAGCAGCAAGAAGGGACCATAGAAAGCATAAGTCGTCTGTGTTTTGCACATTGACAACGGCTTTCTTTCTACAGATATCAGCTGGCAGAGCAACATAGGAAGACCCACGATAGAATGGTTCGAATTTAGAAATGTTGATGTCGAGGGATATGATTCTATCGAGAGTTTTGCCGCTGTCCCTTTCTTGAAACTCACACAATTTTACATTGAGCTCCGACTTCACATAGTTTTTATACCAATCAGACAGGGATGTGCTGCGCGTGACTTCACGCATTTTAGTAAAAAAACACATACGGACGGTTTTGAAAGCGGCTTCCTTCTGAATTTTGTATGTTGTAATCAGCCCCACCTGAACTTTTACGGACGGGGAGGACTGACTATCAACAATTTCGCGAAGTTTTTCAGTTACAAGATCATGGCAAGCATCAATGTATTTAATAGGGTCAATATAATTTAATGAATTTAGAATGGTACCGGTATAAATTCTACGTTCAAAAGCACTTTCCCGGTCTTCAAGGATCAAGCGCGCTGCTGGCAACTCACCCCCTGTTGCTGCATCGTTGTGGCTGCTAGATGGTAACGAACTATCACTAATAGCTGCTGGGTGACTTCTGCTGGATGCCGGCCGCCACGACGACGTGCTGGCGACAGGCTGGCTTGGCGCCGGGGTCGGCTGCCACGATGATGTACTGGCGACAGGCTGGTGTGATGCCGGAGTGGGACGCCACGATGATGTACTGGCGACAGGCTGGCATGATGCTGGGGTCGGCTGCCACGATGATGTATTGGCGACAGGCTGGTGTGATGCCGGAGTTGGACGCCACGACGATGTGCCGGCGACGGGCTGGCGTGCCGACGGAGTTGTTCGCCACGACGATGTGCCAGCGACAGGCTGGTGTGATGCCGGAGTGGGACGCCACGATGATGTACTGGCGACAGGCTGGCGTGATGCTGGGGTCGGCCGCCACGATGATGTGCTAGCACCGGGCTGGTGTGATGCCGGGGTCGGCCGCCATGATGACGTGGTAGCACCGGGCTGGCGTGATGTTGGAGTCGGCTGCCACGATGACGTGCTGGCGACGGGTCGACGAGGAGCAGCGATAGGCATGTCAGTTCCTGCTGCCGTGGCCGGCGTTTCCCAGGGTCGCCACAGTGGTGGTGGGGCAGGATCATTCCTGTTGACGGCGGCAGGCTCATTTGCGGCCGACCCCTGTATACCGGAACCTGAAACAGAAAAAAAAAAGGAAAATTTTAGTAACATTGAAAAAATAAATAAACATGTAAACAAAAAAAATAATTATTCAAAGAAGTAGTATTGACTTACCAGTAATTCTATGGTTCCGGCGTGTAGGCGAATCTCCTGCAGGTATCGGTTGTGTGGAAACATATTGCACCAGAGACTGCGCCGGTATTATCCATCCCTGTGATGATGGTGTCGGTGGTGCACTGGATGATGGTAAGCTTTGAAATGACGGCGCATGACCATCTAAGCTCCACTGTGATGAATCTGAAACAGAATAAAAAAAAAATATTTAGTAATATGCACGAAAAACAAAATTATGTAATATGAAAAAAAAAAATTTGCACTTACCATTAGAAGTTGGTCGTTGTCGTTTGGAGTTAGACAGTAATGGAGTCCCATCGCGTTTATTACGCTGCTGACTAGAAGTCGCTTCCATATCTGAAACATAAAAAAAGAGTATATCAGTAACAAAATAAACATGGAACAACATTAAAAAACAGATAAATATACAACTTCTATGACTGACATACCTTCAAAACTGAAAATTTCGAAATCACCACATTCTGCAGACAGAAAAAAAAATGAAATAGAAAAAAATATAACTTTATAAAAAAATAAAATTACAAGTTAAAAAAATTAAAATGCTTACCACCAATTAGTTCATTGGTTTCAATATTTAGAAGTTCATCAATTCCTGCAAAAAGAAAATAAACCAATGATATAGCGGCAAAACTAGCAACACCTAACTGTATAATGAGCAATCACTAAAAAATTCATACCATAATCATCAAGTTGGCTTAACTCTAAAAGTGCCGCCATATCTGTGGAAGAAAACATAATATATAGTATACATTTAAGATGAAAAATATATTTTATGCTATTTTAGAAAATTTCACACAAGTGTGATTGAGCTTACCTTCGTAGTTGAAGAGATCTTCGGACATGGTTACTGGAATTCAGAAGAGCGAGAGAGAGACAACCTTACTCGTCGAACTGCGGAGCAGAAGTGATTCTGGCATGGCTGACGCAGGCTTCTTATACATCTCGACGGGGCAGGCGTGAGCATGTTCAGACCAGTCGTACAAGCAATGACCGTTGCGCGCTGCGCGCGGCTTCATGGGGTTAGGAGTGGTCTAACAAAAGAACAATAGAAGGGTCAGCTGCTTCACATCTGTGTGGATGACGGTTAGTAAGATCACTTGACATTGAACAATAATGATTAAGATGATGTCCAGAAGTGGGTAGTTGATCTAACAATATACCATAGTTCCTCACATTACATTACTATGAATAGAAACCCCTCTCAACTCGAACTGTGTGTAGTGTTGGAGTATTAAATGTGGAATGAATAAACGCAAGGACCGCATGCTTCATACATTGGGGAACTTTTTTAGAGTGGATCGTTTGACATATCAATTCAACAATACACGCAGTCACGATCGAGATGACGTCCATAAGTGGGCTGTGAATAGTCTCTCAAATCAAACTGCGTGTAGTGTTGGAGTATTAAATGTGGAATGAATAAACGCAAGGACCGCATGCTTCATACATTAGGGAACTTTTTTAGAGTGGATCGTTTGACATATCAATTCAACAATACACGCAGTCACGATCGAGGTGACGTCCGGAAGTGGGCTGTGAATAGAAACCCCTCTCAACTCAAACTGCGTGTAGTGTTGGAGTATTAAATGTAGAATTAATAACGAAAAGTCCGCATGCTTCATACAATAGGGTACTTTTTTAGAGTAGATCGCTTGACATATCAATTCAACAATACTTTTTATTCAACTGAAGCTGTGACCGTTAGTGTAAAGGGTTGAGAGTATTGGTACTCGTATTTTTTTTGGACCCCCCCCACAGCAATACAAAGCGTGGCTCAGAAGCCCAAATTTAAGATCAGCTATCGGAAGTACAAGTTTTTTAAAAAATATTAAAGTTTAATTGGAAAAGTTATTTTCATAGAATTATCACGATATAAACATTTTTTTTTTCTCGCGTTATGTAAAGAGTATAAATTAAAAGCTTAATATTACGCGAAATGAAGTTGAGTTACAGGCTGAGCAGCTGGCGCGGTCGAGTGGCGATAACAAAAGGGAGCATTGTGTTAGACTCGACCCCTCTTTAGGGCAGCAACCTCTGGCTCAACGAGCGAAATTTGTTATCAGCTATCGGAAATATTGTTTTTTTTTTTAAAGTATTTTTAGGTAAATAGAAAGCTCAGGTTTTTTCAATCAACGCTGTATAAATTTTATCATCGTACTTAGTGTGATTGGGGTAGAAATGACGTGCTTAATATTACGTTAAATGAGTTTTCAGAAATGTGTTTTCGTCGTATGTTTAAAGACATTAATTCCTAACTTAAGAAAGAAACCTCATTGGTTTAAATCGCATTTTATTAAGCGCTCAATATAAAGTATATTGCTTATTCCCGTCCATTGAATGCCGTCAAACAACGATCGCTGGTTCGAATCCCGTCTGAGCATACATATTCTCGTTCGTCGTATGTTTAAAGATGGTTTAAATCGCATTTTATTAAGCGCTCAATATAAAGTATATTGCTTATTCCCGTCCATTGAATGCCGTCAAACAACGATCGCTGGTTCGAATCCCGTCTGAGCATACATATTCTCGTTCGTCGTATGTTTAAAGATGGTTTAAATCGCATTTTATTAAGCGCTCAATATAAAGTATATTGCTTATTCCCGTCCATTGAATGCCGTCAAACAACGATCGCTGGTTCGAATCCCGTCTGAGCATACATATTCTCGTTCGTCGTATGTTTAAAGATGGTTTAAATCGCATTTTATTAAGCGCTCAATATAAAGTATATTGCTTATTCCCGTCCATTGAATGCCGTCAAACAACGATCGCTGGTTCGAATCCCGTCTGAGCATACATATTCTCGTTCGTCGTATGTTTAAAGATGGTTTAAATCGCATTTTATTAAGCGCTCAATATAAAGTATATTGCTTATTCCCGTCCATTGAATGCCGTCAAACAACGATCGCTGGTTCGAATCCCGTCTGAGCATACATATTCTCGTTCGTCGTATGTTTAAAGATGGTTTAAATCGCATTTTATTAAGCGCTCAATATAAAGTATATTGCTTATTCCCGTCCATTGAATGCCGTCAAACAACGATCGCTGGTTCGAATCCCGTCTGAGCATACATATTCTCGTTCGTCGTATGTTTAAAGATGGTTTAAATCGCATTTTATTAAGCGCTCAATATAAAGTATATTGCTTATTCCCGTCCATTGAATGCCGTCAAACAACGATCGCTGGTTCGAATCCCGTCTGAGCATACATATTCTCGTTCGTCGTATGTTTAAAGATGGTTTAAATCGCATTTTATTAAGCGCTCAATATAAAGTATATTGCTTATTCCCGTCCATTGAATGCCGTCAAACAACGATCGCTGGTTCGAATCCCGTCTGAGCATACATATTCTCGTTCGTCGTATGTTTAAAGATGGTTTAAATCGCATTTTATTAAGCGCTCAATATAAAGTATATTGCTTATTCCCGTCCATTGAATGCCGTCAAACAACGATCGCTGGTTCGAATCCCCGTCTGAGCATTCATATTCAGATTCACCCCAGGCCGCCGTTTTCCGCGACTCTAATGACAAAGAGGTGTAACGCCATACTGGCACGCAATGACTGCGCATTTAGGAGGGCTCTGGTTCGAACCCCCGTCTGAGCATCCATTTGCTCGTTTTACTCAAATCACTCCAGGCGAATATGGGCTGGCAAAAGAGCAATAGAATCGACAGCTGGTACTAGGGTGGTGAAGCTGAGGTTGGCTCTGGTTCGAACCCCCTTCTGAGCATCCATTTTCTCGTTTTACTCAAATCACTCCAGGCGAATATGGGCTGGCAAAAGAGCAATAGAATCGACAGCTGGTACTAGGGTGGTGAAGCTGAGGTTGGCTCTGGTTCGAACCCCCGTCTGAGCATCCATTTTCTTGTTTTTACTCAAGTCACTCCAGGCGAATATGGGCTGGCAAAAGAGCAATAGAATCGACAGCTGGTACTAGGGTGGTGAAGCTGGGGTTAGTGTAGGAGAGGGGGGGGGGAGGGAGGGGGGAGGGGAGGAAAAGGGGGCGTGGTCAAGGACAATAGGGGTGTAACTGAGGTTAGTCAAGTGGCCCTCAAGTCAAGTGGTTAGTCAAGTGGCCCTCAAGTCAAGTGGTTAGTCAAGTGGGAGGGGGGAGAGAACAATAGGTGTGAAAATGATTGACAGGTGGGAGGGGGAGAACAATAGAGGTGTGAAAATGATTGACAGGTGGGAGGGGGAGAACAATAGAATGATACAATGTATCAAATTCTTTTGTGTGGGCTCACTCCGGCCTTTTATACCTACTTGCATGTAGTCCTGCAACCAGTTTCATGGACAACAAGAGTCGGAAAATCGGATCAGCGTAGGTCCTACCAGTTGTACTGTGAATGGCCGCTAGAGCGGTGGAAAGGCGGGTGGCGGGCCCGGTGGCGTGGCCTTGTGCTCGACGCTTAAATTAGTCGAACCGCGAACTCCGCAAAGTTCATACGAGAAAGATTGTTTTTTAGACGCGTGCGTACTTATGTAAAAAAAATTAATTCACTTGTGAGATCATGCCACGCTTTTGTCGTCGAAAGATGAGCCAATCTATATCTATAAAACGATAACCGGATATATTGGTCGTATAAAAACTCGGAAACTACGGAGCAGATTTCGATGGGGTTTTCGCAGTTTTAAAGCTTAGAATCTCAATTCAGTTGTTTGGCATGTCTCATGTTTCAACGTTAAATAACGCAGGAGCATTAAATGAGATTCTGAACGTATGATGACAATTCACAAGGATGGAAGGATTAGATGTTGCATACTTCGCACTAAACTTACAACACAATGTCTCTGACCATTGCCTTTAATGGAAGCAATAAGATAACTTTACAATAATAACTATTTTGCACATTAAACAAAACTCGAAGTATTCTTTCCTTTAATTCGGGATATTCAATTTTTAAACGCCATAGACAGCAGTAAAAACAGCAGAGATTTACTTTAAGCACGATCCCTGGAAAATATTTCTGGCCTTCAGCATCAGTCTTCCGTTTACGATAAAATTATTTCCGATTCACTTTTGATATTTGTATAAAAGGCTGAATCTGCGAAGTATCTGGCGTTTCGAGGAAAAAATATATCCATTCACTTCACAATTGAATCAAATATGAGTTTCTAACATAATCTAGCATTGTAAGAACGGAGACTTTCCCGGCGTATGCTTGAAATGAAGTCTTCGCGCGTGTACCGCCGGATAGTGTTTTGAAAACACGATATTTCTACTACTAGCTCCGTCGTCTTCATAAGGTGTCGAGACATCTGCACAGATCAGCTGACCGTCGGATACTAAGGAATTCAGCCGACCTGTGCAGATGTTTCGACACCTGATGAAGACGACGGAGTTAGTCGTCGAAATATCGTGTTTTCAAAACACTATCCGGCGGTACACCCGTGAAGACTTCATTTAATCTAGCATTGTTCAGTAATGTAGTAATACAATTTCTTAACCAAATTAACGAAGCTTAATATACACGAATCTTTTCAGACGAATGAAAATAGTGTACGCGCAAATAAACTTCAACCCACCCGTTAGGGGGCGGATGAATCTAGTTTTTTTTTAATTCCGAAAAAATTTGGCGCGAATTTTATGAAACTTTGTACAAATGCGGGAATAAAGATTGGGTACGGGTAATGTCGCAAATTGAAAAAAAAACCCAAAATGTTTCTTTTTCAGTTTTGTGAAAAAAACATGAAAAAAATCCTAGCACCCTGGTTTTTTTTCTAAATTTGTTTTTTTTTTCAGAAAACAATATATTTGATAAATTATAGTTTTATTTACGGAAGTTACATTTTACATGTGTGTTTTAAATCTTACTAAATCATATACTGTCTTACATAATTATTCATAAATGTATCTATATAGGTAACATAACTTTTTATCCATCCTCTTGGTCAGTACCACATTCAGTAGTATCAGTACTACCAACACTAGTGCGGTCGGAGTCGGAATTTTCTGTTTCTTCTTCTGTCTGCTCTAGATCCATAACTTCAGAAGTAGTTACATTTTCTTTTACTGGTTGTATTGTACACAAAAGATTTTGATTGCAATTTTAAATTGTGAGCAAAGTACGCACTGTGCATAAAGACTGCGCCGATAGTTCCATATTACGGTCTTTTAAGTTTGAATTTAAATCTATTATCATACAAAATAGGAGGTTTATTTCTTTTCAATCGTTGGTTTACGCCAACGGTTGCAAGGAAATGATTCATAATAACTGACAATTTAATGACTCAGTATCACTATATGCTGAGAGTTTAACAAGTATACGAATATAAGGAAAGCAGAATAAGTAATAAAAAGTGGCAAAAAACCGTAGATAAATTTAAAATTCCTAATTTTTTGAAAAGATCCGTAGGTCTACAGATAAATTTGTAGGGCCTGGCAGCACTAGTTCAAATAGTGAATATCAATCCAAACAACGGGGATTCCTGCTCGTGCAACCTAGCCTATTCGGGAAATCCCTGTTCGTAAAAGAATACTTCAGTCAATGTTGCCAATATCGTTGTAATTTTTTTTCTACTGAACCAGAAAAATATAGTAGATTTTAAAATTAAGATAAGTACTTAGTATAAACTCTAAAACAGTCATATTAAACGACAAATGCCTTAAAAATATGAAATTTAGTAGTTATAAAAAAAAAAAAACATGTCCCAGAAAAAAACCGGTTTTTTTTTACAACAGTAGGTACGGGTAAATCTACGCCAAATATACCGGGCAACGCCGGGAACTCCGCTAGTAAATAAATAAATATGTAAGTAGGCCTATTATATGGATATAGACTTTGCTTAAGAGTAGATGTAGCATTTGGAATAAAAAATACTTATTTTGATTTATAAATTTATTTTTCCACCTCCGCATCCGCGAAGCTGACTTCCGCCACAAGCCTAGATATGGTAGATGTACGATGCGCGACACTGGACGGTGGAGGGAAACTTGGGGTTGTCCTAAGAGGCTGGCGGAGGCGTTCCGCCTTTGTGTGGTGTCGGGGGCTGACGCGCGCCGTGTTACAGCGCCACGCCCCCCACGAGGGGGTGCAGCGCTGCGGGGGTGGCGGGTCCGGCGCAGTCGATAGCCAGCGGCTCGGCTGGGAGGTGCTGCGCGCAGAGCTGGCGGACCGGAGGACCTCGGCCGCGCTCAGGTAACCACAACACCTGCTCCGCGCTTACCGCTGCCCCGCAGTCGGCAACTCACGCCTCGCAGGGCTGCTGGTTCGAGTCCAGACAGGCCTGCCTTTCTTAATCAATGCTCTATTTTTTTTTGTGATGACTGCAATGTGTCACCAAGAAGTGTGTTGTGTATCATTTGTAGTATTCCCTCTGCCGGCCCCGGCTAGCGCACTCAAGTCCGCTCATAGGCCTGCCAGCTTTTCACCAAGCGTTGAGTTCCTCCTGTATGTCCTTACCATAAAATACAACAATACATAAAAAATGAATCAATTAATTAAATAATACTGAACATTCAGAGACAGCTACAATCGGCTCAAGGGCCTATTGTCACACCCAAATTTTCATTTTTTTTTTTTGCTTTTAAAAAACGAACCTTCTGATCTCAAACATTTTCTAAGTATAACAAGACGTTTGGAAGGTAACTTAGGAACAGTTTGTGGGCCATCTTCTGTTCCACACGAATTAATACGTCGCTGGAACTACAGCTTAGATTCTTTTAGTTAACAGCGATTTATAAAAAAAAATTAAATGATTGATAATTTGTACTCCTAGGAATAAGACCAATCGCAACGTTATAGGTTTCACTGCAGAAAATATTGAAGTATCTGAGATATTGTGTGTTGTGATGTATTGCGGAAATTATTATTGTCCGTAGGGGTCACTATCGGAAATGTTGTAATGTTGAAAGTAGTGCGGTCATAGGCCTGACTTTTTCACCAAGCGTTCAGTTCCTCCTGTATGTCCTTACCATGAAATAGAATAATACATAGAAAATCAAGCTATTAATTAGATAATTCTGAACAGTCAGGGACAACTGTAATTGGATTAAAGACCTATTGTCACCTCCACCTATTTAATTAATTTTAACGAACCTTCTGACCTCAAACATTTTCGAAATACAAGGAATATAACCTCGAACGAGTCTGTGGGCCATCTCCTATTCCACTGGAATTGACACACAGTTGAAACTGCTGCTTCGATTCTCTAAGTTAACAGTGCTTCAAAGTGATTTTTAAGAAATTAAAAGATTTATTATTTCTAATTTATATAGACTTAGATCCTAGGGAAAAAAAACAATTGCAACGGTATTGGAATTATCGAAACTATCGAAATCTTTTAGATACTAAGGACGAAAATATGTTGCTGAAATTATTTACAATCGTTGGTTTCACTTCTGCAAACCTGTAATTATTGAAAATGTTTAAAGGTTGCAATATTGGTAATATTAAACCGTCTCACCTGAAAGTTAGCTTTACAGGAGTGTTTTAGCGGATGTACACAAATTAAGAGTCGTTGAAATTATAGTGGCACCGATTAAATTGTTTCAGTCTTCGTCCTCTCAGCTGATAATATTCAAAACGAATTATTAACATAATATCATTTAGAATAGCTAATTATACAGAGTTAGAAACTAGGAATAGCATGATTTTCAATGAAACTGATTTCTGAAGAGCAAATATCAAAATACCCGATGTGTTAACGATTGTATTGTAATGCTGAAATTATTCATATGCATTGGTATCACTGTAACAAACCTGAGAGTATCCTAATTGTTTAAAGTTTGCAATATTGGCAGCAGTTACGTCGCTTCGCCTTAACGAGTTGGCGCCAAAACATCTTTCTACGCTTGTATATTCTGTAAGTGCATGTTTCGTTCACACATCGTAAATAACTGTAGGTAGTTTGCCTGGTGAAAGTGATACTTCACAGTTTACATACACGTCGTAAATACATTACTTGCTCAACTGCGGCGGGTGAATACACGTATCTGTAGCAGCTCATTGCCGTACAAGTGTTACCAACATTACAACGATTAAAATTTCTGAAATTTTCGTGTTTGTTCATCTCAAGCGAATGAGATTTTTATCTTTGTATCTAGACTAATTGAAAAAGTAATTTTTTTTTCAATTGTGTAACTTATTAATTTCGTTCAGGTAATACGATTAACTGAGAGAAAGCAAAACATTATTTCCAGTGACCCACAAGAAAAGTACAGTATATTCTCCCTGGTGTTTCTATTTCGAAGAATAATATAATAATGCGGAATTGTTGCAGGGTGTAAGATATCCATAACCTAAAAAAACAGATTTTGACCTTTTAACATTTTTCGGTTCTTGGCGTTATTTAAGGTCAAACTTTTATTTTCCTCCACAACTTCAAGCCATAGCCAATCTATCTATGTATGTAAGTTAAAAGAAATGTGCTCTCTGCAACCTGCTTTATAAGTTTTTTACCTTTTTATGTCTTTACCTCTTATGACATACAAAGGTCACCTCGGTACATATGATTAATTTTCGCAGCAATCTACTAAAAAGATTTTTGCACTATATTTCGTAATGTCTCTGCTCACCGTTTTCAAGATTTTTCCGTTCAAACCGGTTCAAAATGTTCAGTATTTTCCCTTCTCCCCTTGTCAGAGGTCATTCAGGGTCAAAATTGAATATAAAAACTTTGAAAAATAATTTGCTAAATGATTACGAAAAATTTTAACTGAATGTATTTGATGGTTTTTTTCAAAAGCCTCAAAATACGGTTTTGACTTTTTCCACGGTCTCGGGAGGTTTAATAGCAAACTTTTATTTACGGCGCAACTTCAAGTCATATCCGATCTATCTTCAAAATATCAAAGGACTCCCGGTAGAACTTTTTCTTGAATATTTCGAGCAAAATGAAAAAGATGTGAATTCAGGATTGCTTCCTGTAATGTTGGTTTTGGCAAACTTTACTTAGATCACACAGTTTGTAATTTATAAACGGTATGGTAAGTGTAGCGAAACACTTTCACATTTTCTTATGAAACATGTTTTATCATAAAACTCTTTCAGTCTATCAACACTTGCCGAATCATGTTGGAATTTACTACAGCTTTCGCTGAATTTACACATTCAATATGGCCTTGACATTATTTTTACATGATATGATAAATGCCAACTTAAGTAGCTAAAAGTGGAGATCACTGTCCATATCGAACAAAAGAAGGGGGTTCCCACGAGAACAAAGCAAGCTTTCCAGTCCTCGATTGATTTCCTGTATTATCAGCAACACCGTCTGGGATTCGCTGTCTGGTAGCTCAGTGGTGAAGGCGCTTTCTCCGGTTCTCGTGTTCAAATTCCGGTGGGGCTAGGAACTGATGGTACGAACTACGTCAGGTCGTTTCGGAGTTTAGATTTCACGTTAAATTGTAGCTCGAGCCACCGCAGAGGTGAAATGCGTGGCAAATCGAACCTACGTCGCAAGACGACACGAATATGCTAACTTATCGGCCGCGTCTACATTCCGATATGTGGATCGAATTTTGAAGACGCATATGCGAAAGAGACAGCTTGTGAAACTCTTGTACCCTCTCATCTGGCGTACCGTGGCGTATTGTGGGTTGTGTATCGACTGAACTGATTTATAGCGCAGAGAATGCGTAGAAAAAAAAGCAGCGCAATTTCTGCCACAGGCTTTACGAGACTTTTACACACTCGATATGGGGGTTAGCATGGAGTAGTCTGCAGACGACGTACTTTCCATTTGAATTTATTGATCAACTGGCGTCCATCTACTTCCATTTACGACTGAAATAAAATGCCACCGACGTATTTGCCTTCCAGTGCTAGAGTAGGCCAGAGAAATAAAATTCAGGGCATCAGATTATTTATTTATTTTTTACTTAGCCTTTTCCACTCGTTGACGACGAGGTTATTGTAGTTGGGAAGGAGATATGTGCGAGGAAACAAGGAGCTGAAGGAAACGCACCGGCAAAAGCGTGGAGTGATGTATGGTAGGGCCGAGGATCGAACCCACAATTGACTGCGTGCCAGGTCCGAGACTGGATTGTGAGTAGGAGGAAATCCTTTGCTTCAAAGTTCTCTTGGTCGTCTCCAATTTTGTAAATTCCTCGGTAGTGAATACTTATTGTAAACACTCTGTCCCTATTGTAGCCGCCTGGATTAACCTGGTAAACCTATCGCTTATAATGGACCTACAGTTTAACGTGGAATCCGAATCACAGAAGGAATCTAGAGTACTTCACATAGCACAAGAAGCTGTGCTAGAGTCTTCGAAAATCTTTGTCGAGACAGGGATTCGAACGTGGGACCTGTAGATCTCCGGTCAGACGCCTTAACCACTGAGCCACCGGACCACTCCGAAAGTATTGTGATATTCAGGGTCATCCGAAGAAAACATGCGCATTTCTTTATAGCCATATTGAAGACTGTAGAAATAACTGTTTGTGATATCTTCTTCTCAATATCCAGTGGTATGGCTGGTGGCCTAGTATGGTCTCAAACCATCTTCTTGCTGGTCTTTCAACATCTCTCCTGCGTTTGGATTTGGTATTGAGGATTTCTCGTGGGATCCGGTCCGACTTCATCTTTACTACATGGTCTGTCAAAGATATTCTGTTATTTTTCACAGTTTGGAGAACAGGTTTAAATTTCGGTTCCTTAGGGATGTAATCTGATCTTCTTGTATCCCTTACCGTGTAACCAGCTGTTCGTTACCTTTGCGGAGTGTCCAGGCCTCGCTGCCGTACAGTAGGGTAAGTTTAGTCAGGATGCTATATAGTCTGATTCTTGTGTGACGTTGGACAAGAGATCGTCTGAAAGTGCCATTTATTATTCTTGTAACTTTGTGATTTTTTGGTTGCATATCGTTTGCTAGATTGTAGTCGAGGTAGTATTCTAGGTATATATATGCCGGTACTTGCTCTTTGGGTGTGTTTTCTACTGAAGTTTTGACTTTTTTGTGACCTTTCTTGATGAAGGCCACAACTTTGGTTTATATCTTAGCCATAAAGTCGGATCGGTGGTTACTCACTCCAAACTTGGACTGCGGTTGGTTCCGGCGTCTGAATAGGACTTACGGAGAAATCATGATCTAATGTCCGTAAATAAATCGCGTATGATCTAATTGTTATTACTGGGAATATTAATGCTGTTAAACAACGGAAGGAAATTGGATATCACCATCATCGTTGATAGATTCTCTGGCCGGGTATACCAGGAAGACAGTCCTCTCCAGAGTTCCTCTCCTGCCACCATTCCTCCTCTTACACTACCTTCATCTTGCCCACTCTTCTGCTCCCTTAATCCACCTACCTGCGACTTTCCTCCAGGGCTCTCCCTTCCAGTTTCAAATAATACAGTTTCTTCGGTATTCTTTCATCCTTCATCCTCTTCATTTGTCCATACCACTGGAGGTTTGATCTTCAAAATCTATTATGTGCAGTTTCCTCTTTAAATGCCTTATTCATAATCTCGTCCAATCTCGTTGCATCAAACCTAATCCTCTGACACTTCATCTCTGGATTCTAGTAGTATCTCTTTCATTAATAACCAACACTTCAGAATGATATGTCAGTATTTGCACACAGTAGTTCCTGTAAATAACTCTTCTGCACTTCCGTGACACTCCCTGATCCATGTCAAGCCTCTGACACGCCTGTAGAATTCTTGAGCTCTTCTGAATCTTTCAGTTACTTCCTTTCGCTTTCTTCCATTCTCTTCTGTTCAGTTCTGAAACACTTCGACCAAGCAAGGTGGGAGAGCGATAACTTTCGGGTCGGGCACTCGGTGGGATGTGGATTCGAATCCCCGTCCAACCGTCCAGATTTCGGGTTTCCATCGATTTCCGAAATCAGACCAGGCGTATGATGGGATGTTTCCTACAAAAGACCAATGCCAAATTCCTTCCCATTCCTTGTCCCTATTCCTTTCCTTTCCTTGTCCCTATTCCTTTCCCGCCCGTAATGACCTCGACGTCGACGAGGCATAAAGTTAGAACGAAAAAACAAAAAAGATTTTTGACCTCTTCTATAACTACATTTTTTCTCATGGATTTTGGAGACGAATTCAAGTATTGAGCATGTTGACACTAAAAAACCCAATCCCAGCATTCGATTAAAGGCTGCTGAGGAGACACTAGAGAAATGAAACGTGCGTGGGTGAACTGGGGTCCTTCAAACTGGAAGGACGAACGTTTTAGTCCCTTGATTTATGGTATCTCGTCTGGTCTCCAGATATGGCAAGCTAAGAGGAAAACAAAGCGCTATCTCTCTGTTGTCACCTGATATGGCGGTCCAGCCAGTGGCAGGCATACAAAGCTACGTCGAATATAATGAGGTGACATAGAGTCGGCCGGCTCACCATGAAGTCATCTGCACTCTGAACGCGTTGACCGCAGTGCCCACAGGCTAACTTCCCAAAGCAACTTTTACCTGCACCGACCAGCACTCTGGCTGCAATATTCCACACGCTTCTGTTCTATTACGAAGTATTTATACTCTCAACAGAAGCTGTAGAAAGCCGGACGTTCATGTAGAAATTGTAAACGTTTGTTTTTATTCGTAGGTCGAATATCGCCACAAGTGAAATATGCCGAAGACGAATTTCGTACATGAGACTGCTGTCTATGCACAAGCTCACGTGGTTTTCTTGGATTTTATCTTTACCTGTTTCTTTTCCCCACATAACAGATATTAACCAGTTATTTTAATTCTCTCTTTATGGCCTTCAATATCTGATATATGACCAACGCTTTAACACCTGAAACCTCAATACTTACTGTTTATTAACTATCTATTAAACATCTCTTAAATGACTCATCGAGGCTTTCCTTTACACATTAATATTACAATTTATTTACAATCTTACAACACTCTTAAGATTAACAGTTAGTGCTAATCTTCGTTTCGTTAAATTCAATTGATATCCAACATTCTCAGATCACATATAAATCATTTTTGCTTTGCCCTCAGGCTATTTACATATAATATACAAACATTAATGTATTCTACCTCCCTACGAAGATAGATTCAATTTTTTTAGACTTCCATTTCTTGAAGCCTCTTTTTATGACATTATCATTTCATATTAATGGCTTCCATCAATACCAATTTCTTCCATTCTATTCGCGTCTACTAAAGATAATGCTTCATGCATCTGGTGACCTCTTAACTATTTAAGTCAGAGTTAATAATGCACTTCATTATTCTATGTTTATGCAAATTTGTTATCAATAAATTATCCTAATTCTAACTAAGGACTATTTACTTTACAATATGCACTACGATTAAAAGGAATCACATGTTTCTCAAACGGATAATACACAGAGGGAGTAAAATGCGGCTGATTCATCTGTGGAGCATTGTGAAAGAAGTAAAAGGGTGGCGTCATCCATCAAGAGAACATTGGACTCAGCATGAAACAATGGAAATAACAATGCCAGGTATTCACTAACGACAGTTTCCTTTGAAGTGACGAATCTATGATCAGATGCAAAGCTTCTTTCGTCGACTTTAACGTCGTCCGTCTTTGGAACATCAATCAGATCGTGAGATCGATCCTTCAGGTTGAGAAGATGCCAAAAGGTGCTGTTGATAGTGTATGGACACTGGAGTGATGCTGAAGAATCCAAGTCGCTCTGAACAGAGCCATGCATCAAGCATAAGCGTAAATTCAGTAAGGTGCTTTTTCATCACGATGAGGCCACTTGCCACACAACAATTGCTTCAGCAAGAGGTCTTTTGGCTTTACGCCTCGTCGATGTCAAGGTCATTAGAGGCGGGAAAGGATGGGGAGCAGGGAACTGGAAGGAAGCCGGCCATGATCTTTTGAAGGAACCATCCTGGCATTCGCCAGGAGTGACTTGGGGGAACCATGGAAAACCAAAATCTGGACGGCCGATTGGGAATTCGAACCCGCGAATGTGTCATGCCCTCTTCGTTCTCCTCATCTGCCGGCATGCGATATTTTTTCCTCCGTGGTTATATGAATCGAGTACTTTTTCTACAAACAAACGCCACAAAAAATATAATATTTAAAAATTCCAATCGTCATGAAGTAGAAGAAATTTTGGGGAAGATTATCAACTAGTTCCAACAAAGGCTTGAAACCATATTTCAAAAACAAAAGCCGTTAAATTCTCGAAATTCTTTTTTGGCATATTAATCTTAAATGTTATCAAACAACTTTTCTTTTGATTAAATATAAAAGACCAGTAAACTTGTTTGTAACTTTTGCACAGCCAATCTTCCCGTCACCCCCTAAAAATACCTTGAGTCTTTAGTTGGGTTGTTGAAATTAAATAGCTGGTGCCGTATGCACACAAAATAACAAAGACAGTTTACTAATGTGGACGTATTTTCAATTCACAATAACTTATTGTATGCAATGTTTGATGTCAGAAAACAATCATCTTTAATTTTTTGTTCGTCATTTGCAATAATTGACATGAAAATATTCTTTGAAAAGTTCACAACATTTGGTAAATGTAATCCAGTTCTTTGAAGCGTTAGTCTCTGAGACTTATTGCAAAAGCAACTTTCGGTGGGAATCCTGGTAACCCCTGAAGCTTCTGCCGCCCAATCGACTGTTGAGCCCGGCGGGTTGCGTCTTGCATACGCAGGCGCTGCGACATGTAAAGAGTGTCCTAGCAGCCGTGGACACACTTTTAACTTAAACTTTAAACAAATAATTTGTTTTAACGTAAATTGATTCTAATATGTCGGAAAAAGGTAAAAAATAAATCCTTTTCACTGTAAAGTTTGTATTAGTTGAGAACTGGGGATGCTGGATAGAGAAATAATGTATCGAATTTAAACGAAAAATTAACGAAGTGTTTACAAATTATTTTTTAAAATACTAGTGCGTAGGCCCTATATCAGTGTGTAAGTTTAGGCTCAAAGAACGAAAACGCCTATTGAGCGAAAAAATGACGACAACGCGTTTTGGTTTCTCGAAAAAGGGCGCAACACGTTATTCGTGTTATGGCATTTACAAAAAAAAACAGCGAGAACTTGTAGTGGCTAACTCGCTACGTGGTTTATGAACGCTCCCCAACGTGAAATTGATCCAGGTCGCATTCTACATACATGACGACTCACATTTTTCTTTTTTTTTAAAGTCCTGTAACTCGACGGGTAAGAAGTATCATATATATTAAATGCAGCCTGGACCGATTAGTCGTGAACAGAAAGAGTTAAATACTGATAGGTAACAACGTGTTGTGCCCGTTTTCAAGAAACCACAACCCGTGGTCGGTTTTTCGCTCATTGAGCGTTTTTTGATCTTTGAGTCTAACATGTATACGCGCAAGAAGTGAAAATTGTATGTATTTTTGTGTGTGTGTGTTTTTAAAAATGTTTTTGGTGTGTGTTTTGGTCTCGAGTGGAAGAACGATACAATCTTTATTGCATTTGTACTGTAAATAGGATCTTTGTCTACGTTACTCTCGTAAACAAATGAAACCAATATAAATAAACAAAAAGTAACTAATAACCAAAGTAGAAACTAAAAATACCGTTGCGCGTAATAATGGCGACTCCTCCGAGTGTAGATGTACCGTCTGACGCCGTCACATGATTTTCGGTGAGTATTAAAGCAATTTAATCTTTAACAATTTTTTATTAAGATTAGATATATACATGGAAACTTCGTATATTCACACTTATGCATACATGTAAAGAAAGCGTAACGCGCAACCCGAGTTAACTCAAAACGACGTTCCGCATTTTCACTGTAAGTGACGGCATCGTCAGTGCGCATGCGCAGAACGTTACGACGCATGCGCGCTTAACGCTAACAAATTTTTCCCAACCGCGCAACTACTTTGTAATTTTTAGCGTTTGATGTCAAGCGCTGTGTTTTACTAACGGTTTCTTCAAGACGTCACTGAACCGAGACTATAAACACTTGTTTAGGGCAATGAGATGAAAGAATCTCGCTTGGGGTGAAAGTTGTAATGTCTCGTATTACAGTAAAGGCTGCTCAATGGAAATTACTCAGCGGTAAAAACATTGTTATTGGCTGAAACGGTGACTGCTCCTGCGTTGTAAACATACTGTAGCTTACGGCCTTTATGCGTAAAGGAGTTTGCAGGATCGTGGATATCATTTTAGGACACACGATGTTGGTTTATTTGATAACAGAACCAATAGCTCATCCTCTGAACTGTGGAGGGAATGAAATATCACATCGCTTCAACTACACGTCTCAGAGAACATGACGCATGCGGCAGCCGAGCGCAATCAGACATATCTCGCAGGCGAAAATAGTATCTTTGTGTATAACAATTCTCCCCTCTAACTGTGGCCTCCTACCTATCATTCGGGAGGACCGGGGTTAAACTCGGTTCGGCCATCCTGTCTGAGGTTTTCCGTGGTTTCCCTCAGACACTTAGGCGAATGCTGGGATGGTTCCCTACAAGGCCACGGCCGACCTTCCATCCCCCTTCCCTCCCCGTAGTAGTAGATTGGCTGAAAAGAGTCCCCTATGACTCTCCAGCAGCCCGCCTCCCAGCCTTCTGCTGGGAGGAATGAAATTGTAAAAAAAAAAAACAAAAAAAAAAAAAAAAACAAAAAAAAAAAAAAAAAACTGTGATTAAGACCGAGATGGGAGGAGGCCAATATTGGCCTCCTACCTATCATTCGGGAGGACCGGGGTTAAACTCGGTTCGGCCATCCTGTCTGAGGTTTTCCGTGGTTTCCCTCAGACAATTAGGCGAATGCTGGGATGATTCCCTAGAAGGCCACGGCCGACCTTCCATCCCCCTTCCCTCCCCGTAGTAGTAGGCTGAAAAGAGTCCCCTATGACTCTCCAGCAGCCCGCCTCCCAGCCTTCTGCTGGAAGGAATGAAATGTAAAAAAAAAAAACTTAGATTAAAACTTAATTACTGTCTCAAGAGGTGGCTGGCAGGGCCGTGGATTTCATTTCAGGACATACTATATTTGTTTATTTGATAACAGAACTAGGGCTGTTGATATTTTAAAAAATATCGGATTTTCGATATATCGATATTTTAAAAAATATTTATATCGGATTCGATATATCGAAGAAAAAGTATCGATATATCGATATATCGACCCTATTATATAAAAACAATGTTACAAAAACAAATCATTTTAAAAAAGGGCGAAGTCTTGTGGCTATTTAATGTGAGATATTTTTCTGAATCAAGTTTTGATTTTCTGAAAAAAAAATAGTTTTTCACGACGTTGCGGATAAATCTTTTTCTAAAAATTGTGATTTAGCCATTATACTACTACTTTACTGAAAGGAAAGGCAGAATGTTTATGATTTACTCGAGGACTTGTGAATCCAGAAAGAGCATCAAGGGAAATCTTGGCTTTTGTGAGTTTAAAAGCTCAATAATACAACATTGTAGAGGCATTTATTTAGGTTGATGATCTATTATCAGAGTTTGCAAAATGACCAAGTCACTTTTTTTACAAGTATTGTTTTATGTGGAATTTAATTTCTTTTTGTAGGTTGATAGCTTATTCTGAGTCTTCTTACTTTTTTGGACCAAATGTTTGCACCTTAGCAAAGATTGTGTATCCGAATTTATCAATATTCCTACTTACATCCAATTTTCATTTCAAAATACTTTCCTCGACAACGCACGCTCATGTAAAACAACGGGCTCGAGTCCGATTCGTTCTGTGCGAGCTTCGCCGTGTCTGCATTGTTACCATCCGTGTAGGACTACCAATAACTTCCAAATTAAATGTAGTAATAAAGTAAAATTAATTGTGTTTTTTATGCTCCTGATCTTTGTGCAAAACTGAAATTCAAGCCATATAGCCTCATCAAGAAGAAAGCAATTACCTACAAATTTTCTCTAAGACGTTTCAGCTTTTAGATTGGCATTGAAAAAACACAGGAACTTTTCTTATACTATGGGGATGAAACCAAGTATGTGTACTATATTACCATTTTCTAGGACAACTGGATGTTGCATAGAATTATGATGAGAGAACGTCACAGTTATTTAAAAGAGTTTCAGATCCAAAAAAATTCCAAACTAAGGTGGTGAATGAAGTAAAATTTTGCACCAAAACTCATGTCAGAAACTTCATTGGACATGCTTTTCAAGAGCATGAACTCATGTTTATCCCGTTTTTTCTTCTACTATGAATGGAGAACTCCCTACATTAATTGAAAATTTCCTCTTCTTTGATATTGCTTCGCAAATGGGTAACGCTTTACCATAATACAATTTTTTAAAGCTGAGATTTTAGGTGGAATGCAGGATTTAGGGCGAGGGGTGGGGGCAAACCGGGGTACTTGCTCTGGGCGATAAAATCGTGTCCAACAATGCGTTTGGCAAACTGTTAAAGTGGCGACATCAATGCGTTTGGCCAACAATCAAGGAGGCGATTCTCGGGGTCTGGCTGGCAACAATGTTTGAAGAGGCGGCAATCTCAGTTTTTCCCCGGCTTGGAAAAATCCTAGAGCCGCTACTGTCAAGGCAGTTCCCTTGGCGTTAAAAAATTGTTTTTTAAAGGCACCAATCTATAATAATAAGTTTTGCATAGCGCTTTGTAAAGGCAATCCAAAAGTGGTAGATTCTTTTTTTCAATATCTTATCTTGATAAATTCGTAAGTGATATAACAAAATTGGCTGTGACATAATTTTGGAGCTCAATTCTTCTGTTGGTATGGAACAAGAAGCGTATCCAATTCGCGCGAAATATTTAACTGTGAACTGCCAGATACAGGCATATAATTTCCGGGACATTTCTGGGTCTAAAAAGTATTTTAGCGGTATGTTTAAAGAGTGAACAAAAATGCAAATTAATAAAAAATTATATTTTAGGTAAATATGCTATCTAACGTATATATAGCACCTCTTATTAATTAAGTATGGTAGAAAGTAAACATCAGGTATTGTGAATCAAAAGGAAAAATACTAAACTTAAAAAAAAATTGACCCCGTCGTTAGGAATTTTTTTACTTTGGTACAAAATCAACATTCGGGTATTATCAATCAAAATCTCAAAAATATTAAACCAAAACTGAACACTTCTGTTAGGCTCATTAATTAAAATTAGGCAGAAAATCAACATCAGATTTTATCAACAAATAAAAAAAATTAGCATCTATCTTTTGCTAAATCAAAATCAACATAAATCAAAATAGATCTTAATCATCTACTTTTAAAATATTTATTACTAGATTTTGCCATTTTCATAAATATTTCTCCGTCACTGCTTTGCAAAACTGATAAAATTTCTCAGCAAGAGTCTACAATATTGACTGAGTTTGCAGTTCAGCCTTGATCGAATCTATGAACGTTCTGTTTCGCTCTTATTTCATAAATTATTCAACGGGCTAAAACTTGTCTCGTAAAAGTCATTGCTTGTTGGAATTGACAAAACAAAACCAAATATTTTTTAAAAATATTCAAAATCATTAAAAACGCTTGTTCTAAAGAAATTGGCCCAGATTTTATAGTTTGGAAAGTCTTTTGGAAGGACCTGAAAAACACGTTTAAGACATGTGAACTCTGTATAAAGGGAGTTAATGTTAACTGCATCTAGAATTTTCAAAGTCCCAGAAATTTCAAAGAGTATTTTCCTGTCAGTTTCAATTCCTCTGATTTAAGGGACATTCCATCCTCCCGCTGCAAGCATGGGATACTTGGTTTGGCCTCATGACCACCGTGGTGAACTGGGTTTGAGAAATAAACTAGTATATGGAAATTCCGGGACAGTAACGCATAATTCCTGAACACGAGATCAGACACAAAATTCCGGGACATTCCCGGATTTTCCGGCTATCTGGCATACCCATTACGATTACCCATTACGATTAGTTTCTTAATGCTAATACTTTTGCATTGACTGAAAACAAATTTTCAAACTTTTCAAAATGTCCAGACAAGAATTCTAATAAATATAGAATGAGTTATTTTACCTTCGTTTTTTACTTCTCCACAGGCCCGCCACTAGCTGTTTGAGCGCCCCCTGTCCAACTACAGCCAGTGGTGGATCTAGGAAATTTCTGAAACGGGTCAAATAACTGTGAGATTGCCGCCCCCATTGTTGCCATCCCAAGTGTCGCCGCCGACCTCCCGAAGCAGCTGTTGAGCTAAAAAAAAAAAAGGTCGCCCGCTACAGTCGCCCGCTACATAATATGCTGCCTCGCACTCCCGCTTACGGCGGCCCTGCTTCGCCATTTGCTCGGATCGTTCATTGATTCTTAAAATTCTATCTATGAAAATGTATTGCATGTGCAACACAGGTAATCGTTTTCCCTCCAGTAATAACTTGGAATATTCTACGAGGAAAACGGAAAATAACCACTTATTTTTAAAAAATATCGGACTCCGATATCCAGATTTCAATATCGATATATCGATATATCGTCCTAAAAAATATCACTAATAAATATCGATATTTTTTTAAAAAATATCGATATATCGATATATCGATATTTTATCAACAGCCCTAAACAGAACCAATAGCTCATCCTCTGAACTGTGAAGGGAATCAAATATCAACGTACTCGTGCAGGAAAGAGACGACTAATAACATGTACTGTAATGGGTTTACGGAGATAAAGCTAATATCTTCAATAGGCACACAGAGTAGATTACATGAAACCAATTCAGAAACCTATCATCATAATTGTCCACACTTTACAGCCACTGGTCGGCTATGTTTAGCTCGCAGGCCTCTCCGTTTTCATCTCTCTTTCCATCACAGCCTGGATCCAGCCTTTCCTGCACACACCCCTCCACAACTCTCAGCCATCTATCCCATGATATCCTCTGGGTAGTTTACCTCGTACGTTTTTCTTCATTCTTCTTACCGATGAGGCGTGCTAGGACTAAGTGGCAATTTCAATTCTTGTTGTTATTTTTTCTTCCGTTCAATCTTACATTCCTTCATCGTTTCACAGTGATTCTTCCTTTCATCCTCAGACCACTTCAGAATGGATTTATTTTCTCTTCTTCCTAATTCCCTACTTCTAAAGATCTCTCTGTTCATAGTTTCCTCTACTCTCATACTATTTCTTTCTAAAAACTTCTTAACCTCTGGAATCCAGCGTGTTATTAATTTTTTTCTTAAAATTAAATAAACATCGCTTTCATTCATCTATTATTATCGATTCAATAAATAGGTCCAAAAAACACCAATCTACATTTTGTTATTGTTTCTGTTGTATTTTCTATGTTCTGGCATATTTCTTTTTTACTTCTTAATTTCCATAGTTTTGTTGCTTCTATTGGAGCAAAAAGTTTTTTCGTACCTTCATTTTATGTATATCTTTTGGTGTTTTATGTTTTCCCTTCTTCATGTCTCTCTACCCTCTTCTGGAAGTACTCTTTCTTATCCTGCCTGTACTTGTTATCCATATTCTGCTTCTGAAAAATATCATTTCACTCACCTGCATCCTCGCCTCTTTGCTGTTAAGATTTCTACAGCATACATGAAAACAGGACGATCATATGCGTGGTAAATTATACCCTTGCTTCGCTGTGGAACGTCGTCGTTACAAATCAAGCTTTTTAAAAACTATGCTCTTTTTCTTCCTCTTACGCTTGATGGTTAAATCCTTTGCACTGTAACACAAGCTTGGTGGGTGTCTTGGAGCGATTTACTCTTCCTTGGAAGCTTTCTTGGAAAATTTAACTGGGCTGGTTTCATCACATTCCCCGGTGATGAAAGTGTATACCCGCGTTACCTCTTTTGATGTGTCTACGTTTAGTGTAGAATCTTGTTTGCGTTTTGAAAGACTGATTTAAAAAAAAATGGCGGGATGATTCCCCCAAAATGTCATGGGAAAATTCCTTCTAGTTTTTTTTTATCCACAATCCTCTGCTGCTTCTAATAAAGGCGAGGAGCCACAAAGCAATACTATTATTATTTTTTTAAAATCTGTGCTCCGGTCCATAATCGGGACAATAATTCTGATCAGGGCTTCAGTATAGACACTTGTGTCAGAAACATGGTGTTCGACTGGGTCTTTCTGACGTCCAAAATTACATCACACGTTAAACGAGTGGGTGGGGGTGGGGGGTTCCACAACGTGTGAGTGACGTTACAAGGGGCAGGGAGGGGTAATAAGGTTCGTGACGTCACTTTGTAACTGTTGTTTTAAGAAGAGACAGGTTGGTAGGTCATATTTTGAGACATGCTGGATTGGTTAATTTGTTAGTGGAGGTAGCAGTCGAAGGTAAGAACTGTAGAGGAAGCAGAGATTGCAATATATGAAGCAAATAATTGAGGACGTGGATTGTAAGGGATATGTAGAGACGAAAAGTTTAGCACAAGATAGGAAGGGAAGGAGGATTGCATCAAACCAGTCGAAAGACTGATGACATCAAGTATATATATATAATAAAAAAAAATTAAGTTTGTCCACTTGCAGACGTTTAAAATTTACTCTCAATAAGAATTTATGTCCTGGTGAAATCCACTGTTAAACAGTTACCATACCAAGTATTCTATAAGGTGAGTGAGGCCGTTAACCGTGAACGTACATTTCTACACGTTGTGCGTGTTCCGGCGTATTCATGTCTCCCTTGCGATATATTCTTGTGTGCAGCTGCACATTTGAAGGCCTGGTATTTGGCGCTGAAAGCTGCGTTATAAACAAAAATCAATTGCACACCTGTAACTTATTCATAATTCTTCTTGAAAAATGTCTCTCAAAAATTCGATTCCAAAGATTCCACGCCATCTCGAAGTATTGTCGGTATAAGAAGGAAATCCCTGATCACTATCTGATATTGCTTCTACTTCCGGAACTCTCCGCTCGGTGATCCATCGTCGGGATTTAGCGCAAACGCGTCGCTGCTTGTAATCAGCTGATCTAGATGGCACATTTTTTTGTTTCGGTCAGCTAAGGTAAAAGAAACGATCGTAACTTTCTAACGGTTTATGTTATCGAATGGGGAAATTTTCCTTTATTTTAAGAGTTTCTACACGCGTATCGAGGCAATTAGAATTTTTTTTCTCGACAATTGCAACCTAGTTTTCTTACAGTTTTCCCCAATATCCCTCATGTTCAGCTTTTATCTCCACATATGCTGCAACTGTTTGTAACGACCAACTTGTCGCAGAACAGTTGTAATCTGTTTGTCAAACGTATAATCTGCGTTCTGTGATATAAGGGAGCGTCCATAAACTACGTCACTCGGTCTAGGAGGGGGGAAGGGGTTGGCAGGAAAGCTCCGTTTGGCTACGTCAGGGGGGAGGGGGATTCCGAGTCAAGTCACGTGGTTTTTCATTCCTATTATTTGTAACAGTTAAAATAAGGTACTGAACACATAACAGTATGTCATTTAATTACCACCTTATGTAATTTACGGAATCAATAGGGCAAGAGGGAAAAAAGCTACGTGCCACGCGTGGAACGGAGAGCGGGGAGTGGGGGGGGTGGGGTGGGGGGGGTGAGCAAAAGCCACGTTGGGCTACGTGAGGGGGAAGGGGGGTTCACAGGAGGCCAAAATGGAGCTATGAAGTGTAGATTTTCTTTAAGAAATGTTTAATTTATGAGTGGGAAATTAAATGTGATGGGACGCTTTCTCCGATGTCAATTTCATCACACATCTGTTTTATCCCTATCCTGTTTTTTATTTATTTTTATATATATATATATCTACGGTTTTCTGAATGTAATTTTTTCACTTGCCTACATTCGTCGTTTACGAATTTCAATTTTAAATTCTTTCTGCGTTTTTGCTAAATTATTAATTTTCCTTGCAAATCTATTCCAACCCTTGACTCCGTTACCTTCCAAACAAAATTTTCCCTCTACCTTATGTCTGAAGTCAAGTTTCAGTTTGTAGTGAAGGTCATCTTTTCACTTCCATGGAGTACTCTTAATACTTCTACCATTATCTTTTCACGCCCTATTGCCAATATACACGTTGTACACTCGTAGCGTTCTCTTCACCCTTCTCCCGTCTTCCAATGAATCCCTTTATCAGTTACTGATTGCGTAATTTCATTAACAAAACTCGACGCCCTCCTTTGCACCTCATCCCACTTCCTCTAGTTGGTACCGTACCCAAAATGTGTTCCCTAACGGCAGATATTTCTGATGTGGTGGATACGAGGTTTTGTCGTTAAGTGTTTCCACATTATAAATTTCTACGCAAATTCATACAGTATTAGCCAACACTAACAGGTAAGTATTATAAAGACAGCATACAACGGATCTATGGTCGTTGAACTGCATGACTTATGATTAAAGCAGATCATAAGGGGACATTATACGTTCAGGCTCTGAGGACGTTATCCATACAAATAAATGTAACTGCATTTTATACACCCATAGTAGCAAGTGTTTTGAAGTGCACAGGATATATTATAAGAAATTACAAGGGGTGTATTGGTGGAAATATATTGGTGGAAATATATTGGTGGAAGAATTAAAAGTGGTGCATGGGAGAGAAAAGTTGGCACTCGATTTGTTTTTTTGTTTCGTTTTTGTTTTTAAACTGCTTTACGTTTCTCAACAGCGAGGTCTTTAGAGACGGGAAAGGATGGGGGCAAGGAATGGAAACGAATTCGGCCATGGTATTTTTAAGGAAGCATCCCGGCATTTGCCTGGAATGATTTGGGAACCCATATAAAACCCAAATCTGGATGTCCGGACGGGGATTCGAACCGCCGTCCTCCCAAATGCGAGGCCAGAACGCTATCCGTTACACCACCACCCTCGGTCTCTCTCTCGATTTGGGGCATGAGGGTGTGAGATTTTCTTTTTCAGGTAAAGTAGTCAAGGACTGGAATAAATCAAGCAATAAATAATTTACCAAAAGCGCAGAAAGAATTTAAAAATTAAAGTTCGTAGAAGGCAAAAGTTACAAGAAAGGGGAAAAATGGGTATCTAGGGAAGTACCTACCGGAGTATGTGCCCTATCACGATTAAAAATAAATGAATAAATCAATATAGCATTAGTTATTGTAAGTGGACGTTCTCACTATACACCCAACAACACATATTTATAATAATATTTGTGCCAATGTGATCCAATGTTTCATGGGCACAGTAGGTTGTTTACTCGCTGACTAATGTTTGAGTTGTAAGATTCTTTGTAGCCCATACTGTG
>JARYHS010005592.1:0-42791 GCA_031002005.1 Vandiemenella viatica | reverse complement strand
TTGTATTACTTCAGTTTCAATACGTTTTTTGATTCATTGTAACCTCTTTCCTTGACCTCCGGTTATCAGAGGTGGTCCCGGTCCCGTTTAACTCGGATAATCAGACATCTTCTGTATTTATTTTTGCCTCCAAAGCCCTCCTGCTTTGTGCATGGGTAAGCAGTGGAAGTTTATCTTAATGCTTTCAATATTAACTTCATTGTGTAACATTTTTTTATGCTTCATTACAATATGAGAAAGTCATTAATAAGTTTGGCCTTAAAAAAGCAGCCAAATACAGCAAAATGTTTTTAGTAACAAGAACAAGTGATTCAACGGCTAAACTTTTAACATACACCATTATACGAGGGTGGATTGATAAGTCCATGACTTAGACAACAGTTGGATTGTAAATAGTAGGATTATTGTTGCTTTTAAGGTATACATATTATTTATTCTCGCTGGAATGCACTGTAATCCATTAATTATAACATTGCCTAAAGCATCTAACAAAGAAGTAGTGTCAGGGACTTAGCGGATACGGGGGATAGTATCGGCTATGATCACCTGAACCAGTCTGCTGCCAAAATATTCTGAGTCCAAAAGAAAGTTCTGTAACCGTGTTAGAACCTTTTATGCTAACTGATAAATAAGACCACAGTCGCCACTTGTAGTTTTAAACCCACCACAAGAAGGGTACTAAAGTATAAAATGAAAATCAAGAGTCAAAAACACTGAGTTATATTTTCCAAAATTCTTCAAATAAATATTGTCATTGTACAGTTAGCAAAGCAATCGGATATTATCGTCACCAAAGATTACAAGTTGAGACCAAGAGCATTAAACCGCTTCTCCCCCAGTTGAAACAAAACAAAAGTTCGAAATTCGCATGTCCCTCCAAAATTTTCAAAATGTCTGCCACTAACGCGTCCTTTCCTCAGACATGCGCACTACTCGCCGCCATGTTGTTCCATCTTGTCCTAACCACTCCGCGCGAAACCCGAGCGTGCTTTCACATGCACTTCAACATCTAGACTGATCTGTCCGCCTTTTTTTGTTTTGCGTCTTCTTCCCGCTTCCTTATATAGGAGTTGCTCGCGTGATGACGTATGTCTACCGTGTACCTCCGCGCTCCTAAACATACCCTACTGTTTGATCTAATAACTTTCTCAATACTAGGTTAATCTCAGCAAGGAAATGGTAAAAGTGATGTGTGTTACTAGATGAAGTGTTTAGTGCCCGAATATTATGTTAATTTTGTCTCTCCAAAAACTTGTCGATATGGTTGATTTTCCCAAATCTTACAGCTTTAGTCAAAGTTTTGTTATTTTTAAAATTGGTTGTTCTTATTAACTCGAAAGTAAGCTTAAAATATTATTCTCGATTTTAGGTTCTCCCGAAATATCTACTTTGTTTAAGTCAGTTAAGTTATGGTAAAACCGTTAATTCCAAACAATCGGTTGTGGCTACTATTTAGTTTTCATGGAATAACTCTGAAGTTTTATGGATTATTGAGCCGGAAAATTTATCAAAGTGTAGCCTGAATTTACCTGCGCATTTTAAAGTTTATCTTATCTCTGTAGCTGTTGTCTCTGAGACACAATAAATTATTTAGTGATTTACACGTGGATTTTATGTCGAGTGATTTTAGGAAACCTGTCACATCGGTTCTATGGCTTTAAACAGCATGAAATAATTATGTGGGAAGCTAAAAGGATGGATTATTAAAACAAGCTACTCTTTAACCCGGAATCTAAGTAGGCTTTTGAATAATAAAATGCCAAAGCTGGGTGTTCAATTTTTACGTGTTCATTTAATGTTTAAAAATACTTAAAGTGTTGGAAACTATCAGATTTAATTGAATTTACTTCACTTTCGGACTGTTTTATTTTATTCTCTACTTTATATTGTGTGGCAGTGTTTAAAATCAGTGCTGAAGCATTTTATGTGTGCAGTGTCTGTAACAAATTATTTCATGATCGGATTAACATTCAACAGGTTAGTGAAATGTCTTAAAATGTGTTTAGAAAATTAATTATGGGTGTTAACTGGTATTCACATGCTCTTAGCGCTCTTGAAATGGCTTTAAAATGCTGGAATTAATTCCTAAAAGTTGGACAAATTAATTGATTTACCGGCGTCTATTTATTCACTGATATTTCATATTCTACCGACTGAAACTATTTAAAACCTATTAAAATTGAAAGATTATTTTATTTACTGCTTGTTTTTCTACTTTTAAAATCCTGAAACTACTTAAAAGACCAAAATTATGTATGTGAACTGTTTAAGCAAAATGAGTATTAAAAATCCAATATAATTACTTCTTGTGGTTATCAGATGCTTTAAAACTATCAGAAACCTGTTAATTTATCTACTAGGCTGTCTCAGGGATTATTATTGCTGTTTTTGGAGCTTTAAGATGTTCAAGTTTCATTACAATGAATTATTTTCATTCTGCTTCAGACTGTTATTTTATCATCCAGTTTATTTCTTTAAAAATCCTATTAAACTATATTTATTTCTGAAGTTATGGTCATAGTGAGTCTAGGCCTATGTAATATAGGTTCTTTATTTTCTTTACTGTACTGAAATCTCTTCAGGAATACTAAAACTGGAATATGCCAAAATTTATGGGTTAGATTTTTCCTTTACTGAAATTACTTATTTATCTCTGAAATAATGTGTATTAAACATGATAAAAGGTTTATTTATGCATTCTATTTGCAATTATTCAACATTTACTTCGTTTAAATCGGCCCAAAATATCTCGCCAACCAATGTTAGTATCTGTTATTAAAAATTTACTCCTATGTGAAATAACCTATTTCCTACTGAACTATCATGGCTTTATGGCAATTTATAGTTTATTTATGCTGTGTATGTGTTATTTATTCACTTTTAGTGTAAGGAAAGTGTAGTCAACTTGATTTAAAGTGTGGTACCGGATACTACAGTTAACCCAAAACTCGGCCCGATTCTAACCAAATATTAAAAATAGAACGAGGGATACCTTACATGCCCCCTGAAGATTGAAGTCATTTTTGGAACAAAAACTGGCTGAACATCTTAGAAGAAAAAAAAAAAAAAAACCAAAAAAAAGTTAAAAATCCCAAAAATATTAGAAAACTCCCAAAAATTTGAAAAAATCCCAAAACTAAACTTAACCCTAAACCTAAGCGGTTGCTCTGTTCTCCATTCATACCAACTTATTACAAAAATACTGAAATATTTACTCACTCATACTTGAAATTATTATCAATATCAAACATTGAACAAGGCAAAATATCACAATCATATGTATGCAAATATTATCAAAAATTCCACATATGGAATAAAATTTTAGTTCAAAGTGTAACATAAAATGTGTCATATCAAGTTGAACTTTTAAACAAAATATTCAGAAAATTATGTCTCTTAAACCTAAATGGTTACAGAATTACAAATGGAAAGAAACATCTTAAACCTAAAATTTACAAAAGATACATGTGCTGCACAAAAGAAAAATTATGTGTTTTATAAAAATCGTGTTTTTCACAGAAAATTCTACGGCTTTGCCTATTTCTGTCTTTCGTTTCAAGAACGTCTCTCTTATCACTACTTTCACTCACACACTTACTAAACATGGATTAATACCCAAGTCCTTTATACTTTGCTCAACAATGGGTTAATTTCCCAAGTCTTTTCACGGTCGCAGATCGTAGTGCTAAAGCTTTATATAAACCAAAAGGTCCCTAAAACTGCCGAGAAGTATTCGTGTCCCGGGTTCCTGTCACAGCAGTGGCCCCTAGGACCTCGGTCAGTCAGTCTGCGAACAATTCAAAACAAAACAAACACCGTGTGTGAGCACTATCATATCTTGACACTTAACCTAAACATACAAAAAGGGAACTTACGAACTAAACAAAAAATAGTAGTAAATGACTACATAGACTTAGAAAATTATGCTTATTGCCGACATCCGAAGATGGGCAGGTTCTAAGAAGAACAATGATTATAAGAAGTACCTATAAAACAAAACAAAAATTACAATATTGAAAAGAAAACATCAGTCCCAGGACTGGCTTTACAAAATGGGACTATACTTAACCCTAAATAAAAATATTGAAACAAGAATCAGGGTAGTATGAAAACTAAACACTAGAAATATTCTTAAAATTTCAATCTTAAACTGTATAGAATATATACAAATAGGAACTTATAAACTAGTGGAAACGTAGTTTCCTATCAGCAGTACACTGCTGCGACAAAATCGGGGTAGAAGTGGCAACAAAGTTGCGAGGGACCAGTACACTGGTTCATAGTGACAAAATATAGGGCAACATATTTTACATATAGATAAACATCCCTTAAATGTAAGTTAATATCAAATCGTAACATACGATGTAATTGGGTACCATTCAAAACTCATGTATGTCAGAGGGGATATATATGAATATGGGGTAGCCTGTTGCACAAGGCATAAGGGTATAAGGGTATATCGAGATAATAATAAATGTTGGGAAGTAGTGTTGCAAATAGTATGGGGTTACTAGTGTTACAAATCGTATGTGGTTACCGACGACAGTGGCGCCTGGGGGAAAATGTGGTGGGCTCGTGCTGTTCCTCTACAGTCACTTACAAAGTATGGGGAATGGGGAAAATGTGTCATGCCCATATCTGAGATGTAACAGGTGTGTCATTTAACAGGAAGTTCCTAGAGCTCTGCTACGCCCGCGGAACTGAATCAACACCGGAACAGAGTCCTGACTATCCTACTGCACCTCCTTTACGTTCATGCACGAAATACAAATATGTGTAGGGACTAATAGGGAGGGCTATCTCTCTTGGGAGGGAATAAGTGTGAGGTCATCTCCTCTCTGGGTTAATGCCTAGGACATAATAATGTGGGGAAATAATAATAATGCCATGGGGCAATAATAATCTTTTGGGGAAATAATATGAAGGGAATCTCAGGTAAGTCTCGCTTCCTGGCCCAAGGGTAATAATGTAGTCAATAATAATAATGGGGAACTAAAAATATTGTGGGATAGTAATAATAATAGGGAAATGTGGTAAAGTTAGTAACATACTCAGGGAACATAATGAAAGAACCATCTCAATGTAATAACTTGGGGCATCAAAATAAATGTGGCTCTGAGATAATATCAATTCCGATCCTTTATAGGTGTGCAGGAACTAGTATCAGCTGTGTCCTGCTCTCAAATGTGTCCTTCAATCGATCGTGTTCACTCGCCTCTCCTAAAAGTGTGTTAACCACTCTGTGTCTTATGTGTATATGGGGAATGGGGAAATGGGGGTGTGTAACCAACAACAAGGGCGCCATAGGGGGAAAAGAAAATATGCATATCGGGACATGGGAGGGAGTGTCATGCCGGTCTCTGCCAGTCAAGCACTAAGTGTGGGGTGTGGTCGCCCTGTGTGGTACTCATGGGGTCAATAATGGGGTTCATTCTCTCTCTGGGGTAATGCTTAGGGGTAAAGTGGGGAGGGTCATCTCTCTTTGTGGAGGGAATAATAGGGAGGGCTATCCTCTCGTTGGAGGTAATAAGAATAATTCGCATGGGGTGGGTCATCCTCGCTTTGGAGGTCATAATGGGGTGGGTCATCTTATTGGGGACACTATAAACATAGAGTCACTGGTGATCTCCACTCTCTTATTCAAATTAAGTGTGTACTTTCAACTTAAGATTAACACTTTGATGTCGGATTTTCTAGTCATATCACTCCTATATCGGATCTTTCAATTGAAAGAAATTTGAAAAATTATTACTCAAAAAAAAACTATTCCTATGAATGCATAGTGAGTATGTGGGGTAAGGGGAAGAAGAAGGGAAGAGGTGAAGAAGAAAGTGGACAGTGGAGGCGATGATATGATTAAATGGAAGCAGCCAAATCAGAAAGGACGTAGTCCTGGTCCGCAGACCCTTCGACCCATGCCGGCAACAAATGGCGGTGTCGGAATGTCAAAAACTTCAAGTTCATGACAACACAACAACCAAAGACTTTTAATTCAGAAAACGTAGCTGTGGTCCGTAGACCCATCGACCTCTGCTGGCATAACTTTGCGCAGTCGGAATGTCAAAAACCTCTCACGTAACCCAAAAATCCAAAATTACCATGTCACAAATCAAAACGTAATGCCAATGCTAAAATGTGTGGGGACAGCGTCAACCCAAAATGTAAAAGTGTGGGGACAACGTCAACCCAAAATGTAAACTCCGCACCACATACTTCTCTCAAAGTGTAACCTATTTCCAACGCAACCTTTGCAAAATGCGAACGAACTTCTTATCCATTTCCCAAATGGACTCACATATCAGGAAAAAGCGTTATTGAAACATGAGAACCAAGAATCGCATGCCTGTCATATCTGACGGCTCCTGTGCCGTGCCCAATCAGCACAAGGAGCTGTCGCCAAAAACAAAGCCGGATGGTCAAAGTGACAGGAGCAATGCCTTGATGCATTACCTTGATGGTGGCTTCGAAGATGAAGGAGTAAAAGACAAAGAAAAGACCCGTGGAGACCACGTGTCTGGTGTCTAGCCTTGCATTGATGGTGGCTCAGAAAACGAAGGAACTACCTCGTGGAGTAAACCCAATGGCTTGACTGTTTGGCAACAGACATAAACAGACAATGCCCCCGTGTCGGGCCCAATCGATACTAGGAGCTATTGCAAAGGAGAGATGTCAAATGTATTAATCCATCCGTAATACCGCCAGGAAGCGAACATGCCGTTGTACCCAACGACACAAGGAGCTGTCGCTAAAAGCGAAATTTCCCATTTCTTTGATCCAACCAGAAAATAGGAACCAGAAGTGAGGTGATCATCCTAACCTCCGAAGTGAAGGAAAAGACAGAACCTGTGAAGGTTGTCGAAGAAAGAAGAGTTGGCTGAGGGTAGCCGATAGAAAAGGTGGCTGGAAGTAACTGTCCCAAAAGAGGAAAAGGAAGAAAAGACAGTCACAGCTGGGGACCTCGTGGACGCCAAACCACGCATGCCAGGTGCATGCCCCTGAGGGTGTACTACTAGGTGTTATGTACTGATGTCTCGGGCTCAGGGTGAAATGGTTTTAACGCTGATACATGGTAATGACCCTTGAGTTGTTTGGTATCGGGGTGCACTAGTGTATAAGTATTAGTATGTCTCACATTATCTACCAGAAAAGGGCCTTCATACAAGGGAAAAAACTTTTTAATTTCCTCATTCATAGCTGAGGACTTTACATGTTTATGAACTAATACAAGGTCTCCTATAGAGTAAGCAGTGTGTGTAATATTTTTGTCATGTCTGAGTTTTCTTTTCTCAGCCTGCTCCTTCAGCTGTTGTAAAGCAACTTTTAAGATCTGGTCTTGGGCCATTGATTGTGATTCCGGGAACGGAATGAAATCTGTAATAAGATTGGGTGGTTTCTTTCCGTACAAAATTTCGTGTGGGGACAATGATGTTGCTGAGTGGGGCAAGGTGTTCAAAACATCCTCGATGTGGGGAAGCTGTAAGGCACAGCTTTTGTGGTTCTCTGCGCAATAGGTTCTAAACCATCTCCCGAGCTCTCTCATCACACGCTCAGCGGGATTGGATTGTGGGTGGTAAAATGCAGTCTTTACTGTCTTTATGTGGAGGGATTCTAAGAACTCGCACCACCGTTTGCTCGAAAACTGGGGGGCATTGTCGGTCAGTATTGCCTGTGGGTGTCCAACCTGTGTGACATAATGTTGAGCAATTTTAGAAAAAATGATATCTGTGGTAGCTCTCTTGAGGGGATACAGTTTTACGAACTTAGAGAATACATCAAGAATGACACAGATATGGATTACTCCTCCTCTGGAGCGGGGTAGGGGCCCAAACAAATCTAAAGCTAACAATTGTAAGGGTTCTGTAGGGATAATGGGCTGTAGTTCACCAGCTCTCTGTACGGTATCAACTTTGTTGACCTGACAGACTTCACAAGATTGCAGTATTCGCATTACCTTCTTATGTAAATTTGGAAAATAAATATACTCCCTCAGGATTTGGAAACATTTACGAGGACCACAGTGGCCATGACTAAGGTGTTGATACTTAATGACCTTGTTGATAAGATGATCAGGGATACATAGTCGCCAGTGTGTGGCTGAGGGTGAAGTTCTTTGAAAAAGCACTCCTTTCTTAAAAGTATAGTATGAAAACAGTTTATGGTCCAGGGATGCAGTCTTTAATGTGTCAATAACTTCTTTGAGTGCAGGATCCAATAATTGCTCTAGTTGCATGGATTTAAAGGTATTCTTTAACTCATCTTCAAATGTTACTCCTTTAATGTAGTAGATGTGTGGTTCCCTTTCATCTAACTTAGAATTACTTTCTAAACCTTCTGGTAATCTGGAAAGCGCATCGGCGACAACGTTTTCTTCCCCAGGGATATATCTAATTTCATAGGAAAATTCTTGGAGGAGTAGGGTCCATCTGGTGAGGCGGCCATTTAGCAGTTTACATTTATGGAGAAAAGAAAGGGCTTTGTGATCTGTATAGATGATCACCTTATGGCCCAATAGAAGATACCTAAACCTCTGGAAAGCCCAGATGACCGCTAACGCTTCTTTTTGAGTGATGGAGTAATTCCTTTCTGCTTTATTAAGAAGCCTACTGGCAAAAGCAATGGTATGTTTGACAAGATCTGAATCTGTGTGTATCTCTTGAAAAATTTCCAAACCCAACCCGTAATCCGAGCTGTCTGTGGATAAACATATGGGTAAACTCCAATCTGGGGAATGCAAAACAACATTTTGTAGGAGTGCTGCCTTTGTTTTGTTAAAATCTTCTTCGCACTCTGGGGTCCACTTCCAAGTGGAATTTTGTTTACGTAGTTGTTGAAAGTGTGGGCTATTTAATACCTGGTTGGGGATGAATTTCCTATAATACCCACATAGGCCTAGGAAACTTCTCAACTGTGTTTTGTTTTGCGGTCTGGGGAAATTCTTTATCGCTGCCAGTTTATCAGGTGCAGCTGTAATGCCTTGGGGTGTGATTATGTGTCCTAAAAATTCAATACGGGAAGTAAGGAAAATACACTTCTTAAGTTTGACAGTCGTTCCCCCCTTTCTTAACGCAACAAGTACCTCAGTCAGTGTATTCCAATGCTCTTCTATGGACTCACTTGCAATAAGGATATCGTCGACGTAAACGTAAACTTTACTTAATAGCTGAGGGCCTAAAACTAAATCAAGTGCTCTAATAAAGTTAGCTACAGCATTGTTTAACCCGAATGGAAGGACACGAAAATGGAATGATCGGCCTTGATAAGTAAAAGCTGTGTATTGGCGCGACTCTGGGGCTATGGGAACCTGCCAATAGGAACATGTTAAGTCCAGACTAGTAAGAAATTTCTTCCCATGGAAGTTATGTAGAATCTCATCAATGGGTAGGGGGTGGTCCCTCTCTGTTTGTAAGTATTTGTTAAGCGTACGTGCATCCAAGACTAAGCGTACTGACTGGTCCGACTTAATGACTACTACCAAGGGGTTGTTGTAGGGGCTAGTTGATCTTTCTATAATCCCCCATTCCAACATTCTATTAATCTCATCTTCTACCATGGGGCGTTTAGCAATAGGGATGGGGTATGGTTTAATGAAAAATGGTTGGGAACAATTAACTGTAAAGTGGCATTGGTAATTTTTAATAAGTCCAGGTGTGTCACTAAAAACATCTTGAAATTCTTCAATGAGGCTGGACATTCTCCCTCTATATTGATCAGGAACATCTTTAAGTACTCTAGTTAATACATCTTCTCCAGGGATAAAGTTCAATTTGTTTACCCAAAATGATGTAAGTTTATTATGGAAATCAGACTCTGTACCAACATTTACATCTATTGACCTAGAGAAAAATTTTATTGAAGGGGTATGTTTATTACGCCATCCTTTCTGTAAATGTACTGAGAGGCGTTTGGAATCCAATGAAAGCCATAAAATCTGTGTGTCACAGTGTAAAACAGCTGCAACATGGTGCAACCAATCAATACCAAAAATGCAAGGGGGTTGGAGTCCAGGAACTACATATACTTTAAAATCAAAGGGAATATTTTCAATGGTGCCTTCTAATAGTGCTTGAATCCTAATGGGTTTACTCTTCTTTCCTGTTGCAGTCATTGCTGCCATGGGGGGTACTTCATAAAATGGGACTGGGGAAATAGCATTTAATGTATTGAATAAATCTTCAGAAACACAAGAAAGGTCAGCACCTGTATCTAATAAAACATCAATGGTTATGCCTTTGGCACAGATGGGTAAAATGGGCACCTGGACTAGTTCCTCAATTTCCTTATCATCCTCTTCCTGTATCAAATCGTCTCTCGGGTTGTTATGGAATAAAGTGTTAATACTCAATGAGGGGGGTGGTCCTTGAAAAGTTTCTGCCGCCGTGTGGACCAAAACATTGGCCAAACCTAGTTTTTTGAATGCTGTTGTTTCTGGTCAGGTATATCCTTTACTGTGTCTTTTACTTCGCTCCTACTCTGGTCATTGTTAGGAAAATGCGATTGGTAATTACCATTTGAGTGACCAGGTCCTCCTCGACCTCTACCTCTAAAAAATCCTCTGTTATTTGCTCCGCCTCTGTGGGAATTATTATAGTAACCATTGTTTGCATTATTAAAATGTTGAGATGGGATAAACCCCTGGTTACTCGGGGCATGGTTATGTTCAAAGGGTGGATTAGCATTTCTATAATGGGCTGGTGGGGGTTGGTCTGGGCCAAAACTGTTGGGTAAAGGAGGCATGAGTGGTGGTAAGTCATAATCTCTAGGGGGTTGTTGAATGTGTCCACTACCAAGGTTATTATTATTGAAATTCTTTTTTCTTTGAGGTGCACGAGATCTCCTCGCGGCCTGTTGCATGTCAAGCATATGCAGGGTTTTTTCAGCTTCTGCAATGGTATGAATATCTCTTAGGGTAAGGGACTCTTGAATATGTTCTGGAAGTCTAGCAAGGATGTAATGAACAAGGTCCTCCTCAGGAATCGGTACTGTGAGATGGCAAGCTTTGATAACCTCCCTAAGGAAAAAATCAGATAAAGTTACTTCTCCTTCTGGGTTAAAGTGTCTACCTGAGATAATATTGCGTTTCACCTCATATTGGGTAGTATTGGACCAATAACGTTGCAGGAAGGCTTGTTTAAACTGATCAAATGTTTGTGAGGAATGTTTGTGATGAACGCCCCAATTTCTGGCATTCTGGTCCAAGTGTTGGAAAACAGTCTCAATTTTTTCAACATCAGGAAGAAACTGGAAGTGTCTATAGGCCTCGAAACTTTTAATAAATTCTACCGGGTGGACTGGACCTCTTTCTGAAAAATTCTGTACCTGCAGTTTGGCATTACCCAATAGGGTAATGTCTGGTATGTTTGATACAGGTGACCCTTGTGTGGTCAACTGCAGTACTTTCGCATGGCAATCTTGTATGTCAGTTTTAACTTGCTCAACATTAGTAGATAACAAAGTTATGTTGGTAGAATGCACTTCTTGTTGTTGCTGAATATTGGCAACCTTTTCAGTAAGTTGATTATTAACTGTTGTATTGGTGTCCACTTCCAAAGTAAGAGTCTCAAGTTTATCATCTAAAGCTGAAGTGGTTTGTTGGAGGGTGGTAATCTGTTGTCCATGAACCTCTACAAGGGGTGTGATTTGTTGCAACCTATCATGTACCTGGTTAACATTACTATTTAATATTTTAACATTGCTTTCTACTTGCGTCACCTGTTCTTGGAAATTGGAAGTGGTTGTGTCTACTTTATTGCCTAAGTCCTGGATTTGTTGGGAGTGGGTTGAGAAAGTCTGCAAAGCTTCTATCTTGAATTCTGAAAAATCTCTGGCAACTGAGGTTGTAGCAGTATTTAATCTCTTAAATTGTTTATCCCATAGTGAATTGGATTCTGTGATACGGTGCTCTAACGTTTTATGGTTTTTATCCCATGTTTTCTGAATGTCCTGCAACTTACTGTCAATCTGTTGTGTACATGCTTGTGCGGAATTGGCAACTGTAGTCTGCAATTCCCTTCTAAGGTGTTTTAATTCCCTATCAAATGCCAGGGAGTGTTCATTTAATCCCTTCTCAAGTGTTTCTTCAAGGTTATGTTTGAAAGAATCAAGCTTAGTATCAATGTCTTGGTTTTGTTGATCTAATCTAGTACTGAAATTCAGATCTAGTAGATCTAACTTAGTGTTGAGATTCTGATTCTCTTGTCTCTGAATGGCAAAATTCTGATTTATTTCCTGAATTTGTTTTTGATTCTCCTGACTGTGCTGATCTAGCTTGGCATTGAATTTAGCACCTTGCTGATCGAGCTTAGTGTTTTGCTGATCAAACTTGGTATTAAGAGTAGTTAAAATGCTGAATAGTGACTGCATATCATTTGGAGGTAACATGGGTTGAGGTGGTTCCACCTGAACTGAAACTAGTGTGGGTGCCTCTGGTTGTGTAGTGTCTTGTTCTAAAGGTGCCTGGGACCTGGCTACTGTAACAGGGTTCCCATGTTCATCAAATCCTACTAACATGCTGCTATTAGAACTAGCAAGGGAATGGTCCCCCGAATTCCTACGGTCCTCATTAACTAGTTGTAAATCAAGTCTTTGTACTCCCTGTACCTCTCCAAGTTCAATGTCAGAGTCAGTATCACTAAGTAATGGAATGTTTTCTGCCATATGGGCCAGCTGAAATTGGCTAGGTTGATGTTGTTCAGTTTGCAAGTCTTCCTGAACTGGTATGGTATCATTGCTATCATTAGAGGTAGTATCGGGTGGGTTGGTAGAACCAAGCTGCTGTGAAGCAACAGCTGGCAAATTGTGGTCAAGGGTCCCCTCCGTGTGTGAAGTGGGTTGAGGCATATTGGCTTCAATAATTTGATTAGAGTTGCTTAAACTGTGAGATCTGGTGATCATTGCATGGTGATTTGTATTCGTTTCCTCACTAGTACTAGCAATGGCTTCAGAAGAAACTTGATTGGAAGCCATCATAAACTTAATAAAAGGCAAGCAGCAAAAAACTTGTCTAAATATGTTGTACAAAATCCTAACTCCAATATTATTATTACCCTACTATAATTCACAATTTGTAAAATAAATGTTGAAATACCAAGGAAAACACCAAGAAAACACAGACCAAAAACAAAAATGCCTACACAGGAAAACTCACAGCCAGAACAGCTGTTCACAAAAAATTTCGAAGATGTTGGTAAACAATACAGAAAAATCCCAAATTTCCCCCCAAAATACACACACAAAATAATATAAAAACAATGTAGAAATAAGCACACGCAAACCTGAAAAAGAAATTACAGAGTAAGAAGAGAAAAAAAATTCAGTTTGAACGTAAACAACACAGCGATGCTACACAGTGTATACTCATCAGCTGACACTGGGTTAATAATCGTTGACTTGACAAAGTTGCATCTCTATGGCATGAACCTCTTTGACTCACAGCTGATCGGCGAAAACAAACATGAAAAATAATGTTTTCCCCAATACACAAATGTGAAAAATGCACCAATATTTCGTCGAATGGAGGGAAAGAATACAAAAATTGACCCGGTAAAATTGGGTTTGTGATATTATATCACTGGGTTGCTGTCGTAACAGCTAAAAAAGTAGAAAAATGTCCGCTACTGTGATTGTAGCGTGGTAGACATCCGCAGATGTTTAGTTCAACTATGGTTGGAAGAAACTTGAAATGCAACAGCGAAAACGCCCAGAAGAAACTGCTGCATAGACAGTATAGCGTCCTCCGGCAAACCGAATTTGCACCAAAACTCGGGAGGAGGGGCCCAAAACGATGGTTACGAATGTTGAATGTACTTAGCTTAGTTATCAGCCGGTTGGCTGGATGTCGATAGCAGGTGTTGCTGTCGAAGGTGCTGTGTCGTGGTGCTTGCATACACAGCTATCCACCCGGACGAAGTCGTCAGCGCTACGAAGGCGAAGGGTGGGTGGCGTCACGTCTCCGTAGTAACAGCTGTAGTGGTGCGGCGACTCCTCGGGCCAAGGCAGTCCCTCACTCGCTGCTGTTGTAACCTCTCGATGGTCTGCGGCGGCGGTCGGCGGTCAGGAACGTCGGCGAAAATAATCCCAAAAGTGGCACAAGTTGTAGAACTGCACTGTCCGGTTTGCTCAGGGTCACTGCTCGGTCTGAGCACGCGTCACTACGATCCCCATGTCAGGGCTTAGCCGATACGGGGGATAGTATCGGCTATGATCACCTGAACCAGTCTGCTGCCAAAATATTCTGAGTCCAAAAAGAAAGTTCTGTAACCGTGTTAAAACCTTTTATGCTAACTGATAAATAAGACCACAGTCGCCACTTGTAGTTTTAAACCCACCACAAGAAGGGTACTAAAGTATAAAATGAAAATCAAGAGTCAAAAACACTGAGTTATATTTTCCAAAATTCTTCAAATAAATATTGTCATTGTACAGTTAGCAAAGCAATCGGATATTATCGTCACCAAAGATTACAAGTTGAGATCAAGAGCATTAAACCGCTTCTCCCCCAGTTGAAACAAAACAAAAGTTCGAAGATTCACATGTCCCATCCAAATTTTCAAAATGTCCGCCACTAACGCGTCCTTTCCTCAGACATGCGCACTACTCGACGCCATGATGTTCCATCTTGCCCTGACCACTCCGCGCGAAACCCAAACGTGCGTTCACATGCACTTCAACATCGAGACTGATCTATCGGCTCCCCTGTGTCTTCTTTCCCCGCTTTCTTATATAGGAGTTGCTCATGTGATGACGTATTTCTACAGTGTACCTCCGCGCTCTTAAACATACCCTACTGTTTGATCTAATAACTTTCTTAATACTAGGTTAATCTCAGCAAGGAAATGGTAAAAAGTGATGTGTGTTACTAGATGAAATGTTTAGTGTCTGAATATTATGTTAATTTTGTCTCTCCAAAAACTTGTCGATATGGTTGATTTTCCCAAGTCTTACGGCTTTAGTCAAAGTTTTGTTATTTTTAAAATTGGTTGTTCTTATTAACGCGAAAGTAAGCTTAAAATGTTATTCTCGATTTTAGGTTCTCCCGAAATATCTACTTTGTTTAAGTCAGTTAAGTTATGGTAAAACCGTTAATTCCTAACAATCGGTTGTGGCTACTAATTAGTTTTCATGGAATAACTCTGAAGTTTTATGGATTATTGAGCCGGAAAAATTATCAAAGTGTAGCCTGAATTTACCTGCGCATTTTAAAGTTTATCTTATCTCTGTAGCTGTTCTATCAGAGACACAATAAATTATTTAGTGATTTACACGTGGATTTTATGTCGAGTGTTTTTAGGAAAATCATAACATCGGTTCTATGGCTTTAAACAGCATGAAATAATTATGTGGGAAGCTAAAAGGATGGATTATAAAAACAAGCTACTCTTTAACCCGGAATCTAAGTAGGCTTTTGAATAATAAAATGCTCAAAGCTGGGTGTTCAATTTTTACGTGTTAAGATTATATTTAAAAATACTTAAAGTGTTGGAAACTATCAGATTTAATTGAATTTACTTCACTTTCGGACTGTTTTATTTTATTCTCTACTTTATATTGTGTGGCAGTGTTTAAAATCAGTGCTGAAGCATTTTATGTGTGCAGTGTCTGTAACAAATTATTTCATGATCGGATTAACATTCAACAGGTTAGTGAAATGTCTTAAAATGTGTTTAGAAAATTAATTATGTGTGTTAGCTGGTATTTACATGTCCTTAGCGCTCTTGAAATGGCTTTAAAGTGCTGGAATTAATTCCTAAAAGTTGGACAAATTAATCGATTTACCGGCGTCTATTTACTCACTGATATTTCATATTCTACAGACTGAAACTATTTAAAACCTATTAAAATTGAAAGATTATTTTATTTACTGCTTGTTTTTCTACTTTTTAAATCCTGAAACTACTTAAAAGACCAAAATTATGTATGTGAACTGTTTAAGCAAAATGAGTATTAAAAATCCAATATAATTACTTCTTGTGGTTATTAGATGCTTTAAAACTATCAGAAACCTGTTAATTTATCTACTAGGCTGTCTCAGGGATTATTATTGCTGTTTTTGGAGCTTTAAGATGGTCAATTTTCATTACAATGAATTATTTTCATTCCTGCTTCAGACTGTTATTTTATCATCCAGTTTACTTCTTTAAAAATCCTACTAAACTATATTTATTTCTGAAGTTATGGTTATAGTGAGTCTAGGCCTGTGTAATATAGGTTCTTTATTGTCTTTACTGTACTGAAATCTCTTCAGAAATACTAAAACTGGAATATGCCAAAATTTATGGGTTAGATTTTTCCTTTACTGAAATTACTTATTTATCTCTGAAATAATGTGTCTTAGACATGATAAAAGGTTTATTTATGCATATTATTTGCAATTATTCAACATTTACTTCGTTTAAATCGGTTCAAAATATCTCGCCAACCAATGTTAGTATCTGTTATTAAAAATTTACTCCTATGTGAAATGACCTATTTCCTGCTGAACTATCATGTCTTTATGGCAATTTATCGTTTATTTATGCTGTGTATGTGTTATTTATTAACTTTACTATACTCGAAGTGTTGTTAACTTGATTTTACGTGTGGTATCGGATACTACAGTTAACCCAAAACTCGGCCCGATTCTAACCAAATATGAAAAATAGAACGAGGGATACCTTACATGATGTAATGTTTACAGGGTTGGAAAATTTTATTAAATAAATTTGAAAGCTTTATTTTACAGCCATAAACAAGGAGCATGAGCTAACTAGGCGATATCAGCAATTAGCAAGGTTGCAAGTGCTTAGGTAATAACATTTCCACAAGACAAAAGAAAGGCACTTATTTAAAAGGATAAAGAAAATTTAACTACAGTAACACATTGTAAGCATTGAGATAAACTTCATAACAAAAAGTAGAGCTTGTAAATAAATCCTAATTTCTTTTTTAGATGAATGAATAAATACAGCTTTTAAAAGCTGACAGATACAAAATTTAAAATATGGTCAATTAAAAACAAAAATTAAAGAAAATAATAATATGATAACAGTTAATAAATAAAATAATATTTTAATTATGAAAAAAGGAATCTTAGATATCATACTTACAGATGCGTTATGACAAGTATCAAACATAAATTAAGAAATGTTAATTTGTTAAAAGTGAGATATGGATAATTAAATGGAACATAAAATTCTAAGAATAATACTGAAACCCCCATTATAAATCATAATCAGATAAGATGATACTATTTCCTGAAATTTCAAGGACAAACCTCAAGGATAAAAGCAAAGTTTAATTAATTTAATTTAACTGTGATGGAGCACGCTCTGGTGGCAGTTTCCCTACAACCCATTTTTCCTCTTTCATGTACCCACCTATTTTTGTTCTCTATAAATTTCAATTTTAAATTCGTTTAGTGTTTTTGGTAAATTATTCATCATTTCTCTGGTAACTTATACCAATCCCTGACCCCCTCACATACAGAAGAAAATCTTCCACACCATTGTATCTGAAATTGAATGCCAGCTTGTGGTCAAGGTCATCTTTTTCCTTCCATGCACTTCTCATAATTCTTACACCAATCTCTTTCCACACCTCATCACAAATATATGCATTGTACACTCACATGACTCTCTTCACCCTCCTCTTATCTTCCAGTGAATCCTATTCCAGCTCCTCTATCATTTCTGCTACTGATGGTGTTCCGCAATAATTTCCAGAGACAAATATAGCAGCCCTTCTTTGCACCCCATGCAACTCCTGTATTTGATAACCAAAATGTAGGTCCCTTACTGCACCAAAATATCGAAACAATGGTCTGGCCAAAGTTTTGTAACCCAATTCCCTTACTTCTTTGGTGCATCCAGTTACCACTCTCTCCAACAAGTGAAGGATTTTGAAACCTTTTCCTACTTCTTGTCGAATGAATACTGTCCAGTTAAGCTTGTTATCAAACGATATGCCAAAGTATTTACATTTCAAGTTGTTTTTGTTTTTATCTTCATCCCATATTGACCCACCCACCTTCATTCCAGATTGCCCTGCAACTGTTCACAGTCTTCTATCATTCTGATCCTATTATATAGCATTATGTCATCTGCAAACAACCTTACTTCTGATTGTAAACCATTAAAACAACCATTAATTAAAATAATAAATAGCAGTGGTCCAAATACACTACACTGTAGCACTCCCATTTCTTTTGATACTGCATTTCCTATCTTACCTTTCAAGAATTCTTCTACCCAACAAATCACTTTTTCATCCAATCCAACATTTTTTGCCTTATTTTCCACATTTATGGATCACTCTGACAAAAGCCCTTGAAAGGTCTAGTGCCAGACTATCAATTTAAAAGCAAAATGCAATAGTATAAATCTGAAGATTGCATGCTAATAACTATAGAGCTGAAACATAAGTCAAATTAAACAGAAAATTTATATGCATAACTTTACAAGTGACGAAATACTTTTAAGATTATAGACTAAAGCAAAATATTGAACCCTTGTCCTGTGGAGTTTAATAACAACTAAATTGATGAGTTTAGGAGAAAAGCTGTCATAGACTAGTCTTAGAATAAATAGTTCTTGAAAATGGCAAAGTTACATATATGTAGGATTAAAATAATGATGGAGATTGTGAGAATTTCATGTGTTCCCTCATTAAGATGGTATAAACAAACCTCAATTTTTCTCTCGCTACTAGCCACAGTTCATGACACTCATTTCCATAATGCAGAAATAGTGATAAAATGTAACCTCAGACGTGCAATATTTTCACCTAAGCCGGGATGTTCAGTGATAGAAAATTTTAGCAACAGCACTCAGCTTAAGAAATTCATATGCTGTGTCAAACATTGTTTTTAAGATTATTCTAATTGGGTTGAAAGTTAGATTAACATTACAAGTGTGAATGCTTCATGTGAGGTGTATGTTTTTCTTAGCATTACCTGCAACACCATTATGTTTTAGACTCTGATGAGCAGTTTCTTTCACCAATGTATTGTTATCTGATACCAGGCTTAACTTCACTGCTTATGAAAATATACTAAGCGACTTGCAGCTGTGACTTTGATTTCTGTAATTCACCCTCTCACCAGGATCTCTTGCTATGTGAATGCAAGAAGATTGGCAACTCTCTTCAGATGGAACCTTGCAAAGACAAAATCCTAATTGAAATCTGGTTAAGCAATAGTTACAGTTAATGAGAGAACTTGCTATATCCCAAGCAAAATTATATCGTAACAAAGCCATAATTATTTTAAAAACAATTTAACATATGAAATTCAATATAACTTCTCATCTAAAGTAATTATTATCCGATGTACTTAATGAATAACTAATACAGTAAAATGGTCAGTAAAGGTTCTGCATTTTAGAGACTAAGATAGTGAGATGAGAAATCATTATTTCTAATTGACAGCTTCCAGGTACTTAATTTTATATCAATGGACACCTCAATTAAAGATATTCACAAATGAATTTGGCACATTCCTAATCTTTATGGTTGCACATATGTACTTTATGATCCAAATTTATTGACATTTCCATTATTGACAGTTCTCTGGCAGGCATCTAGCCATAGGGGAAAGTGGGGAGGAATGGGACACAGGAGGAATGGGACACCTGTGGTAATTTTAAACCTACCACCTCTGTTAACCTCAAATGTTCATCATATATAGCACTAGTAGTGCCTCATTAGCTAGTGAAGTTACGATGCAGAAAGTTGTGAACTCTGAATTTTGTGCTAAAAAAGTATATTTTACCATTAGAAGTAAGTTTAGTGAGTTGTATGAATTGTTTTCTTGTTTTTAAGGGAACAGAGGAAGTCATAATGCAATAGCACAGGGGGAAAACATATATTTTGAAGATTATTTAACACCAAACTGTTCTGCTTTGTGATCAGTCTTTCATGCACATAAATTTCAAAATGTTTCCTTGCAGGAGTTTTGGGACAATCGTCTGCAGGTGGAATGAGACAAGTCCCAAACCTCCTGCAGCAAGATTTTTTGTTTCAGAATTAAATGTTGAATATCCTACACTGTGATAAAAAGTTTTCTATGAACCATTTTTTTCTGAGAGACCATAATTTTTTCTATTGCTTAACCTAACTTATCTTTTTTTCACATTTCAGTAGGCCAAGTCTAACACAGTAGGCCATTTTTTAAACAATGAAATTAGTGTCCCATTCCTCCTTGTAAGGGAGGAAACCAATACCGGGGTTGAAGTATCGGTTCAATCACCTTAACTAACTCCCACCTTGCTTTCAGTACTGTAAAAATATTCGCTGATCAAACTGTTAAACCGTGCATAAGCCTGGATGAATCAACTGTAAGAAATTACAGCCGCCACGTCCCTCATTATCCTCAGGAAAGAATAGGTTACTATCCACAATAAGAAATATGCACTGTTCAAATAAATATTTTCAATATATTCTTCAAAGTCACTTCCAAAAGTCACAATTACAGTTGAAATTGCCTATCGAACAAATCATTTCCTAAATTGCAAGTCATGCATAATTTCATTTAAAACTGATTTAGTGTTTGTTTGACTATGTGGAATGCTTAAAAACTTTTATATGTTGTGCAGTGTTCCTTGTTGTTACTTAAAAATTATCAGTTGACTCCTGAAGCTAGTTAAATGACTACCCTTTTTAAAGTATCATTTTCACTATTGACAAGTCACATGTTCCAAAAAATCCATCATGTCTGCCAAACCAGTATGGAGGTATGCGCTACTATCGTGACCACCCAGAAGCCCTCGGGTGGCTTCGCGTAGCTCTGTGAAACACAGAGAGTGCTTCCAAAACTTTTGATCCAATGATGGCGTCCTCGAGCCTGCGGGCATTATATACCTATGGACCCATGACACCTGTAGCTTTGCACTACTAAAAATAGTTTGGAAAAATTCTGTAATCTCAAGTGTTCAAAATTTTACAGTGTATTGTTTGTATTCTGTTGATTGATCTTGTTTATGATGGTTATACCTCTAACATCACTCAGTTTTCTGTAAATAATTGAAATGGGAAGTGATACAACTTTCATGAGAGCCACAGGTTTTTCCCGGGCTGGCCGTTCGGTCCACATTTTTTAGCATTTTGTATGATTTTTCAATTTCGGATTTTTAAACCTATGTCACAGTGTTCTATGATTGCTCCGGTTTCAAATGATATCATTTTTAATTTTATCCGTAGTGTTTTTTATTTTAGAAGTTATCGAACTCGCAAAAATCGAGGTGGTGTACGTAACAAGAAGATGCCATTAGCCAGTTTTCTGTTTTTATTAAAATTACTATTGAAGGAGTTTTTATTCTGAAAAGTGATTTACTGACATGCGTTAAATCGTCCACAATTTCGATCTGTAGTTGCTGGTATTTTTTCCTACTGCATAATTTCATTTAAAATGATTTAGTGCTTGTTTGACTATGTGGAATGCTTTGAAACTTTTATATGTTGTGCAGTGTTCCTTGTTGTTACTTAAAAATTATCAGTTGACTCCTGAAACTAGTTAAAACATGATGTTATGTGGTGTTGAAAATGCGAGTGTGTGTAACGAAGTTTTAAAATCATGTTTTCTTTATTTGTTCTGCCTGAAACTATTGATTTATAGTGAATTTTGCTTTCTCCCGGTTCATTATTATTATAAACAATTTTTATTGCATCGAAAAAGTGTGTAAAAATGATGATATGGTCTCGTAACAAAAATTGAGTGTTTACAAGTTGCACTATTAAGGATTGCAGTGATTTAGGTGAGTTTAAAAGTTGTTTTCTATTATTAACTGTTTTTTTAAAGCTGTTATTACATGTTGGGTTACTTTTTTTTATTTTAAATCATCCTATATTCGGAAATGAGCTGCAGCATCGTCTTCTGTATGATTCACGTCCCCCATATCCTATAGTGATAAGGTTTGAAATTTAATAAATTCTGAGGTGATTGCACCATCACCTATGTCCTATAGCCAAGAAATGTAGAATTTAACAAATTCTAAGTTGCTTACATCCTTCTCTGTGTCCTGCTTCTCCTGCATGAATGCAATGTACCTTTTTTTAAAAATAAAAAATTGATGATTCTCTTCCTACTATTGCAGATTTTAAAGAAATATGTATACTGTTTATAGTTTATATGTTTGTATGTTTTAAGTATATCCATAGTTCATATAATTGCAATATTACTACAACTCCCAGAAAAAAGTCTCAAACACAAATTATTCCATTCCTTCCCACTCTCCTAGTCATAAAATTCTGTCACAGTCACAATAAATGATAAGTACTAAACTCATAATCTCATTGAAAGATCTTTTTCAGTTCCAGATCCACCAAAAAACTTAATGGTAGTTCAGATTGAAGGAACATCTATGGTTTTATTTAACTGGGAGCCTCCAGACTGCAGCAGGGGTGTCCTAACTGGATACCATGCCTATGTAGAATATGTTGAATCTAAAAGTGTCCCTAGCTGTCTTCCTCCACAGATTACAAGTTATTACCAAAACACTTCAGTAACAGAGACAGAAGCGACGTTTCCAGATTGTGAAGCATATTCATTATATGAAATCAAAATTGCTGCAGAAACAAGCAGAGGCATTGGTGCTATGAGTGGAGTTAACTTTACAACCTTTGAGAATGGTAAGAATATTTTTCTTAATTTAACTAAATATCTACTTAATTTTTGACCACAAAGCAGTCATTGTTTCAATAAATCTAAAAATAATAATAACAATAATAACAAATGAACTAAAATTTCAATGTATGCAACCAATTGTAAATTACATTGCATGTAATTCTGAATAAGATGAATTGTGGTGTACTTGTCACTTACAAAGTTGAAAGTATAAAGTTTGTAGTGACACATTAATAGACCATATTGTGGGTTGTAACATTTTATTTATATTCCTGGGTCCAGAAAGAAAGAACCAATTAATTTTAGACAGATTTTTTTTTAAAAAAATTATTTTTTGTTAAATGCTACTTCATAAGTTACATTTATACACAGTCAGCATTTTCGTTGATGCATTTGGCATATGATGACAACAGCTGTAGTATATCTATAATCTTGCCAAAACAGTTTAAAAGGGAGTGTATCCCATAGCATCTATACAGTAAATAACTTTCATAAGCATTTTCTTTGTAATAGAGTATTTTTCAGCTCAGATTCGAACCATGGGTGTGTACAAGTCGTGTTCAGGTTGCCTATATGTTTTATCACCTGTAACTGACAAGTAATGGCTTTGGCTTATGTGACTGAGGCATTTATAGACTAATGTTTCTTATCTCAATTTAATACATTTGCCCTTCTCTATCAGCCCTGAAAGTTTGATTCATCATCAGGAAACATAAACAGATGTATAGTAAAATTGTCTTCTGGATATAAGCTTAACCCAGAATAATATCTGATGAAATGAGTTGATATTTACTTTGATGTACCATATATCCAACAATGAAAAAGCATAGACTAGTTAATCTTATAAAGTTTGTCAAAATTATGTCTTTTTTGAAACGAAGTGCAAATTTCCACAGTAATTCTTTGATAGGGACTTTTCATAGCATGGCACAGAGTATTAGAATTTTCTCCTGCAATGTGCAATATGTGTGCTTTTAAATGTAAATGTAGTGATAAAAATATAGTTCACTATTTCTGCATATGTGGACCAAGAAGACTTGCAAAGAAAGTATAAAATATTAATGATTGTGTTCTGAAATCAAATGTCTTATATTAGTAATTTTTTAAATTCTGCTAAATTTGAATTGAATTGTGATGTAGTGCACACTCTGGTGAGAATTTCCCTAGTCATCTAATTACTCTTAGCATTTTATAGGTAACAATGAAAGGAAAGAAATGCCGTGAGGCAATATTTACATGGAAAAGAAAGGGAAAATACACCCAACATTCACCAAAGATGAAGGGAGGAGGGCGGCAGCAACACAGCACAACACACAAACAAAGAAAAAACAATATTTCGGGTGAAAATCCCCTTTTTCAAGTTAACAGAGAGGTGGCTGGTCTTGCGCAAGACTTGCTTGGACGCAGCCACTCATAGAACGCAACAGACCGTCGGAGGTGGTGGGGGCAGCAACGATAATATAACCATGAGTATACGAAAGATTAAAATATTAAAAAAATAGTAGTTATTAAAAATATATTAAAAAAAATTTAATTGAAAAAAAAAAAAAATAAAAAAAAAATATGAAACTATTGAACTATTGTACTAGCCAGTGGTGGGTGTATAGGGTGAGGATGGAAGATGTTAACGGAAATTAACACATCCTTCCAACTAGACATGCCCCAGGCCTTAATTTCCGTTAACATCTTCCATCCTCACCCTTTACACAATTGTTTAATAGTTTCATTTTTTTTCAATTAAATTTTTTTATATATATTTTTAATAACTACTATTTTTTTTAATCATTTTAATCTTTCGTATACTCGCGGTTATATTATCGTTGCTGCCCCCACCACCTCCGACGGTCTGTTGTGTTCTATGAGTGGCTGCGTCCAACGCAAGTCTTGCGCAAGACCAGCCACCTCTCTGTTAACTTGAAAAAGGGGATTTTCACCCGAAATATTGTTTTTTCTTTGTTTGTGTGTTGTGGCCCTCCTCCCTTCATCTTTGGTGAATGTTGGGTGTATTTTCCCTTTCTTTTCCATGTAAATACTCTTAGCATTTGTTTATCATTATTATAATCTTATATTCTTTCAGTGTCCTTCCCTATCTACTTTTGCGATTTTTTAAAACATTCTTTCAGTGTTTTTTGTAAATTATTAATCACTTCCTTTGGTAACTTATTTCAATCTCTGATACTCTTACCCATAAAATAAAATTTTCCCACTCCCTTATGCATGAAATCAAATGCCAGATTATGCTCATGGTCATCTTTTCCCTTCCATGCACTACTGGTGATTATAATTCTTCTGTTTCATAATTTTAACCTCTTCTTACATTTTACTTATTATATTTCAATGTTTTCTTGAGGTTCTTTAAGAGACATTTTACATGACAGAGTAACTGAAATAAATGGGTGAAGGGTTCTATATTATTATAAATTGCATTGGAGCTCATGCCCCTTTACCAATTTCCCTACAATCCTATTGATAATGAATATATGTTTTTACATTAAAGTCCTTCATAGTCTGAGACATATTGTTCACTACCTGTATCGGAATGTCGCTCTAGTTACTCACTCTCCTACCCACAAATGAAAACCTCTATTCCCTTCTACACACTGTTTCTATATCTTCTATCAATTTTACAAAAGTGTTTGGAGTGTTCGGAGTGTACGTTAATGATGATACTTGGAAAGATATTAGTTGAAGAATTGGGAGTAGTGCATGGAATGGAAAAGATGACCACGAGCATAAGCTGGCGCTTGATTTGAGATGTAAGGGAGTGGGAAAATTTTCTTGAAAAAAGGGGGGGGGCGAATTTACACTCACAAGATTTAAGACATTAAAAAGAAAGAAAGAATCAAGAAGAAGAAATGGATTACTATCTGATTAGGGAAGTTTATCCAAGTCTGATTGCCAGTAAATGCTTTGTATGTTCCCACAATTCTCTTCACCTGTCTCGTATCCTGCAATGATTACCAACCCAAATCTTTTATCATTTAGGTTGCTGAGAACATCCTTTGGTAATTTCTACAGACAAGTTTAGCTGTCCTCCTTTGAAAACCTTTATTCCAGTATTTTATACCAACAATATGGGTCCCACAATACTGACACTTATCTTTTCCCTTTTATCACCGAAAACTCTATCTACAGCAATTAATCTTCATTATCTGTGAATACACATCAACTGTAATAGACATCACTATTTTTTTTATTTATCAATCTTGTTTAACTAATCAGTAACAGCAGTCCTCCACCAGTTCCTCATCTATCTCTATGGTATACTATGTAAAACTCATGACAAACTTTACTGTTGAGAACTTCTTCATTTAACTAAGACTCAAACTGTTATCTCTGGTATCTCCAGTAATTCCCCAAAAATTTATTAAAAAGCCTGATTTCTGATTTTTGTTTTTAGCTAAATTAAAAATAAGTGAAAAGTGCCATTTGCTCTATCCCTAAAAGATATATCAATATTCACAATGTATTTACTTTATTAGAATTTATGTACAGTAGAGTCCTGCTAATCCGAACTAGTTGGGTCCGGGCCTCGTTCGGATTACTGATTTGTTCAGATTAGCTGGAATTACAATGACCAGTTTCTAGAATGAAGTATACCAAGCATATAAGTAGGTACAACGTGGTAATAATTTGGAACAAGTGGGGGGATAATGGCTCACTCTCACTCCCTCCCTTTGTTATTGTGACGTTTGAACTGTTCCAGGTCAGTGAACTATCAGTCGGCTCGCAAACTGCTCAGTTAACGTTAGCTATCGATCACTGGCACACTTAACAGTTGTATTGTATGCATTTGGGTGTATTGTCATCATGAGTAAACAGAAACATACAGTAACACAGCAGAAACCCTTGATCTCGCGCTATGCTATTTGGAGTAAGAGGCCACTGCTACACCTGCTGATTTAATGTTTATGAGATGATGGCACAACTTTGCATCATATAACAGACTGTCTTCATTATGCCAAAAAATAATGACTTGAGTTTTTGTCTTCTAAAAAGTAGGAATAAAATGGGCGCTTGTAAGAATTGTAACTATTAACATAAGTTTGATAGTTTTTCTTTAATTGTTATGCACTGTTTAAATTTAATGTTTTATTGTTAATTTTTCTAATGTGTGTACTGTACTGTGTAAATTAAAATTGTATGTATGTACAGCAGTTTACTACACAATTAAATACAGTATGAACTGAATTTTCATGAACTGTGTTTTAATTCTTTTAGCATTTTTCATACTTAGACTAATTTTTTGCCATGTTCAGATTAACCGAACATTCAGATTACTGGTGTTCGGATTAGTGGGATTCTGCTGTAGATTGCAGGATGTATGTGTGTAATCTTAAGCTAGAGTATGTTCATTTCATGATAAATAAATTTACAGAATTGTGTAAGAAGTTATATTCATTGGTTGAGAGTGATGATCTTGTGAAATATATTTTAGAGATTATTAATATTTTCACCATACTGTGGACTAATCATGGTGCTTAAGCAGCATTTCACTGTGATACTGGAAAATTCAGATTGTTCACTGCTGTGTTAATTATTATTTTCGGGATTCTACAACTGATTTATTTCTTTATTTTTTATATATATCAAACATACTTCTGCATAAATTTAGTATCATTATTTACATTTTTATTGTTATATTATTTTTATTATTAATATTTCCTTTTTTTCTGTCAGCATATATGTTATGCAGATTATTGTATTCAAGGCAGGTATTTCTGATACCACTAATTATCAATAATTAAAACACAAATATTTAGCTACAAACAAAAATTTAAAACTTTTATTATTCAAGTGCATCATATTTCAAATAACTCGAAACTTTATGCATTATTTAAAAAAAAAAATGATATTTTTGTTCAAACAATGTTTCAGTGCCAGATATGCCGCAGAATTTGTCTGTAGATGCAGATTTTCTTGTAACTTGGGATTATCCAGAATGTCCAAATGGAGTATTGCAAGGATACAGTTTAAGTATCCAGTTCTTTGGTCCTGTAGAGGAAGAAGTAAATTGTGCTGCTGAGAGTAATGAGATTTATTACTATAATATGAATGCTAATGAAACAAGTTACAGATTCATGGAATCAAGACCATATTCCTTTTACAACATATCTGTGTCAGCTGTAACTGATGTTGGAGTTAGAAATTATGCATGGATTGATTTTCAATCTCAAGAAGCTGGTTAGTTTGATGTCTGTCACAAATAAGCACTTCTGAAACTAAGCAATTATATTTGACATTATAAATACATTGGTCAGTTTTAAGAAATTATTATTGTTATCAAGATAGTCATTTTTGCATATGTTTAATTCTATAATTTGATGAAAGCGTTAATTATTGCCCTTTTGAGTTCTAATGGCAGTATAAAATTGGTTTTAACATGCAATGTCTTACAACACTCATACCTTGCTTGTATTTTTACATCTGAATGAAAGATAATTTGCTGGTAATTATGGATTAACACCAATATACTATTACAGGGTGTTCGCCAGGGAACGCTATCCTCTGCTAGCACTTCAAGGAAACAACTGCTCCTGGCGAGCGAGCGGCCAGCTTCCCACATATTTCGGCCATCAATCGCGGAACTCCTTCACATTAGTTACACGTCATATACATTTATAAGCATATAAATCTTACGAAATTCATTAGCTTACCTTATAAAAGATGTTGGAAGTTTTGACGCTCTTGCATAATGCACAATTAACATATTTTAAACATGTCTCGAAATACACGCTGGATTTGCGACAAAATTTGTTGCAACACTTTTCAAAGGACTTTACTTCACTTACATGTCACAGAGGAATATTAGACCTATTTGTTTCAAACTATAACATACCATAATTCAACTCAAGTTCACACATGATACTGATTAGTAAGAGACTTAAGTCGCAAACCAGCCAATCCACAAAGAAACTGCACACACGATACTTATTAGTAACTGAAGTCACAAACCAGCCCAACCACAAAGAAACAATGGAAAAGGTCACATTATGCTGTGTCATTTGACCGTTGGTCAAGGGCTGTTGTTTAATCTCGCCAGTCATCCATGCTGCCATTTTGCAGGAGCTGACCCCTTTCGCAGTAAGGTGCCATCAACAAGACGGTAGGTGGGTAGCGTTTCCTGGCGAACACCCTATAGTTATAATACAGTTTCTGTTATAACATTCACATATGTATATGGATTTCAAGTAAACAAACTATGCTGTTTAGCTGAAGCTTGTTTACTTCTTCATCGTAGGAAGAATGCTTGAGAAATATATTATTCCTAATACATCAATATTACTGCATTCACCAACTAGTTCTTTCAGGCTATGATGCAAATTTCTTAAAGAGACAGTCTTTAAATTAATAGCTGTATGATGCATTCAATTTTAAACATCAAAATAATAAAATTTTTGCCACCTTCCTTTCATTCAAATATGACCCCAACTTGCATATTTCTACTGTGTTAAGGAAGTATTGTACTTGGAGACAGAAGTTGATAAAAGATTAACACAATAATACAATTAGCAAGTCTTAAAGAGCCACACATCCTTCCCCTACGGATGATTTTAAATACTGATCATTGGAGATAAATATTGGATGGTGCTGGGAAACAAAAAAACTTGGAAATGGTTGTTATCGAACATGATCATTGGAAATACCAATAGATGATAAAATTTGATGTGTACACACTGCAACTCACTATAATGTGTGTAAACATTTGCTCTCCTCTACCAAATGTTCTAAACTGTGTTCATGTCCATCTTTGCCCTCCTGCCTTTATCTGTGGTGAGTGATGGGCTTATTTTCCCTACCCTGCCTTATTTTCATTGGCTAAAAGCATTTTCATGATCTCTATTATCAAAATTAAAGCTTAGGATTATAGGATTAAAAAATCAATGTAAGAAGAGTTTGTTTTACAAATACAATTGTTGAGGCATGACAGGTGTCTAATGTCATGGATATCTTAGGATGCTCATTCCCATCAATGTACTGAAGAGTAATGGTGATTTATGTGGTGATTCTGATAGATATTATTATGATGTAGTTTTTTTAGGTTGTTACTGTTGTGAAAACAGGCATGGGCAGTCACTGGATGGTCAAAGTTTACCTAAGCCTATTTGTGCTGATTGACAGCTGGTTGCCAGTAGTCTTATATATGAACTGTTACAATGAAGGCAAAAATTGTCAAAGACTTTGTCTGGCAGCAAGGGGCTACATGGGGGTTATGCAACACCTTAGCTGCAACACCTTTCACCTGAACTGTGAACAATTAAGTTCGTGACCATGTGTAGCCTTTTGGTACCTATAATATTAAATAAATTGGCCGCCATGCATTTGTATTAAACCCCAAATGTGAAGGGTAATCTAACACTGAGTCCCTCTAACATTAGTGAGTATTACGGCGTCGACACGCCCTTTAAAAAAAAAAAAAGTTTCCCAATATAATAAATACACTTTAAAATGATTTTTATGGTGAATCCTCACTGTGGGGAAGATTACAGGAAAATTCCTTCATAGTTGACAATTACTCTTCTCGAAATTTCTAAGTCCAACATAAGCAACTTTACAATCCATCTATAGAATATTTTATTACTGATGATAGCTAGTGGGAGTGCTTTTGGTGAACTAAAGGGTACCTAACAATTTTTGACAGAGTGAGCCATAAAATGATAGTAAATAAGATAAAAAAATATTGGATTGGATTATAAACTGGATTTGCTGGGTAAAAGAGTTTTTAAAAGGTAGAAAACAGAAAGTTAAGGTAGGAAATGCAGTATCAAAAGAAGTGGAATTAAAAATGGGAGTGCCACAGGGTAGCATTTTTGGACCATTGCTATTCATTATTCTAATGAATAATTGTGCTGATTGTTTACTATCTGAAATTAGATTGTTTGCAGATGACATAATGCTACATAAAAGGATCAAAACGGTAGAGGATATCTAGTTGGGTTGGTAAACATGGGATTAAGATAAATGCAAAGAAGAGTCAGCTTATTAGATACACAAATAAAAAACTAAAGGTTGATTATGGTTATAAGGTGGGGAAAGAATTGCTTGTTGAAGATTTGAAATGTAAATATCTTAGCATTACATTTGATAACAAGCATAGGAGGTAAATATCTTGGCTTTACATTTGATAACAAGCTTAACTGGGCAGGACACATTAGACAGGTGTTAGGAAAAGGTTTCAAAATTCTGCACTTGTGGGAGAGAGTGATGAGGGGACGTTCGAAAGAAGTAAAGGAATTGTGTTACAAAACTTTAATTTAATTTAATTGCAATGGAGCACAGGCTCCGGTGGCAATTTCCCTACACACCCATCTTCCCCCTATCCTGCACCTACCTACATTTGCCCTCTACAAATTTTATCTTTAAATTCTTTCAAAGTTTTCGGTAAATTATTCATAATTTCTCTTGGTAACTCATTCCAATGACACCCTTACCTAAAAAAGAGAATCTTCCCACACCCTTGTGCCTGAAATTGAGTGCCAGCTTGTGGTCATGGTCATCTTTTCCCTTCCATGCATTACTTTTCATACCTATTGCAATATCTTTCCATGCCTCATCGCCAGTATATGCCCTGTCCACTCCCATGACCCTCCTCATCCTCCTTCCGTCTTGCAATGAATCCCATTCCAGCTCCTTTATCATATCCGTCACTGATTGCATTCTGCGATAATTTCCAGAAACAAATCTAGCAGCCCTTTTTTGCACCCTCTCCAACTCCTGTATTTGATACGTAAATTGAGGGTCCCATACTACACTACCATATTCGAGCAATGGTCTGACCAAAGTTTTGTAACCCAATTCCTTGACTTCTCTCGTACATCCCCTCATCACTCTCTCCAACAAGTGCAGAACTTTGAAACCTTTTCCTACCACCTTTCCTATGTGTCCTGCCCAGTTAAGTTTGTTATCAAAAGTTATTTCAAGATATTTACATTTCAAGTCTTCAGCAAGCAATTCTTTCCCCAACTTATATTCATAATTAACCTTTTGTTTTTTATTTGTGTATCTAATAAGCTGACTCTTCTTTGCATTTATCTTCATTCCATGTTTACCAACCCAATTAGATATCCTGTCCAGATCACCCTGCAACTGTTTACAATCCTCTATCGTTTTGATTCTTTTATACAGCATTATGTCATCTGCAAACAATCTAATTTCAGATAGTAAACAATCAACACAATTATTCATTAGAATAATGAATAGCAATGGTCCCAATACGCTACCCTGTGGCACACCCATTTTTACTTCCACTTCTTTTGATACTACATTTCCTACCTTAACTGTTTTGTACCTTTTAAAAATTCTTCTACCCAGCAAATGCCTTTGTTATCCACTCCAATGATTTTTAACTTATTTACTACCATTTTATGGCTTACTCTTGTCAAACGCCTTCGACAGATCTAGTGCTACACTATCAATTTGGCCTCCCTTGTCCATTTCATCTGAAATATCTTGCATATATCCCACCAACTGAGATTCGCATGAATATCCTTGCCTGAAACCATGTTGCCTGCTTGAAAACCACTTACTTTCCTCACATATGTTTCTGATGTGGTTGCATATCAATCTTTCCATTAATTTACCTACCACTGATGTCAAACTGATTGGCCTGTAATTCTCAACTCTATTTCTCACCCCTCCCTTATGTACCGGTACTACTATTGCACTTTTCCAATCCTGTGGTAAGCAGCAAGTGTCTAGACTCAATTTAAATAATATTTCAAGACAAGGTACAGTGTCATATATTTAAGATATCTGTAGTAATATTATCTTCACCAGCCCGTTTATTTTTTTTTTTTTCAGCTTTCTTATTTCCTTCATGATTTCCTCAGGATGGATATCAACTTTTTTACTATCGTCATTTCTAATTGTGTTGTTAAGCTCGTTCTCCGAATTAGACCCTCCTGTTACTGATTCATTGTCCCTAATGCTTTCACTGAACCAGTTACTTAAAGTCTTTGCCTTTTTCAAATCGTCTGTAACTTCTTCTCCATCCTGATCTATAAGTGTCTCTACACCCTCCCTTCCCATCAGTTTCCTGACTTAGCCATAGAAATTTCTAGATGCATCAGTCAATGGTCCTCCTGCACTGACAATACTCTTCATAAACCCATCTCTAGCCATTTTCTTTGCTGTTATTAAGTCCTTGTTTAGTTGTTTTAAATATTCCCTACTACCCTGCTGTCTCTTAACTCTCTTATGTTCTTTTCTTACCAACCTCTTTAACCTCATCACTTCCCTATTATAGTGCATAGGTTCTCTACTTCTCTTTATTTTCTGCTTTGGAATAAATTTTTCTTCCCCCTTTCTTATTATCTCCTTGAACTCTTCCCACCTTGACTCTACTGTATCTGAGCCTTCTTTCCATTTGCTGAATGGTTCTCTGAAATATCTCTTCAAATTTGAAACCTGTGTCTTTTTTATAATTGTACCTATTTCCCCCTTCAATTTTGGCTGCTGGTTTACTGAATCCTCTAATATCCATCAGAACTGCTTCATGATCACTTATTCCTTCAATTACTTGATACCTCAAAAGGTTTTCATCGGGCTTAATTAGAAATATATCCAAAATATTTTGTCCCCTAGTGTTTTGCTCAACCACTTGTGTAAATCCTCCTTCCCTTATTAAGATATTTGCAAATCTTTGTTCCCTTGTGTTATTTATCTTATTTCCTTCCCAGTTTACACCTGGTAAATTTAAATCCCCGCCGATGATGATCATTCTATTCTCACCTCTGAAATCTGTGTATGAATTTAATTTCTCCCTAAGAGCCTCATCCTCTTCTGTCATTCTTCCACTGCGGTAAACAGTTAACACTCTGATTTTTTCTTTTTTATTACCCCAGAAATCTACCCCAAGTAACTCATGGTCTTGATCTATGAACGCCAGTGAACTGTGGTAGTTTTTGCTAACTAGTATGCAGACTCCTCCACCAATTGCTCCTCTATCTCTGCGGTACAGGAAAAACCTCACTGTCTAGTACTTCTTCTTTTAACCAACTCTCTACCCCAATTATTACTTGTGGTTCGTGCATCTCTATTAAGTTTGCAAATTCGATTACTTTGTTCATTATACTTCTTCAGTTTACCATTAACATCCTTACTGCTGGCTTTACATTTTCAGAATTTATCTCCTCTTTCCCACTTTTACCGCAGTCAGTTATTGTTTCAGCCATTTCATCTATTTCTTTAATATCTGTGACTTTCCCCATCGCGAATCTGCAATCACTATCACTTTGATAATCTATTTCTGTCCCTTCACCAGCAACCCCTAACCTAAAAAAGGCACAGTCCTGACTTGAATATGGTATGGGACCCACATTTTGAGTATCAAATACAGGAGTTGGAGAGGGTGCAAAAAAGGGATGCTAGATTTGTTTCTGGAAATTATCACAGACTGCAATCAGTAACAGATATGATAAAAGTGCTGAAATGGGATTCATTGCAAGGCAGGAGGAGGATGAAGTGTACAAGGCGTATATTGGCGATGAGGCATGGAAAGGTACTGGTGTTAGTATGAAAAGTAGTGCATGGAAGGGAAAAGATGGCTTTGACCACAAGCTGGCACTCGATTTCAGGCACAAGGGTGTGGGAAGATTCTCTTTTTTAGGTATGGGTGTCAGGGATTGGAATAAGTTACCAAGGGAAATGATGAATAATTTACCAAAGACGATAAAAGAATTTTAAGTAAAAATTTGTAGAGGGCAAAGTATGGGGGTGCAGGAAAGGGGGCAGATGGGTGTTTGGGAAATTGCCACTGGAGCATGCGCTCCATTGAAATTTAATCAAATATTATTATTAGTATTGTTATTATTGCCGTCCAGATGACATGTCCTACAGTACTGAAGATTTCATTAGTTGTTAGATTGGATTAAATGGCTTAGGCTAGATGCAACATTTACAGTGTGGTATTTTGCAGGAGAAGGGACCATATTGTGGTTTAGAAGAGTCAGGATTAAAGTAGTGGATTAAGATATCCATAAGGTTGAGTGGTGTTCTAAGGCATATGCAGACACAGTACAAAGGACTTCATAAAGAAGGATGAGAATTTAAGGGAAGAAATATAGGATTTCATATCTACAATGAAGGATATGGTTAATGAATTTTAGACCAGGAGACAACTGGTTCACAAATATGGTGCTTTGGTCAGTTTGTTGAGGTACAGGATTGGAGTTATGGTATGTCATGTGAACATTCCATGAAATATTTATTTTTTAACAAGATATGTATGTTACCAGTGTGAAATAGGGGCTTGAGATAGGATGTAAGACTGCTAGGAGAATCATAAGAGATCCATCTGCCAATTTTTAATAGACTGCAAGGAAAGGAAAATTTGGTGGCAACTATGACAGTGTCATTATATGACGTCACAGTAAATTGTGGTCTTAAGCCTTTATTTGCAGTAAACATAATTAAAATAGGTTTGCATAGTTAAAATTATTATGTTCAAGGCATTTTAGAGTCAGGTTTTAGAGTATTTAGCAATATCAAAGGTTTTTCATAGGTCTATTTATTTGGTTGATTCAGTTTAATGGCTAGTTTTGTAAAAAGGTTCCAGAGAGTAGGAGGATCATGTAAAGAAGCATGAATGACAAGCTGGTCATGAAACACATTGATTGGATGGATGGATATTGCAGTTCCTTGAGAAAGATTTGAATATAAGTTATTAAATCAACAAACGTTATAAAATGGACGGCTGGTGGTGATTCACAATTCATAATCAGCAGATTGTGCACCAAACTCCTGTGTTAAATCTTAAACCTCTCTGCAGGGTGTGTGGAGTCAGGGCACGTAACACTGTTGATAGTGATTTGTCTGTCAGAAGGTGCCTGGTAGCCCCGTTGATGTGTTTCAGAAAAGTGAGCCTCAATGGCCTGCAACTGGATTTCATCCTCCCCCTTCTTTCATCCTTCATGCACAATACAAACAACATTCTACACTGAACACACACACTATCACACTCATCCACACTTACAAGAAAGCTTATAAATGCTGACACACTTGGGAAGGTAATGGGAAAGCACCCCAGTTAATCTTTCCAGACATTGCCATGGAAGGGTAAATATCCCCATGATAACTGCCTATGCTCAACGCAGAAAGGTGTTCATAAGAAGAAGAGGGTTACGGTGATGAGTAAAGATGTGCTTGCAAGGCCATTGGGAGGGCGCTGATTTTAGAAATATTGTAAAGCACTAAGACAATTGCAGTGAGCAATATTAGTGTACAAAGATGTAATATGAATGGTCACCAAGATTAAGTCTGTAGGAAGTGGCTGTAGACTAAATAAATAACTTCATTTATTAATTCAAAGGAATCTTCAGCTTTCATATATCATGAAAATGTGGAATAAAATACTGTAAACAATTTACAGAAGGAAAATACTATTGGTGAAATACTTTGTAGAAGACACTGAACAGCATGAACTGTCTAATTGCCTTTTAAATACTTTAGGTCCCTTGTAGTAGAGTTACTGCTTAAACAACTTTGAAAAGAATTTACAAAGACTCAAAACCTAGCATGATAGTTACATGAAACAATTCAATTCCAGAGTTTAACAACAATCCTTATCGGATATAGTATGTTTTAGCAATTGTTTTATGCAATACCACTTAACATATGCTACTCATTAAAATAGTTTTCTTTCTCTTTTCCAGTTCTGGGTCCAGTTGGAGATTTGGAAGTCACACCTCTGAATTCAACTGCTGCAAATGTTACCTGGAATGTTCCTTGCCCTATTACTGATCATGTGGAGATGTATTTAGGACGCATTAATGGGTCTAGAGAAGGTTATCCAGTTGACATCAAGAGTTGGGAGCAAAATTCCTCTTTTCTTCATATATTCTTATATGACTTGAAGGCAGAATATGAATATACATTGACCATTACAGCTTATGGAAGAGTGACTCTTAATGGAGAGTCACAGATAACAACATTTAAACAACCAGCTGGAGGTGAGTGCATAAAACATCATTTTGATTTAGGCCCTACATATTAAATGCTAAGAAGAAATAACATGACATTTCCAAGTACAGTTCTAGAATCATAGTAAGACAACAGCATAATAATGATGTTAGTTCCACAGTATGTATTTCTCATCAAAGCTTGACTAAAATAATCAGTTTTGTTCAATATGTTATTTGTTTTAAAATGCTATAGTGTGCGCAATTTTTTTGTATGGATTAACATGGATGTAAAATTACATAATGGTAAACACAAAAAGGTATCCCAGAATATATATATTTTTTCTTATAGCAACTGAAAATTATTATCTTTGGCTGTTGTAATGATACTAAGAAAAAAGTGCCTTTTAGGAAATATAAATAACAAAGGATAGGGAAAATAACCCATCACTCTCCAAAGTTAAAGGCTGCAATGAGTGAACAACACATGAGATGAACAAAAACATACACTATTTCCCCTTAAAATCTTATTCATGCGGTAGGGAATGATCCATTTGGTTCAGGAGGGGTGCACAAACCGAACTTTACCCCATGACTTGCTAGGCAGTGAAAGACAGGGTTGAGGAGGAGGAGGGGGGGGGGGGTGAACTATTAAGAAGTGAAGTCAGAAAAGTCTAAGATTGTGTATACATGTAATATGAGTACATATTGCAGACAGTAGGGATACATGAAACAAGATTGATAAAAAAAAAAAAAAAAAAAAGTGGACAACAAATAAATTTGGAAGAAATTTGTTAAAATTATAACTAGTTAAAAATAGTAATAAGTCCTACATAGGCCTCATTATGCAGCAACTCTCGGTCACAACAAATAGCCACAGATAAACAATCTACACCTGCAACAAATACCCTCCAGTACCAGAACATGACAATAACCGTGATTCTAACAATCTCAACACCTAATTTACTCTGAAAGCAAACAAATTTTACTCCAAACTCACCACTGCATCAGAGCTTTGGAGATGAGAACTTGCATACCAAAATATTCTGGATATCAGACCCCCCCCCCCAAATCTCAACCACTGATAAAATCCTACCATTTAATCCGTCACTTATTTATTACTACTATTTTTTAACTATTGATAATTTTAACAAATTTCTTTATTTATTAATACAATTTACCCTTTTGTTATATATATTCATTTTATCATGTACGCCTATATAAATAGGTCTAACTACTAACCCCCTAGCTATCAGAATGAATGGCTACAGGCAGACAGTATATACTAACCAGTTGCAAAACATGCCAGTTCCCACAAACTGAATAATTTATACATCTGTTTCTCAGTTAGGGTGATCAGAGTTTTCGCTGACAACACATCCTCCTTTGAACTACATAGATGGGAACTAGCCTATCAGAATATCGTGGACACCAGACATCTCCCTGGCGTCAATCTCCAATAAATTCCTCCCACCAGACCCAACACTTATTATCTATACTACTTACATATCTTATATTTCTGATATTTTATTTTTCACTTATTTTTTTTTTCAAAATTTGTTTATTTATATATGTATCCTCACCCAGTTATTATGTTGATCTACCACTTTCGATAATAATATACCGTCAACAGTATCGAATATAATCCAATATTTGAGCTTCCCTCCCTTCCTCCTACACTACCATCCGTGCCGGAGACGCCATTCACCAGACACATCTGACTCTGCCTGGTGTCTCACTTCTGCACGTATAAGGCTGTAGACCAAAATATTGCGCTTCTCTTGTGTTTTTTTTTTTTGTGTTCATCGTCCCAGCCGCCATCATCTGTGGTAAGTGTTGGGTCATATTTCCCTATCCTTTCTTAGTTATATATATATATATTAAACATTTGGATAGGAGAAAAACCACTGCAGCATTGATACATGAAAAACAAAAACACGTACACGCATAGAATAACATTTTCAAGCCTATGGCCCTTCTTCAGTAATAGTGAGATAGCTACATGTTGGGGGCAGGCAGCCAACTGAGTAAGCCTGAAAGGGCGGTAGCCCGCAAGGCCGGTAGCTCATGTTGGGGGGGGGGGGGGTAGAAAGGTATAAGCTAGAAAGTACTAATAAATAGATAATAAACCTGTAAATACGGACCCATCATGGAAGCACGGTAGAAGTCAGCTGATGGTCCTAAATTGCCTATTAAGTAATGGCCAAATGTGTAAAAAACTGAGAAATATGTAAAATCAAAATCGAAATTTTTTTAAAAAAAATTGGAAATTTAAAATTAAGCTAAATTTTAAGTTACAAACTATAAAAAGAAGACTCTGTGTGCAATGGTTCTTATTATGGGTGGGAGGAAAATTGGTGCTATCTTAAATTTAGTCCTGATGGTTGTCTGGTGTCCTGTTGGTACTGATACGCCAGTTCCCACCTTCTGAGTTCTGAAATGCTGCTTTTGTCTGAGAGGATTCTGATGGTGCAGACCGCAAAACATGTGTTAAGATTGTTGGTCCCATGTTAAGATACATATATGTATATATATAACAACAATGAATAGGGAAATGATTTAAGGCGACAAAACTAAGGAAGGCCAGGGAAATATGACCCAACACTTACCACAGATGAAGGCAGCTGGGAATGATGAATAGAAAAGAGACAAACACAAGAAACGCAATATTTTGGTGGTTAGCCTTACTCTTGCAAGGAGTGAGACACAATGTGTACAAGCCAAAGTGTGTCTGGTGAATTATCATTTTAGTCTTTTCCAACATATCAATAATTCACTTCTTAAAACTTCATACCCACCACCTCCACACCCAGCCTAGCCAGTCATGGGCAAACTTTGGTGTGTGAACACCTCCCAAACAAAACAGCTCATCCCACACTGTATGAATAAGATATTAAACCAAAATATTGTTTTTGTTTGTCTTATGTGTTGTTCACTTGTTGGAGAATTCAACTTTGGGAAGTGATGGGTTATTTTCCCTATCTTCATTATTTATGTTTGCTCGCTTGATCTGTGATTACAATTGAAATTTGTTTCATCACTGGCCATGTTTTTTTTGTATAAATTAGTTTAAAACCTTAAATTATCAGCTAAATTTTTAATATTATTGTTATCCAGTAGAATTATTCACAGTTATGTTATTTTTTTTTTAAATTCACCCAATTGTTGTTAGTTAATCTTTTATCTCAAATTTATTAATGTAGAATTAGCTAACAGCTTTGTGGTTAGTTTAAGTACAGCATATTGAGGTAAAAATTTGTGTTGTAAGTTGATTATCATTTTTAAATTGTTATTTATTTAAAAAATGAGCAGATCATTAAAAAAAGTGCTATAAATTGGACATTGGTTAAACAATGCTCATTCTCCTATCCAAAAATTTAATAAATTAATTAGTTTGTTTTCCATTTGTTGAAGTTATTGAAAGCTCTGATCCTTGGTAAACATGACAAATCGGTATTTAATTACTTTGAAACATTAAACTAAATGTTAAATATTAATCCAAAATTATCAATCTTATATATCTAATAACTACTACTTGCATTATGTCTGGATGTGCATAGGTGTAATTTAGAAGTTCAGAAGTGTAAGTTTTAAGTAAGTTTATTTCGTTGTTACTTACAGCAAGATTTTTGAGGAGAGAAGCTTGAATCTAATATTAAATTAGTGTAGAAAATAATTAATTAATCATAAAGAAAAATAAATTAACTGTTGTAAAAAAATTGTCTGTATTTTACGTCATGATACATGATGTCATTAACACTGATTCCACTGTACATTTGTTTTGAAATTCATTAGTGTGTAAGTTTTGTAAGTATATTTTAGCTTTTACAGTAAAATTTAGATCTACTATGCAGTTTAAATATAAAGAAGACATCAAATATTGTTCTAGAATTATGGATAATAATTTAGGAGCCATTAGAAGGTTAAATTAAAATAATATCTTTATTGTGGTCTTCTGTATCACTTGAATCTTTGTAAAATTATGTTTGTTAACTGTGGTGCATACTGTTGGGTAGTGGTGAGTATGGTTCTTTGAAGTGGGTGTGACAAGTGGTTTCACTGGTGGTAATGTAGTGCAGAGGGAAAAGGGAATGTTAATGAGGCTCTCCTGTGGCTTTGTACTCTTTGTTTAAGGGATTGGAGAATTTCAAATCTGGAGGAAGGTTTCAGGACAAAACAATCGGTGGCAACCTAAAGCCGCGTATACACTTGAGCATTTGCCCCGAATGAGCATACGGGTTGAGAGGAGGGGATACGCACGGCTACCCCCCGCATAGCAGTGGGCCACTGTGTTCGGACCCCATGCAGCCCGAACAGGGAACCCAGTCTGCTTTGCGCAAGTGCTGAGTACACTGCAATGGTTAATCGGAATTTGTTACCAGTTATTGTTACATGTATTTGTTGCAGTGTTGGAACAAGAAATCGAGAAAGCGGCGGTGGAGAAGAAAACTGTTTCAAGAGAGGTTCAACGCTTTACTATTAAAAACAATAGGACACGAAACAAATGAAAACTTTACAAATTTTATAAGAATGTCACCTGAGGATTTTCAGTTTATATTGAATAGTGTCAGGACTACAATTGAGAGGCAAGACACAACATTTGGAAAATCCATAACTGCCGAAGAACGCCTAGCTGTGACACTGCGATTTCTGGCTTCAGGAGATTCGTACTCGAGTTTCCAGTACCTCTTTAAAATTTCAAAACAAGCAATTGGCAGAATCATACCTGAAACCTGTCAAATTAGGCACGAGACACGTGTGTCTACAGCAGAGGATTCACTGAAACTGGAGGGGGCAGTCGCTCATATTGTTCGGTTCGACCGCATATACAAATCGCGTACCCACTGAGCACGAACAGAGCACGTGCTCACTTTGAAGTACCGACAACCCTCGGATCGGGCTGAGGCATGCGGACCTATTCTGCTCGCCCCGTATACATCTGAGCAAAACGGGCCGAACGCATGCTCATTCGGGGCAAATGCTCAAGTGTATACGCGGCTTAAAATGATAAGAGCCCTTCAGTCTGGAGGGAAAGACAGAAAGTAAGTTGGGAAGGAGGGAAGCACAGTTTGGAGCTGGCAATAGGTCTTAGGCAGCGTGCACAAACTACATGGCTCGGTCCGGGGAGGGGTGGGAGAGGGGTTGGCTGGAAGGCTATGCTGGGCTACATGGGGGGAGGGAGGGGGTTTCCAAGCCAGGCCACGTAGCTTTCCTTTCATGACATTTTTCACAGTTAAAATGAGGAACAGAACTCACAACAGCATGTGAATATTTATTTCCCCCAGTTAATTATGTCCGTATTTAATTTACAATAGTCTGACAAGAGAGGAAACGGTACAAAATGTTTTCTGGAATCAAAAAGGAAAAAAGCCACGTGCTACAGGGGGGGGGGGGGGAGAGGCAAAAGAAACGTAGGGCTACGTGGCGGGAGGGGGGGTTCACAGGAGGCCAAAATGGAGCTACGTGGTTTATGCACGCTCCCTTAGGAGACTCATGTAGGTGTAGGATCTGGTAATGTGCTGCAGACCTCTAGTAATAGTTGTATGGAAAATGAAATACATGTAGTAGACTACGTAAAAAGATCTGTTGGTAGGTAGCAGCCGTAAGAAGGGTGGACCATTTAGGCACATGCTATCAGATCACACTTTTTTTCAAAATAGGTACAATGTATAACAGTTATAAAGAATTAGGATCACTCTGTAGGGGCTTTACTAAGGAAGACAGGCGCAGGGAATAGTATGATAGAAATGATAGTTATAGTGAGTGAAATGAGGATTGTGGTGAAGGAGGCAAAACATCTCATGGTGGAGTTCATAAGATCCTGAGTTGCCATGATCAGCCACAGTTGAACCCAACTGTGATAGGGTTAAACTTGGAGATAGAGATGTTATTTGTGGAAGGCATTACTTCTTTAATGGCAGCTGTACTTGTGGACATAAATGATAAGCCAGAATCATTTGATATGGCCTACAGTTAAATAGAAGGGGAAATGGGATACTTTCTGAGTTAAGCTGTAAAGGAATCAACTTCCAGGTATAATAGGAGTATGAATGTGCCTATTTTAGTGTAGGGGCTGCTGATAAGAGGGTAAAAATATGACCAACAGGAAATTAAATACTGAAACTCAGCTCAAGAAATCATAAATATCAGAGAAATATCTGAAGATGATGGAAAAAGTAAAAGGAGTTTCACTAAAAAGAGGGCGAAGAGCGTTGATGACATAGTGCCATATCTTATTACAAGATTGTTACTAGTGAACTGAAACAGCATAATGAGCAAAGGTTCTGACCTCGCATTCGGGA
>JARYHS010005589.1:0-10940 GCA_031002005.1 Vandiemenella viatica | reverse complement strand
TGGGATGGCTACAGTACAATCCTTATTCTCGCCAAACTCTGGGCGGAAGCAGGTGCCCGAACTTACCGCCATGACAGTAATCTGTCGCCACGTGAAACTCTTAGAATAAAAGGGAAGCTCTTCGCCTCAACTCTCGCTAACTAATTGGAATTACTTAATCCTATCCTTATCCTTATCCTAATTAAATAATACTTCTTAAAGTTCCTAATTATGGCTTCAAAATGTCTTGTTACATCAACTTAGAATGATGCAACTGAAAAGGACTACAGCAGGGGCACAGCACAGAAATAATAGTACCTAACAACAACCATATCCAATTACATTATTCACGCCAAAGATAATATCGAAAAGAAGAACAAATCTTTTGTTATTTCGCTTAGGTCTCCTTCTGGTTATCTATTTAGCACTTTCTTATACTTCGCAAATGTAACCTCATTCCAGTATCAGTTAATTTATAAAATGTATGTCTAAGCAATAGGTTATTGTTTACAAAACTGAAATAATTCTATTTAAGCTTATAACGTATAATTGACACTTGTATATACTTACATTGAATTTTAACTTTGCGGAGATCTGATGAGCAAAATTCGATCATTGACTGGAAAAATCTGGAAAGTGTTACAGCGTCAATTTTGGGCAAATTGCTAGTTGCTTTGCAAAATCCTGGTTCCATAGCGAATTACACTTGTCTTTCAGCATAACAAAGTTCCTACAAACGAATAATGTACCAAGTAACCTGTTCTGTTCCACGAAAATGTCAATAACGACTTTGGCGTCTCTGGTAGTGTGACGTAATGCTTTCTCATTGACGTTCACGGTTACGTGACTGAATGCCTGATTTTGCGGAATTTATTTTCTAAAAATAATAATATCTTTATCTTTTATAGTAAATATTTTTATCTCCTTAGCACGATTAATAATTAAAAACTGCTATGCATCCGATTTATTTCACATACCAACAAGCTGTAGATATCTGACATGTTTACATTTTATGATGCAGATTTACGTGCTGATTTCAAATCTTAAAACCGTGCTGCTGTATCACGTCAGGTTTCGAAGATATATAAAAATTACATATTTATATGGAACACCTTTCGTCGACTTTGATTTCGTCGGTTTTCGTTATTTTTAATGCAACTTAATTTTTGTTTTAGTCTATTTTAAATACAGTTACACTTGACATAATACACTGAATATTTTTGAGTCCACAGTACTATTATTAATTTGTCATTTTTATTTTCTTGGAAAAAGGATGGCGTCGAGAGGTTGCATGAATTCACCACATTTGTTTTGCTATGTGTGCGGCTATCTGACAGACAAATCCCATCGGAAGGCTTTACACCGTCTCTGAATAGAGCTATGAACCATACTTTGATTCGAATTTGGATAGTGGTAAGTTGTGGGCACCGCAGTACATTTTTTGAGATGTGCGTGCAACTTACGCAGCTGAGCGTGACAAAGCTATCATGCCTCCACCTCATATTAATCTGAGGCTCATGAAGAACTTTGTGAAGGCACTAGATAACAACTCAGATGCTTTTCGGTACAGCAAAAAGTTTCCAGAGTTGAGTTATGCAAAAGAGAAGTAAGGTATGTTCATAGGTCCACAACTAAGAAAGATCATTGCTAACAGCTACTTCGAAGACTTACTGGGTGATACTGAAAGAGATGCATGGATGGCGTTCAAATTAGTTGTATCCATTTTCCTTGGAAATTATAAATCTCCTGACTATGTGAATGTTGTGCAGAAGTCATTAGTGCGTACAGCCTGTTGGGTTGCAACATGTCCCTGAAAATTGATCTCTTCGACTCTTGATTTCTTTCCCAAGAACCTAGGTTCTGTCTGCGACGAACATGGCGAACGGTTTGCATCAGGACATCTCGGTGATGGAGTCACGCTATCAGGACCAGTGGAGTGCAGCAATGTTGGCTTATCACAGCTGGACGCTTCAGCGTGAGATGCCAAATGCTCAGCACAAACGCAAGTCTACAGCCATGAAGATCAAACCGAACTCACTGTAAAATATGGATGTTTATTTTATATGCATGCGATTTATATACGTATTATACTTTCAACTAGATTGACCTATATAGTATGTGTTCATTAGTACTACATGAAGTAATAAGTGCTCTTCTGAAACTTCTGTCTGTGAGTTGTTTACCGTGATACTGTGTTAAACACCTATAATTGGTTAATGTCTTATATCTCAAGAACGGTGAGTGATAGAGACAAACGGTTTGCATATTCTGAATCATCATGTCTCAATTGTCTTAGAACACATGTTGATACCCAGATTTCCACCGAAAGTTTTTTTTTTATCAGTGTTATTAGTGGACACAAGTCTACTGACTCGTCGAAATGCTTCGCCTTCCACCAAAGCATAAGGCAGCTTGTCCACAGTTATTGGGTCCATTATTGCTTTCTCAATCCTTTTTTCAATTTCATGATCATCAGGCCATTGTACAAGTTTAGATTTAGAAGTCAATCTCGTGATCGTTGTCTGAACAAGATTCGGTAGGTCAGTACTCAGTACTTCCATTGAGATCTTTGAACCCGTTGGCTTTAATTTAGCTTCATTTGAATCATTTTTCAATTCGTCTATTGATGACTGTCGTTTTAACACCTGCCTGTTTTCCGCGTCATGAAACTTTGATAAATGTTGCTTTAATCCATGCAATGTTTGTTTTTTGGTTTCGCGGCTTCCCAATTAATATGTTTTATTACATCTTTCGATAATTTGTGATCCTTTTTCACTGATCAGCCAGAACATTATGACCACCTACCTAATAGCCGGTATGTCCACTTTTAGCACGGATAACAGCGGCGACGCATCTTGGTATGAAACAATGAGGCCTTGGTAGGACGCTGGAGGAAGCTGGCATCACATCTGCACAGCAAAAGCCACCTAATTCCCAGAAATTCCGGGGAGGGGGACGATGAGCCCAGACGCCACATTCAGTCACATCCAGATGTGTTCGATAGGGTGACATGGTGCATTAACTTGCTGAAAAATGCCACTGCCGTTGGGAAACATAGTCGTCATGAAGGGGTGTTCGTGGTGTGCAACCTGTGTACGATACTTATTGACCGTCATGGTGCCTTGCACGAGCTCCACTGGAGCCATGGATGCCCATGTGAATGTTTCCCAGAGCATAATTGTGTTACCGCCAGCTTGTCTCCTTCCCGCAGTACAGAGTCAAGAAGCTGTTCCTCTGGAAAACGACGGATTCGCATCCTCCCATCGGCATGATGAAGAAGGTGTCAGGATTCACCAGACCGTGGAACGCTGTGCCACTGCGCTAACGTCCAGTGACGATGGTCACGTGCCCATTTCATTCGTAGTTGCCGATGTCGTGGTATTGTAACATTGGCACATGCATTGGTCGTCGGCTGCGGATGCCCATCTTTAGGAGTGTTCGGCGTATTGTGTGTTCAGACACACTTGTACTTTGTCCAACATTGAAGCTTGATATTAGGTCCGCCACAGTTCGCCGTCTGTCCAGTTTTACCAGTCTGCTCAGCCTGCGATGTCCACATCTGTAATGAGAGGTGGCCACCCAACCCTCGACGTTTGGACGTGGTTTCACCTTGGTTTCGCCACTTGCTGAAGACACTACCAGATTTTTACACCGATTCGCTCGTACAATGAAATTGCTTCGACAGGAATTGCAGCTACGTTGTTGGAATATCGGTCAAATAGCTCATTCAGCATTCAAGTTGCATTGAATATGCAAAGCAATGAAACTCCAACGTGAAACTTTTCGAAGAACTGTGCGATAGCCCAGTGGCGTAATAGCTAAGTGGGGGCGGTGGGAGCGGTGGTGGCGGTCTACCCTGGGGTGTCACCCGTTTAGGACGACACCCGCAATTCATTAAATGAAATAATCGAAAATAGTGTGATAAAAAAAGGATTTTTTTCATATCTTTTGATGTCCAACCACTTCTACTTTTATTGTTTTAAATTTTTTTTATGTTGATCTAGCGCTTTTTGAGATCCAATGCAGTGCACTGTGCGCTTTGGTTAGAGTGGTGTAACAGCTCTAATACCTGAATTTTGAATAGCATTGTACTGTATGAAGTATTTGTAGTGAGCTAAAGTTTGCTTGAAAGTGATTTGATATGTTTATTTTGTAAATTCTTGTAAATCAGTGTATATAGACTTTATTTTATGTAAGAAAATTATTTAAAGTCCATTTAATATGTTTAAGAACCGAATGGTGCAAGAGAAATTCTTAAATGTTTGTAATTACATGTATTAATGTAAGTTACGATGTCTACAGGACAATTTTCTACCGTTTGAAAGGATTTCTGTAAATAATTTTGTATTTAAGTATCTAAATTACCATTTCTGATCATTTTGTAATGTCGTTAATTAATTTTGTATTAATTCCGATTGTTTTAATATGTTAGATTGTTTGAGTGATTGTTAATGATCGAGAAATATCGGGCGGATGCCTTTGAAGAATTCTCGTAATTTCGATAGACTCTATATAAACAGATCGCCTGGACAGAGCAGTTAGTATTCATTCAGTTAGTAAGTCAGTTTAGTTTACATCAGTGTTTCCCAACGTGGGGCCCACGCCCCACAGGGGGGCAATTTGGTTTTTTGAGGGGGGCAATTTAGAAATTGACTTCATGCGACTTTACAGCTTTCACTTTGGGTTATTTAAACGCAATGCCAGATATGGTTACAAAATATAGCAAAAAAGCAAATTCTTAAAAGGATCACAATAAATTGCCATAATAAATGTTTATTATAAATCTTTTGAATTTGAATTTTAGTATTTCATTATATGTTTTTTGATTTTATTTACTGTGTTTTATCATAATATTAAAGTGTTTTCTTTCGAAAACCATCCTATATCAGTTTCTTTAATAACAAATAATTTATTTATTAAAAATTATGTATGGGGGCAAAAAATGTTGAAAGTGGGACATGACCCAAAAAAGGTTGGGAAACACTGGTTTACAGTATTCAGTGTTACAGAGAGTTTCAATCATTCAGTTGAGTTCACAGAGATTCTCTTTACGATTATTCAGAAGTGCATCTTTGGATTGTAACTTTGCTTGTGAATGTCGCAGACTTGTTTTGATTCAAAATAAAACAGCTCTTCAAAAAAACCTGTTTGGTGGATTTTTTAATTAATTAATCAGTAATTAAACCACCGAAGAACCTTAATAGTGGGTACAATTATTGGCAACAGTGCGAACTTAAACAAAGGTAGCATCACTCTCTGGCTCCAAAAATCGCAGGAAATCGAACTTGACGTCCGTCACTTGTTTGGTTTGATAGAAGCGGCGGCAACTATAATTTAATTTTTCTTGGACCATTATTTATTAAGCGAGGTGGTTTTGATATTAAAGGAAATGTATCTAAAATAAGGGTAAGCAGGTAGTTAAATTGTAATTTCTCGTAATTATTTAGAGAAAAATAGTATATTTTCTTCTGAAACTAAATAAAAAAATCAGCCAGTGAATGTCGGAACACGCATAGTCTAGGCTTCCATTTCCATAGTCCGGTAATGAATTAGCGTCAGCTGTTTTATGCACTAAATTCAGTTTTTTAATATTTTTAATTGATTTGCTTATTTATAATTCAAGTAACTTTCAAGCTAAAATTCACGAATACCTTGGAGTATTTTCTATGGTTCGTAATTTTGAATTTATCATCTGACAGATTCGTGTAATTATACTAAAAAAATGTATATGTGATAAATAGAGTATTATCAAGATATCAGATTTCCAGTCTTTTATACCCGCTGGTAAGGTAAACGTACCTACTTATTGTAACAGTACCCCTATGGTCTACTTGAATTGTATGAAGTTCGAATTCAAGCAAATACGATCACTCAGGCATAACACTAAAACACTGCCAGGTTAAAAATCAATCCGAAAGGGTCCAAGTATTCAGTGATGGTATTGTCTGTCGTTACTCAACAGTTTTGTGGAACGTGTGCTTACCACAGTCTGAAGCATGTATCTTGTTAGCAAAATTAACTTGAACTTTCGGTTCATGTATGTTTTCTTTGCTTACTACAGAACTAGAATATGAAAATGTGATCACGATGAAATAAATAATGATTCGTGGTTTCGACGAGAAGAATACTTCTATCATGGAAACCTCTGTTGGATATAGGTACCTAAATCCTTACGTGTTCCTTAAATTGACATGCATGTGTTCCTCAATAGAAATTGAGCTTTAGTCATAAACTAAACAAATCTTCGAGCCGATTAAACATTTTTTAATATGCTATACGTGGCGTTAGGGACCTAAAATTTACACGTGGGTTCCGTCTTCGGAACATGTCACATTTAGAAGCGTGTAGCTGTGTAAATTATGTCCGAGGCAGGTAGTTAAATCCTTCACTTGCTAATTATTATTTTTTTTTTAATTTAATTTAATTGCAATGGAGCACAGGCTCCGGTGGCAATTTCCCTACACACCCATCTTCCCCCTATCCTGCACCCACCTACATTTGCCCTCTACAAATTTTATCTTTAAATTCCTTCAAAGTTTTCGGTAAATTATTCATCATTTCTCTTGGTAACTCATTCCAATCCCTGACACCCTTACCTAAAAAAGAGAATCTTCCACACCCTTGTGCCTGAAATCGAGTGCCAGCTTGTGGTCATGGTCATCTTTTCCCTTCCATGCACTACTTTTCATACCTATTGCAATATCTTTCCATGCCTCATCACCAGTATATGCCCTGTACACTCCCATGACCCTCCTCATCCTCCTCCTGTCTTGCAATGAATCCCATTCCAGCTCCTTTATCATATCCGTCACTGATTGCATTCTGCGATAATTTCCAGAAACAAATCTAGCAGCCCTTCTTTGCACCCTCTCCAACTCCTGTATTTGATACGTAAAATGAGGGTCCCATACTACACTACCATATTCGAGCAATGGTCTGACCAAAGTTTTGTAACCCAATTCCTTGACTTCTCTCGTACATCCCCTCATCACTCTCTCCAACAAGTGCAGAACTTTGAAACCTTTTCCTACCACCTGTCCTATGTGTCCTGCCCAGTTAAGTTTGTTATCAAAAGTAATTCCAAGATATTTGCATTTCAAGTCTTCAGCAAGCAATTCTTTCCCCACCTTATATTCATAATTAACCTTTTGTTTTTTATTTGTGTATCTAATAAGCTGACTCTTCTTTGCATTTATCTTCATTCCATGTTTACCAACCCAATTAGATATCCTGTCCAGATCACCCTGCAACTGTTTACAATCCTCTATCGTTTTGATTCTTTTATACAGCATTATGTCATCTGCAAACAATCTAATTTCAGATAGTAAAATCAACACAATTATTCATTAGAATAATGAATAGCAATGGTCCCAATACGCTACCCTGTGGCACACCCATTTTTACTTCCACTTCTTTTGATACTACATTTCCTACCCTAACTTTCTGTTTTCTACCTTTTAAAAATTCTTCTACCCAGCAAATGACTTTCTTATCCACTCCAATGGTTTTTACCTTATTTACTACCATTTTATGGCTTACTCTGTCAAACGCCTTAGACAGATCTAGTGCTACACTATCAATTTGGCCTCCCTTGTCCATTTCATCTGAAATATCTTGCATATATCCCACCAACTGAGATTCGCATGAATATCCTTGCCTGAAACCATGTTGCCTGCTTGAAAACCAATTACGTTCCTCACATATATTTCTGATGTGGTTGCATATCAATCTTTCCATTAATTTACCTACCACTGATGTCAAACTGATTGGCCTGTAATTCTCAACTCTATTTCTCACCCCTCCCTTATGTACCGGTACTACTATTGCACTTTTCCAGTCCTGTGGTAAGCAGCAAGTGTCTAGACTCAATTTAAATAATATTTCAAGATAAGGTACAATGTCACATCCGGCTATCTTTAAGATATCTGTAGTAATATTATCTTCACCAGCCCCTTTATGTTTTTTCAGCTTTCTTATTTCCTTCATGATTTCCTCAGGATGGATATCAAATTTTTTACTATCGTCATTTCTAATTGTGTTGTTAAGCTCGTTCTCCGAATTAGACCCTCCTGTTTCTGATTCATTGTCCCTAATGCTTTCTGAACCAGTTACTTAAAATCTCTGCCTTTTTCAAATCGTCAGTAACTTCTTCTCCATCCTTATCTATAAGTGTCTCTACATCCTCCCTTCCCCTCAGTTTCCTGATATAGCCATAGAAATTTCTAGATGCATCAGTCAATGGTCCCCCTGCACTGACAATACTCTTCATAAACCCATCTTTAGCCATTTTCTTTGCTGTTATTAAGTCCTTGTTTAGTTGTTTTAAATATTCCCTACTACCCTGCTGTCTCTTAACTCTGTTATGTTCTTTTCTTACCAACCTCTTTAACCTCCTCACTTCCCTATTATAGTACATAGGTTCTCTACTTCTCTTTATTTTTTGCTTTGGAATAAATTTTTCTTCCCCCTTTCTTATTATCTCCTTGAACTCTTCCCACCTTGACTCTACTGTACCTGAGCCTTCCTTCCATTTGCTGAATTGTTCTCTGAAATATCTCCTCAAATTTGAAACCTGTGCCTTTTTATAATTGTACCTATTTCCCCCTTCAATTTTGGCTGCTGGTTTACTGAATCCTCTAATATCCATCAGAACTGCTTCATGATCACTTATTCCTTCAGTTACTTGATACCTCAAAAGGTTTTCATCGGGCTTAATTAGAAATATATCCAAAATATTTTGTCCCCTAGTGTTTTGCTCAACCACTTGTGTAAATCCTCCTTCCCTTATTAAGATATTTGCAAATCTTTGTTCCCTTGTGTTATTTATCTTATTCCCTTCCCAGTTTACACCTGGTAAATTTAAATCCCGCCGATGATGATCATTCTATTCTCACCTCTGAAATCTGAGTATGAATTTAATTTCTCCCCAAGAGCCTCATCCTCTTCTGTCATTCTTCCACTGCGGTAAACAGCCAACACTCTGATTTTTTCTTTTTATTACCCAGAAATCTACCCCAAGTAACTCATGGTCTTGATCTATGAACGCCAGTGAACTGTGGTAGTTTTTGCTAACTAGTATGAAGACTCCTCCACCAATTGCTCCTCTATCTCTGCGGTACACTCTGTAACCATCAGGAAAAACCTCACTGTCTAGTACTTCTTCTTTTAACCAACTCTCTACCCCAATTATTACTTGTGGTTCATGCATCTCTATTAAGTTTGCAAATTCGATTACTTTGTTCATTATACTTCTACAGTTTACCATTAACACCCTTACTACTGGCTTTACATTTTCAGAATTTATCTCCTCTTTCCCACTTTTACCGCAGTCAGTTATTGTTTCAGCCATTTCATATTTCTTTAATATCTGTGACTTTCCCCATCGCGAATCTGCAATCAGTATCACTTTGATAATCTATTTCTGTCCCTTCACCAGCAGCCCCTAACCTAAAAAAGGCACAGTCCTGACCCCATCATCACTGGAAACGGGCTCCCTCACTGCTTTAGCTAACAACTCAGAAAGTACTCCCTTCCCCCTTCTATTTAGGTGTAGGCCATGCCTAGTGAAACCCCACCTACCAATGGTGTTCACAGGCACAACCCCCAACACAGAACTAATGCCTTTCCCAAGTAGCACTTCCGTTTCCACATTAACCCGCCTCACAGCATAGTTCAATTGTGGCCGGTCATGGAGACATGGTAAGCCAGCAGATATTACAAAGGTATGTTTTTATACTATTTGAACCATTGTTTATTATTTTAATTAAGTTATTTTAATATTTTTTAGCCTTATTTGTTATGAAGGAACCTAATGCAGAGTTGCTTCTCTGACAGTATCCCCCAGGGACTTGGGACTTGTGGGCCATTTCTGTTAACTTAAATTCAAGAAAAGTAATGTCATATTTTACAAGGAGCACTAGATCTTGCAACGAAAAATAACAGGACTACGACATTCCGACAGAACCGTTTCAGTAATAAATGATTGAATAGCTCTGGACTTTTAAAGTTCATCGTGGAATCTTATGCTCGCTCTAAAGTTAACTACGACAATTTGCGTATGAGGTGCTGTGTGTGAGTGCAGCTAGAAAATTAAATTAATCAAATGGTAAACAATGAGCAACACTTATACTTGTCAGGTTGAGTACTGAAAATGAAGCAACTCAAAATGTTAATATTAAAAGATGTGATTTCCGAGGATGCTACGTTAAAGCTTGAACATAGAAATTGTGAAAGTAATTGTCTTTGTTCATGATAAATAGCTTTTCGGGTTATGCCGCGTTGTTTATTGAAATACCTGAGCTTTCAGCTGGTATCCTACAGCTCAGGTATTTCAATAAACAACGCGGCATAACCCAAAAAGCCATTTATCATGAACAAAGACAGCCGCGGAAGTCTTATGAATCAATTTTCTTTCGTTTAGTTACCTAACTTTAAATGTTATTAAGTTACAGTTGTATTAATAAAAGATTATTTGTAAAAAACGATAAATGTCTATTTAACCACGTTTTATTAAAATCATACTTTACACTTATAGAGCTCTGTAAGTTATTAGTTTATTTTTTCATCACCAGCTGCGCCACAATGCAAACTTTGGTATTGTTAACTTCCGGTTGACCACTGTGAGTTTGTTTTGGTTTGCGATGCAGTCTGTGTACAAGAATTTAAAAAGTTTAAAAGGGAAGTAATTACTTTTTAAAGACGGAGTACGAAATCTGTAGAAGTACACTAAGCAAGAATTGATTAACAGGGAAGAATCCAAACTCCAAGGCCAATTAAAACTTCAAGGTACCGTTTTAATTTGGGCCTCTTGTTGGCGTTTCACTATTCGTTTTGAGCCACTTGAAATCATTTTAAAATTATGAATGTGTGATTTTAGGCCAAAGTGTTTTATCACTGTTTTAGAATAGTTTTTGCTTGTATTTCCAGGTTATTATAGGAGAGTAGAACTCCCGAATTCAGTC
>JARYHS010005588.1:0-27563 GCA_031002005.1 Vandiemenella viatica | reverse complement strand
TAGTATTCTGCTAGCGTGAAATCTCAAAATTGCTTTGTATTGGCAAACGGAAAACCTGAGATCGTACCGTTCTATGCACAAAGCTTACGACCTTTTCATATAAGCTAAAGAAGCTAAGTGTATAAAAGAAAATATTCGCTAACTGGGATGCATTTTTCGGCATAAAACGTGGAGTATACGGACATGTTAAGAGGGTTATAATAAATCCTAAAAAAAAAAAAAAAAAAAAAAAAAAAAAAAAAAAAAAAGGGAGAAATATTTTATTCTTTGAATGTCGAGATAATCTCGAGTCATCAATAGACCCATTGTGAAGGAATCGTAATATTACCGAGGAATAGTTACGCTATTCATTATCCTTTCAATTTGTGTGCCGAATGGATATTTTGGGTCCGCTTGTACGCCAAAGATGCTACAGCGACTTTGGTTGACGATGATGAAAGTTCACGTCAAACCGCATTATATGTATAAATGTGTATAATGTCTCATATGGGAATGGTAAATTTTATAGAAATTCCATTACATATACCCATGAGCAAATACAGTTTACTTTCGCCATAAATTCGCAATCACTTCACAGACGGTATATTACAAGTTAGAGATGTCGACCAATGAAAGACTAATTAGGAGACCACCTAACATTCAACGAGTAAGGCTCATAATTTACGTAACAAACGAACAAACAAAACATGTACTTACATCGTTCATTCCACACCACGTTGAATTATAAGTAAATGCCGCGTCATTAAAATCTAAGATTACAGTTAATGATATTTGACCAGGAACACGGGCACATCTTCTCTGAAATGCTTGTTGAATTAACCGTCGGTCATGACGCAAATCACGTCACCGAATCCGACTGAACTATTCCGTTGTTTTGAGATTAAAACCGCGCAATGTAATGAGATATTTTACGCTCACCTCTAGCATCTTTATGCATGTTTGTTGAAGGCAGAATTATTTTATGCACATGAGTAAAACATCACGCTAAATTGTAAATACAATGTATAGTTCAACCACTTTCTGCATAAGTGTTCTGACAATGTTTTGCTTTATTAATGTGTTTCATTTTAGTGATTTAATGATAAGATTTGATACAAGATATTTTCAAGATTATTATTATTTAAACATGTATGTAAATAATTTCTTTTCATATATATTTTAGTATTGTGTAATATAACTTTGTATTTGGGAAGGCTACCTGAATTCACGTGCTTCTGTTTGTAAAGAATTGTAAGACGGCCAAAAGGACATATGCTCCCGTTTATATATTCACCTTACAAGGCAGGAATACCGATGGTTATTGGAATCACATTTAAAATTAATGTAATTATAAAAATGCTTAAGTTTTTGTTGAGTCACAATGGAGATAGAATTAGGTAGTTAAAAATAAAATTATTGTACCATAATTTCATTTTTTCACCAACGGCCGGCCATATTGTAACGAGCCGCGTGTCGCCACGTTACAAGGTGCATTTTTTATTATATATGTAACAATATAAGAGTAATTTACATAAATCTTGGGCGACCACGTGAATAGATTTTTGTTGTAATTTTATAAAGTACGCAAGATTCCAAGTGAGGACTGTAATGAAATGGGAACTTATACAGTGTATCGTAGCAAAGCGAATATTAAAGAGTTATTGAGCTATGTAGGCTTGAAGCTAATCTTGTGTTTCCGAGCCATGGCGACAGGACGTCGCAGATTTGGGATTTGCCAGACCACACACACTGCTCCCTGGGGATGGGTCACTCACCGAGCGGGGAAAGCCTGCCGTCCACAAACCCGAATGTTCTCTCGCCCGGCGAACTTAGCCGAATATGTCCGACCTCTGTTGGATTCTTTGGCCAAATCACATATCGAGGATATCACGTGACATTAGGTGCCGACCTGAAGGTCCAATCAAAATGAGCGTATAACTCAAAATCCTGGGAATTTTTGTTGTATGTGAGCTTCGAGACTACAAATGGGCGGAGCAAGAAGTTTCCTCGTGGACCGAAGAGCGAGGAGCTGACATTCTAACTTCGATCGCACCAGTCTGAGGTTGACTTGAAAAATCGACTTCTTTCACTTGCTGGAGCGAGCGTATCACCGCAACACAGCCGGTAATGCGATGATGCGCATTGCCAGACCAGAGATGCCTGTAGCCGACTTGTGAGATAATCTCACATATCGTGGGTCCGCTACACTCATCACAGACATCAGACGCAGAACTACAATGGTAATTTATTACGACCAAGCCATGTGATTGTGCATTCCGTGAAACAGAACCCGTAAGCGACTTTGAGAGGATAGGTCCATGTTCTCACTTAGTAATTGTAAAAACCCCTGAGCTAGCGGCATAATTTGCCAGAACTAGTTATTTTCGAATGATATATTGTTCATTCTGGCGCCCATGATTTTATTGTTTACTGTAAAGTCACCAGTATTATGATACCTTTTGTAAGACTACTTGCCTTTCTTGTGGTTGAACTGATACTTATGGTAGACCGAACTTCGTGCTTGCTAAAGTTTTAATTACTAACATACAGCACCCGAAGTTGGATAAATGAGTTCGTAGTCGCCGCCGGTCGCCAGACAGGGTCCAAACCAGTCCGATAAAAGTGTGAGGATAACTAACTAAGAGAAATCTTCAAAAGTAATGAAAATCTGTTCTCCACACATTTATTTGAATAAAGTACACATCGAACCAGTTGGCCACTATCAGAATTTAGATGATAAGGCTATTGAAACTTCGTAATCCGTCGATTGCAAGATTCTTAGAAACAAAAGGAAAGTTTTTTTAATCCAAATCAGTCCACACTATATTACTTTCGATGCCACACTTCACTGTTCTGGTAACTCAACCCACTGTTCAAATCAATTTAAAACATACGTCGCAATGGTTAAACAAGTTCATTCTTCTTCTTACTTCTTGCTACACCCGCACAGTTAGTATAGCGTCTCACATTACGCGACGCGAGCCGTTCGCTACAAAACCTCGATAACGACTGACTTTAAACAATGTAGTCATGCGCTCACTTCGGCGCTACTTGCGGGTCGGCGGAATGCTACTGTTATGTTACATTCCCCAACTACCAATTTGTGATAATTGTTCAGGTTTTTTTTTTCAAAAGAAACTGAAGAATTATCATTACAATAAAAAAGAAAATTTACAAATACCAAGTTTCAGACTCTCAAGTGTGGCCAACCTACTAACATAAGATACAAAAGCCTTTAACATATTTAAATTAAAAAAAAAAAAACAGGCACACAAACAACATCAAGAAAACATATACAGAAAAAAAATACACGAAGGAACCACATGAAATTGTCATAGTTTTCGTGGTCACAGTTCTCAAATAGACTGTCAACTCTCACAAAAATAAAACTGAAAAGAAAGAACATATATACACCATGACAAAAAAAATATTTCCGCTTCTACCGTAGGCTCTATGGGTGGAGTCCTCGGTTGCGACACTGGTAGAGGTCATTAACCTCTATACGACTTTTGTCGAAGCACTTCACGCACTACACTGCACTACACAAAGCCTACTGTTGTTGCTGCAGCTGCTTTGGCATTTTTTCAGGCAGGGTACGAGAGTGGAAATGTGGATTTAGTTTATTGGCTTTAGCCGGAAAAAAAATTAAAGATTTGTTCGCCGCAGCGATGAGGTAATCGGCCTACGCCAAATAAAATTAAAAAAAATAAGGATAAAGGGTGTCCCCTCCTTTTAGTCAGATAAGTCTTCTGGTAACATTTTGTAGGGTTTAAGGGAAGTAACATTGAAAGTACCCCTGATATTTTGACCAACAGGGTACACTAATAAATAGGAATTCTTCCTAGGGCAGCTAGCAATCCGATACGGGCCTTCATACAAATACTTAAACTTCCTAATTTCTTTGTTTACGCTAGAGGACTTATAATGAGTCTGCGCCAGTACCAGATCACCCGGCTTATAGTCGATTGCCTTCCCTCTTTGATCATGCCGCTTCTTCCTCCTCTGAGCTTTCTTCTTCATGCTGTTGTTGCGAGTACATTAAATCCTCGCTGTCCTTTTCGACCAATAATTGTGACAGCTGCACTTCTTCCTCACTAGGCTCATCATAGCATACAAACTCCTGCACCTCTCCTCTTGAAATGACTCTAACTTGAACCGCTTCCTTTCCTTCTTCACGAATTTTGGTTTCATAACTTATATTCACTTTTTTCCTTCCGTAATAAATTGCAGACTATTCTCTTCCCAGTCCAGTTTAACCATTTTCTCGGCAAGCCAATCGACTCCCAGAATTAGATCAACGGTTAATTTAGGGATAACAAATGCTTTTATTTCAATCCTGTGTCCTCCAATCTCACCATCTACTCGAATTTGCTGGGTGATTCTTTTAATTTTACCCCCATTTGCTACCGTAACTGTCATTCCTTGTACCGAGTGTAAACATGCGTCAGGTTCATTCACAAGGATTTGAAATAGGCTTTCCGACACACAGGATATGTCCGCGCCAGAATCTATCAAGGCTTCTACTTGTCGTGATTTAAATTTCACCAAAACAGTAGGTGTACGGGCTTCTTTTCTCCTTAAAATTCCTTCTTCTTCAACAAATCTTCTCTCGGGTCGTTATTGTAGACTGAAAAGACTTGTGATTGGCGAGCCGTTAGATTCGCTTCATTATTCAAATCTGAGTAGCAAGTACTAGTAATGTCCGTTAATTGCTTGTCACTATATGGTAAATCTTCGTCCCGCCGCAACTTATTTTACTCTTCCATTTTATTGACTTCTGTCAATTCTTTTCTCTTCTTCATATATCTGTGACTGCTTCAGCTTCCCGACATCTTCTTTACAAGTTCCGTAGTCTGTGGGTATTGATCTTTCCTTTCCATAGCTCGCTTTAGTTGACAGAAATGTTTCGCATTGTTCGTATACCGCGCCAGCGGCTGCCGCGTGCTTCAAATTATTTTTGGCACAGGTACCAACACTGTTTACGCCTGGACTGTTACGCGTGTGTTGGCTGCCGTCGCGCTCGCCGGCTGCGCCGTCATGAAATACATAAGACTTCCGCACAACTTTAATCCCGTCCAGGCTTACCTCGCCTGTATCCATATTTTCCGAACCATCAATTCCTATTAACATCATCTCACCCTCGCGTAATTTTCTTTGTTCTCTCCAAATGTGTTCTTGAATTCTTTCGTTTTCAACTTCAAAAATGTCATCTTCGCCTTCTCCTCTGATCTCAGATTCTCCGACTTCATTTCCTGATCAAATTTATTTTCATCTTCTACCTCATCCGCCTTCAATTCTTCACTTGTACTGGTTAATAAAATTTTCTCGTATCTTATCGGTTCTTCTTCAACTTCGTTATTAAATACTGTATCATATAGACATATTTCTGGTTGATCCTTTTTCCGCCTCAAGCCTATTTTTTCTTCTTTTACTAATACTATTTTCTCTGTATTCGGCCTCTTTTCTGCCTCCGCCGCTGGCGAAGCCTTCTCAGTGGCAGGCACTAGTTTAAATGTCTGGTATTGTCTTCTGAAACCACTGCTACCCTATGTTCTTCATTTTGCGGTCGGTAGTTATGATTCTGGAACCGCCTATGAGATTTTCCTTCCTCTATGTTTTCCTTTCGAACTCCGTCTTGCCGGCCTGAGTTTTCCGGTTCTTGCCGAAAATTTTTATTCCCTTCTCTTCGGTGGTTTTCCTGTCTGAATCCGTTATTTTGAAAATGATTAGTTATGTTGTCCCTGGTATCTTGTTCTGTACATTCTTTGCTCTTGTACATCTAATCTTCCCAGCATATCTACAGCATCCTTTATGGAGCGGATCTTGTGGCTAGTAAGTATTAGCTGTGTCTGTTCCGGTAACCTAGCCGCAATCATTCGTACATACTCTTCTTCACTATGAGGCTGGTCTAAGTATCGGCAAGATGCATAGCACCGCATGAAAAAATCGGTTTGCGATCCTCTTCTCGGTCATAACGGTCACCGCACATTAATTCTGATTTTACGGCGATCTGCCGCTCTGCCGACCAGTAAAGATTCAAAAATCTTCTTTGAACTGCTCGAAAGATGAAAATTCCTCCTCTAATTGCTCTGCCCACAGTCGGGGTCCTGCTCTTAAATGTTTTATTACCATATTAATTTTCTTCTCCTCACTAGCAGCCATAAAAGGTGGAAAATTTTCGAAATTTTTAATAAACTTTACAGGATGGATGCCATTTCGGTCCGAAAATTCTTCCCAATCAATCTTTTCGTCGTAGCATTGAACAGGAATTACGGTGCCCTTTCCGGTTTCTTTGTATTTACAGAATTCTTCTCTCACTACACCCGGCACTTGTTTTAATACTTCTTGCTTTATAATTAGCGGCGCATGTACCTTCATTCTCTCATCCACAAATACGGCAGTTGACACTTTTAATTTCTCCAACTTCTCATCCAGCTGTTCCACCTCCGCAGTTATCTCTTTCATCCCAAATTTCACTTCCGCATAGCCCTGTCGGGTACCTTCTTGCAATGTTTGGAACTGTCCTTCGATCGTCTTTATACGGTGGCAGTGACTATCGCTTTTTTCTTGTAACTGCGCATATTGTTCTTGCAAGGTGTCGGTTTCCTGGCGCAAACTACCAGTTTCACCCTTTAACTCTTGTTTTAAATCGGAAAACTGGGTTGCTAAGTCCTCTGCTCGCATATTACACAAAGCACGATACTCTTCCATATCCTTACGTAATTCTGCTATTTGGGATTTGTGTTCTTTCAGAGACTTAGAATGTAACATTTCCGCGTCAGACTTTAGCTCAGCTTTTAGATTATCGAGCTTGGAATCAAAGGTTTGAGTACTTAATTTAAGATCTGAATCTAACTTTTCAAATTTATCATGGAGGATTTCAGTACTTGATTTGAGATCCAAATTTAAATTTCCAAACTTGGAATTTAAGATCTCAGAATTCGTATTTAAATTTTCCAACTTGGAATTTTGGGTTTCAATATTCATACTAATCTCGGACTTTAGTGAGCGCATTTCCGCTCTCAGGATTTCCACCACCTCAGTGAGACTTAGACTAGCGTCTCCTTCCGTACCCGGCATAATTATAATTTTACACAGAAAACTGGATCCAAACAAAAATATTGTAAATTCGCTTCCCGCGAATCAGACAACCAGACCACAACAACGCCGTTACGAAGCGCCAGCTGCTGCAAGCTATCTAGCTAAGCATGCCATTTAAAGAAAAAGGAAACAAAAGGTTGTACTATAGGCATAACTACAGGTGGAATTTAAATAACTGCTTCTGTCATCCCTGATGACAAAGGAGAGTAAAATGTATTGTCGAGTTAGGAGAGAAAAATCTGGTCCGATTTTTCTTCCTCGATATTTCACAGAAAAAAAGGAAAATTATCAGAAAAAATTAGGAAAGGATTTAAGCCTTCAAAAATAGCCAAACAAGCAGCGCACAGCGCGTTCTTAGCTTTCGGAGACTCTGCACGACGATTCTTCTTTCTCCCGCCTTCGTCGTCTCGGCTGCCCAGCTCCGCGCCGAACAATGTAGAATGTCTTCCCCGCTGCTCCTTGACCAGCCGCGCTGCCTTCGTCGAGTGGGAGTTCTTCCGCACCTTTGGGTATTGTCGACACTCACTGTTTTGATTGTCGTCGTCTTGATATCACTAGTTTTCCTTTTCTTTCTTTGTGTGTTTTCCTAGGATTTGAGAAAAATTGTCTCTCCTCCTAGTACTGATTTCTACCACACAGTCCTGTCACTCGTCGCCATGTAAGACTACTTGCCTTTCTTGTGGTTGAACTGATACTTATGGTAGACCGAACTTCGTGCTTGCTAAAGTTTTAATTACTAACATACAGCACCCGAAGTTGGATAAATGAGTTCGTAGTCGCCGCCGGTCGCCAGACAGGGTCCAAACCAGTCCGATAAAAGTGTGAGGATAACTAACTAAGAGAAATCTTCAAAAGTAATGAAAATCTGTTCTCCACACATTTATTTGAATAAAGTACACATCGAACCAGTTGGCCACTATCAGAATTTAGATGATAAGGCTATTGAAACTTCGTAATCCGTCGATTGCAAGATTCTTAGAAACAAAAGGAAAGTTTTTTAATCCAAATCAGTCCACACTATATTACTTTCGATGCCACACTTCACTGTTCTGGTAACTCAACCCACTGTTCAAATCAATTTAAAACATACGTCGCAATGGTTAAACAAGTTCATTCTTCTTCTTACTTCTTGCTACACCCGCACAGTTAGTATAGCGTCTCACATTACGCGACGCGAGCCGTTCGCTACAAAACCTCGATAACGACTGACTTTAAACAATGTAGTCATGCGCTCACTTCGGCGCTACTTGCGGGTCGGCGGAATGCTACTGTTATGTTACCTTTGTCTGAGGTCATCATAACTTGTATTTTTCATTGTTTCCAACTGTCATTATTTCTTACATTTTGATTCTGAGATATTTAAAAGTAAATATACAGTTGTTTGCTTGCTCATGACGGCTAATTGTAACTCTGAGCGTTGCTTTTATGATTTTGCCGATTTGTGTTAATGTTAACGATAAATTCGCTCAGACTTGTAATCGCCAGTGATCAGAAAATAAATGTCATATTGTGACAATTTTCCTAAATTCCAACTAACGTCGAGATTCTTGCAAAATTAAATAATTTTCACTCCTTCATAAAAATTAAAATTAAAAATCCACAATTATTAATCATAAAGGTATGAAAGATAACTGTAATGTGGTTTGCCCACCAAGGCACCCACCACAGAGTTGACATCTAATGACAGAGTGACTACAATTCTCGGAGGTATTGTCACTGCAAACATATAAACGCACCTCGTGCTTACTTGCATTTTTCAAAAGCGGCATAACAAATCTAACAACGCCTCTCTCAGAGTCAATTACCTGCACCATGACGTCTTCAAACTTTGTTTCAGCTGCAGAGCTTGTGGTGAGAACAGCTGAAACAAAAATTACGATAACTTAAGCCTTATTGAATTGTTCGCATTACCTATTCTGAATTTATCAACGATTATAAGTTCTTACTGATAAAAAAAAATCAGCGTTTACATTTTTTTTTTTTAATTTTAATTTATATGAAATTGATAAACAAAGTACTTTGTTCGATTTTTGTCGAGTCAAAATTTTCACCACGAATATGGCAATATTTTTGAGAATCTGTATCACGAGTGCAAGGCTACATTAAAGCAGATTAAACATGTTTGGTTTCTTCTATGTGAGAACAATCTTGCGGCTGTGGAACAATACATATTAATTCCTCATAAACTATACGTACTATTACTGTAGGCCATTTCTTCTGCAGGTCTTGTTAAAAAAGTAAATTATTACTAGACGACCGGTCCGAAAATTTCGAGAATTAAATAAGATGAATAGTGGGGCTGAATGCTTGTAATATAGTGAAAAGTAGATCCACACGTTTGTAGAAAATAATTATTTGTTTAGTGTAATCGGTACGCATCAAAATACTTACCACATTTTACCAAACAAAATAGGAAAATGTAAAACACGCTGCATGTACGACAAACTGTCACTGACCTTAACAGAATACAACCAAACTCAACAAAATGCACTCCGCATATCAACATGTCTGTGATATGTGTTCCTCTGCGAATAAAATGTTTACATTGGAATTGTATAGCAAAAACAGAAAAAATATCTGAAAAGCTATTCACATCTCTTTGATATCTGCTGCTGCTATCTAGGGACTCAGCTCCGAACTGCCTCGTATGCGCGACGTCTTTAAGCATCAAATTCAGAAAAATTCTTTCTTAATTTCTGATTTTACCTAACTGGAGACCTTAATCTTTAAAACGATACGTCATTTATCGATTTCGGCTAGATATCGAAGGAGATAAATGACTCGTAATAAAAAAAAATCCACGTTGTAGAAATAATATTGATACAGCCCTTTAAGGGCAGAATTTAAAAAAAAAAAAAAAAAAAAAGCCTTTTATAAAATACGGTGTGACCAAAGCGGACACCTTGGTCTTTAAAATGATACCTCTTTTATTTATTTTGTTTAATTATCAAGGGAGATAAATGACTCATTTTAGAAATAATGATAATTTTGCCCTTTAAGGGCTAAATTCAGAAAAAAATCATTCTTAAAATATAATGTAACCACAGCGGAGACTCTTTAGAATGATACGTCATTTATCTATTTCGGTTTAATATTAGTGGAGATAAATGGCTCGTGACACAAAAATGCGTTGAAGAATCATTAATACTTTTTTCACTTTAAGGAAAAAAAATTTAATATATGATTTCACCAAAGCGGAGGCATTACTCTTTTCATTTATCGATTTCAGTTAGGTATAGGAGATAAATGACTCGAGACACAAAAAACTCATTTTCGAAATACCGATAATTTTGCCCTTTAAGGGCTAAATTCAGAAAAAAAAACATCCATTCTTAAAATACCATGTGACCACAGAGGAGACCTTAATCTTTATAATAATACCTCATTTATCTACTTCAGTTAGATATTAATAGAGATAAACGGCTCGTGACACAAAAATGCGTTGAAGAGCCATTGATACTTTTTCCCTTTAAGGATTGAATTCAAATAATAATAATAATATACGATGTCACCAAACCTGAGACAATACTCTTCATAATTCTACTTCATTTATTGGTTTTTGTTAGATATCCAGGGAGATAAATGGCTCGAGAAACAAAAAGCCCATTTTAGAAATATTGGCATTTTTGCTCTTTAAGGGTCGAATTACGAAAAATTCCTTTCTTAATATGTAAAGTGGAGACCATAAGCTTTAAAATGACGCCTCATTCATTGATTTCAGTTAAATTTGAGATGAGATAATGGCTTGTGACAAAAAACACCTTATACAAATAACATATATGACTAGGTGATGCCCACGACTTCGTTCGTGATTGTAAAGTATTATGATTGACAGCTACCAACATGTAACCACCATAGTGCACAATGGGAGACTCGAGGCTAAAATCACGTACAAACATTAGTGATCTGCGTAGGGTATTTATGGCTGCAAAGTGAAATATAGACACTCACATGTCTTTGGTCGAAATATGAAATTGCCCTTCGTTGACCACTTTCAACCTCTGTATCTCCCACACTCCTATAGCTACCGACATCTAACCGCCATAGTGCACGATAGGAGACTCGATACCACTACCACACACAATCACCTGTGGACTGCGCTGTGTAGTTGAGGCAACAAAGTGACATATACGGACGGACACACATGTCTTAGGTCGAAAAACGAAAATATCCTTGATCGACCACTTTCAACCACTATATTTCCCACACTCCTAAAGCTATCGAAAATCAGATTGTGCACGATCGGTGACTCTATGCTACTACGACACATAAACACCAGTGATTTTCAATGGATAATTTTAGCTGAAAAGTTATACATGTGGACACATACGTCTTTGTTCGAAATATGAAAGTGACCCAGGTCTACCATTTTCAACAACCATATATCCCACACCCCCACTGGTACCGACATCTGACCACCATAGTGCACGATGGGAGTCTCGACACAAAATCCAGTGGTCTGCGCTATACAGTTGTGGCAACAAAGTTGAAATATACGGACACACATGTCTTTGGTCCAAATACGAAAATATCCTCTATCAGCCACTTTCAACCACCATATGTCCCACATCCCCACAGCTACCGAAATTCGGCCAACATTGTGCATGATCGGTGACTGTATGCTACTACCACACACAAACACCAGAGATCTGCGCTAGATAGTTTTGGCTAAAAAGTGATACATACGTCTTTAGTCGAAATATGAAAGTGTCCCAGGTCGACCACTTTCAACCACCATATATCCCACACCCATATAACTACCGACATCTAACCACCATAGTTTAAGATGGGAGACGCAATGCTACTACCACACACAAACACCAATGGTCTGTACTTTATAGTTGCAGCAGGAAAGATAAGTATATGGAAACGCATGTTTTTGGTGGAAATATGAAAATGCCCTGCATCGACCAACCTTAACCACCATATCTCCCGCACCCGCACAGCTATCGGTATCCGGCCAACGTTGTGCACGAGAGTTAACTCCATGTTACTGCCACACATAAACACCAGTGATTTGTGATAAGTATTTGTGGATGAAATGTGAAATAAAGAGAAACACACGTTTATATATGTATATAGATAGATAAGATTATCTACTGTTGTGGTCCTGTTCCATCATAGGATCTCAGGCCACCTCTACAGACTATGACCAACGGGTTTGCCTTAGCAGTCACCCCGCTGGCCGCATGGTAACCATAGCGCTCTAACCCGGTTAGACGCGACTTGGCTAACGTCCCGAGGCTAGAAGCTAGCAGGCTACCATATACCCAAGATCCCCGAGCGGTTATAGGATGATGGGTTGATAGATCAGACTGGCTTACTGTGATATGAGTATCCCGAGAGGGATAGCACCCTGAGGGATTTAGTGCTTCTGTGGAGCTTATGCTAGAACTAGTAATGACATAGAGTTGAGCGTAAGGAAGTATATTTACGAATGCTCTCACAGAGAGTAATAGTACATGAACAGCAAGGTTACTAGATAGATCCTCATAATAGATTACGGCCCATTAGAACTGGATGGTATGCTTACATTTGGCGGTGACAGAGGGTGCAGATGCTGGCCGGTCCTTGGACTCGACCGGGTCGAGAAGTCTCCCGACTCGACTGACTGATCAATCACTGACTGAACTGACTGAATGACTGAATCCCTGAATCCTTGAATGACTGAATCACTGACTGAACTGATCACTCTGCTCTCCCTGACGGCTTGGTCGGCCTATATATATTCGTCTGCCACCCGTGGGCTTGACTCCATTTGGTAACGAGCTTCAGGCGTTACCTATAAAGGTCGGCTCGGCCGCCGACTTGACCTAAAATGGTCTTTCGTGCGCCCTCCTTCCGTTGGGCGCCGATCACCGTATAAAATACGGCTACTGGCTCATGCCCATACTTGGTATTAATTCTAGTCTTAGAATATGGCTTGGCCATAACACTACTGACAAACACCAATGCAACTCTTGTTGGAATTTTTTTTGTTTAGTCGACTTCCGTTTCTCCTCTCGTCGAAGTATCGTCAGCGATCCATTATTCAAATTGCATTTCTGTTATATAGGACTCAGTTTCCGTGGAACTGTAAGATGTATGGAAGGGCTTTCGGCAATATTAAAGTACATGATGCCACTATACTACTTTCTTGCCGCTATATTCTGACGAAAACATAACGTAATATCCTGTGACCGTCAACCTCGAATTTAAAAAATAACTATTGTAAGAATTTTGTCAATCCAGGAGTCAAATTAATATATGCTCGGTTAGATTACATCACTGAAATGTTTGTTAACTAATTTGGAGACCTAATTTAAGTCTAACAGGCTGTCTCACTAACAGACACTAGAAAACATACTCCAATCGGTATCGTGAAGATCAAAAGAACAGGAGATATTGCATACATGTTTCTTTCTCATGTTTCTTGAGCAAAATTACTTGTGTCAAAACATTCAGGTCGTCAAACCGGTCTAGAAGGTACTGCCAAAGAATGGGGTACAACGATGCCAAGATGAATCTCCAAAACTGATTCATCTTGCAAATATTCCATCAAATTTGTATTTTTGTGAACCACTTCCGGGGGTGTCATTACTTATTTAGAATTAGATTTTACAACTGAACAACGTAACTGTAATTTCGACAGTAATTTTCGATTAAAGTATTTTAACACAAGTGTTAAGGATTTTGTAAGTCGTTATCACGAAAATTCAAGGCAATTAAAAAACATAAAAGGCAGAAAAAGATACGGGATAGGAATAAGTTCAATCTATATATCAATAACGTTCCTCTATGTAAACTCTCAGTTTATACTTACAATCATTCGCTTGGAGTACTTCACACTGGAGTTCGCCGTTGTCCTTAAAGCCCTGAAACCACAGAAGCAAAAGTTACTCTAAGTGCAAGCGTTGTTTGTTAAGAACACGTTTGAGTGGAACTAAATGCATGACGTAGTTGGAGGGATATTTTATGGTTGTTCTAGAGAGTAGAAAAATACTTATCGTCTTTTATAAACTGCCTTTTTCCACAGCAAACAGTTACCATGGAGTTTACCCGGGCCAGGGTGGTCTCCCATAGCAGCAGTTTACACCCGGACACTATTACAAGATCGCAACGACAAATTCAGTTTCCAATGGCATGTGTTTGTAAATTTTATTTTAGAATATTTCAAGACGATAATAAAAGGTTGCCTAAGAATGGTGATTTGCCGGTTATAATATGTAAAATTACATCTACAGTCATGCAAGACAGCCAATAACGAAATATACCAACAGCTAGTATTGTAAAGTATGTACCACATGCTTTTTCACTGTCTCCAAACATATACTTAGCTTTGGACCTTCTGCTTTAAGTTCCAATGTACGACCACGTGATTATAAACTGGACCTATCCATTATTTGATTAAAAAAATCGCTGCTTCATCGAAACCGAAAGATTCTGGCAGTGAATTTTTCTGATAGATAACCCTCGCTATTACAATATCTGGACGAATATACGAGCTCCCGTGATGATGTTACAAACTGAGAAGTGTAAATGTATTAATTTGAGGTAAGGGATTCTAGTCCGAGAACGACCGCGTAGAAAGTTATAAGTGAAAATCATTCTGATACCTCTGACAGAATACTAATAGCGGAGCAGTTGAACAATTCTTGGCCAACACGTTCAACTGATCGCACCCCACTTGATTTTCTCTTGTGGGGCCATATGAAATGTCTTGTATACTAGACACCCGAGACTGAAGAGGATCTCCTGGCAAGAATTCTCGCTGCCTGTGACACTGTTCAAACGAAATTAGAATGGGTACTATAATGATATATCTTTTTGTGATGTGTGTATCTAATGTTTTGTAAACGAGGCTCCATGGTGAGTATTTTGTAAATTATAGACTAAATAGTTTAAGTTGGTAGCATACAATTTTAATGTTAGCGATTAGTAACACGGCCTCTGCGACAGACGGAATAAGGCAGCAAGTGTGTGTATAAGTCAGATGGCCGCACGGTACTATTATATTGGCCCATAGCGTCACTAAGAGGCGACTGCCATAAAAGTGGTAGTAATTCTTTGTTATAGCGATTTTAAATAGTGTGATATGTACTGGTTTACAGAAAAACTAACACTGTAATAGTTCTAGTAAAAATTGACTGCAAAATATATTTAGTAAAAAATATTGAATGTGTATTTGTTAGATCATTTTCAAACTATTTGCATCAGCATTGAAGTTTCATTTCCCTATAAAACCTTATGAGTAACGTAAACTATCGTCTGAGATACAATAGCTGAATGGTTTGGCAACATCCATGACGGGCTCCTTGTGCGTTAATGTGTTGAGGTGGTGCTTATGGCTCAGCAAATGCAGCCTATCTTGGATGAAAAGAAAACACTAAAATGCAAGGGATGACGTTACAGCACGATAGAACTTTGTGCGACAACGCAAAGCCTGCATTGATGCCTGAGGACGCCATCCTGAACAACTATAAATGAAGCAGCTGGTGAAACTTCTTCAGCAGGATCAGTTAGGTACAGGTCACCAGGTCACAAGATTTTTCAAGCCTAGTGCAACATTAGGTTAGGTAAAAGAGGATATAGGTTCACTTTGTAGGAGTTTCACTAAGGACGATAGAGTAGTGATAGTGGGAGGTGTGGAGAATAGTATTGATAGAAACGCGAGTTATAGTGTAGAGAGTGACCTGAGGAAGGTGGTGAAGGAGGTGCAGCATACCAGGGTGGAGTTCATTCACGTCCCAAGTCGCCATGACCGGCCACAATTGAACTATGCTGTGAGGCGGGTTAATGTGGAAACGGAAGTGCTACTTGGGAAAGGCATTAGTTTTGTCTTAGGGGTTGTGCCTGTGAACACCATTGGTAGGTGGGGTTTCACTGGGTATGGCCTAAACCTAAATAGAAGGGGAAAGGGAGTTGTTAGCTAAAGCAGTGAGGGAGCTCATTTTCAGTGATGATGTGGTAAGGACTGTGACTTTTTTAGGTTAGGGGCTGCTGGTCAAGGGACGGAAATAGATTATCAAAGTGATACTGATTGCAGATCCACGATGGGAAAAATCACAGATGTTAAGGGAATACATGAAGTTGCTGAAACAATAATTGATCGGGGTAAAACTGGGAAAGAGGAGATAAATTCTGAAAATGTAAAGCCAGTAGTAAGGGTGTTAATGGTAAACTGTAGACGTATAATGAACAAAGTAATCGAATTTACAAAATTAATAGAGATACACGAACAACAAGTAATAATTGGGGTAGAGACTTGGTTAAAAGACGAAGTTATAGACAGTGAGGATTTTCATGACGGTTACATAGTGTACTGCAGAGATAGAGGAGAAATTGGTGCAGGTGTTTTCATACTAGTTAGCAAAAACTACCACAGTTCACTGGCGTTCACAGCTCAGGACCATCATGGACTTCGGGCAGATTTCTGGGGTAATAAAAAAGAAAGAATGAAGCAGTTACGATGGATATTAGAGGATTCAGTGAACCAGCAGCCAAAATTGAAAGAGGAAATAGGTACAACTATAAAAAGGCACAGATTTCAAATTTGAATAGATAATTCAGAGAACGATTCAGCAAATGGAAGGAAGTTACAAGTATAGTAGAGTCAAGGTGGGAAGAGTTCAAGGCGATTATAAGAAAGGGGAAAGAAACATTTATTCCAGAGAGAACCTGTGTACTATAATAGGGAAGTGAGGAGGTTAAAGAGCTTGGTATGAAGAGAACATAACAGAGTTAAGGGACAGCAGGGTAGTTGGGAAAATTTAAAATAACTAAACAATGACTTATTAACAGGAAAGAAAGTGGCTAAAGATGGGTTTATGAAGAATATTGTCAGTGCAGGAGGACCATTGTCTGATGCATCTAGAAATTTCTATGGCTATATCAGGAAACTGAGGGGAAGAGAGGGTGCAGAGGCGCTTATAGATAAGGATGGAGAAGAAGGTACTGATTATTTGAAAAAAGCAGAGATTTTAAGTAACTGGTTTAGTGAGAGTATTAGGGACAATGAATCAGAAACGGGAGGGTCTAATTCGGAGAACGAGCTTAACAATACAATTAGAAATGATGATACTAAAAAAATTTAAATTCATCCTGAGGAAATCATGAAGGAAATAAGAAAGCTGAAAAAACATAAAGGGGCTGGTGGAGATAATATTACTACAGATATCTTAAAGATAGCCGGATGTGACATTGTACCTTATCTTGAAATATTATTTAAATTGAGTCTGGACAATTGCTACTTACCACAGTACTGTAAAAGTGCGATAGTAGTGCATGTTCATAAAGGAGGAGTGAGAAATAGAGTTGAAAATTATAGGTCAATAAGTTTTACATCAGTGGTAGGTAAATTAATGGAGAGATTGATAAGCAACCACATCAGAAATATATGTGAGGAACGTAGCGAATCTCAATTGGTGGAATATATGCAAGATATTTCAGATGAAATGGACAAGAGAGGCCAAGTTGATAGTGTATCACTACATCTGTCAAAGGCGTATAACTGAGTGAGCCATAAAATGGTATTAAATAAGGTAAATACTATTGAAGTGGATGAGAAATTGGTTTGCTGGGTAGGAGAATTTAAGAAAAATCATAAAACAGAAAGTTAGGGTAGGAAATGCGGCATCAAAAGAAGAGGTGATAGAAAAAATGGGGGTGCCGCAGGGTATCGTATTGGGACTATTGCTATTTATTATTCTAATAAATAATTGTGTTGATTGTTTACTATCTGAAACTAGATTGATTGCAGATGAAAAATACTATATAAAGGCTCAAAACAATAGACTGTAAACAGTTTCAGAGTGATCTGGACAGGATATCTAGTTGGGTTGGTAAACATGGGATGAGGGATAAATACAAAGAAGAGTCAGCTTATTAGGTACACAAATAAAAAACAAAAGGTTAATTATGAATATAAGGTTGGGAAAGAATTGCTTGCTGAAGACTTGAAATGTAAATATCTTGGCGTTACATTTGATAACAAGCTTAACTGGGGAGGACAAATTGGACAGGTGCTAGGAAAAGGTTTCAATGTTCTGCACTTGTTGGAGACAGTGATGAGGGGATGTACGAGAGAAGTAAAGGAATTGGGTTACAAAACTTTGGTCAGACCATTGCTCGAATACTGCATTGTAGTATTGGACCCACATTTTGCGTATCAAATACAGGAGTTGGAGAGGGTGCAAAAAAGGGTTGCTAGATTTGTTTCTGGAAATTATCGCAGAATGCAATCAGTGACGGATATGATAAAGGAGCTGAAATGGGATTCATTGCAAGACAGGAGGAGGTTGAGGAGGGTCATGTGAGTGTACAGGGCGTATACTGGCGATGAGGCATGGAAAGATATTGGATTAGGTATGAAAAGTAGTGCATGGAAGGGAAAAGTTGACCATTACCACAAACTGGCACTCGATTTCAGGTACAAGGGTGTGGGAAGATTCTCTTTTTTAGGTAGGGGTGTCAGGGATTGGAATTTGTTACCAAGGAAAATGATGAATAACTTACCGAAAACGTTGAAAGATTTTAAAGCTATAATTTGTAGAGGGCAAATGTAGGTGGGTGCAGGGTAGGGGGAAGATGGGTGTGTAGGGAAATTGCCACCGGAGAGTGTGTTCCATTACATTTGATTAAACTTGTGCTGATAAATGAAATTCACTATTACTGTACAATGGACAGGATTTTCGGTCTCTCTGACATCAAATTACGTGCACTGTTACTGGCCCATCGACACGAGAAATTATCTGAAGATCAGCGAAATTTTTTATGTCACAATTAGGGTTAGGAAGTTGGGGCCCTCGAGCGCTGCGCGAAGCTAGGGCAGAACATGAGTCGATTTTCGCTTATAACTTTCGGCTCGGTCGTTTCCGGATCAGGCTCCCTTATCTGAAATTGATACATTTACCTTTCTATATCATCTATGAAAGTTTTAAACTTCAATGCTGAATCACGCTGCACAGCAGCAGCGTCCAACAACGTGAGATTTCAGACGAGTACAGCACATATGATGTCATCGAACTGCATTGTTTCATGCTCTAACATCTCACTGCGGTGAAGTCTCCCTACCAGCAACATTGAAAATGAATCATTTGATAGAAAACAGAATTCTAACCTCCGTTCTGTATTTACATCTTTTCCGACTATTGGTATGATTTTGTTGCCAATATTACAAATACTACCCAAGTTATGCACCATTTATTCCACAATCAAGAAATTAATTGCTACGTTTACTCTATTCACCTCGTACATCCAATAGGAAATTTCGTTGCAGCCGTATGAAGTCTTGATTAGAAGAGATAGAGAGACGCAGACCAAAAATATCCACCTCCGCAGAATAATGAACGTCATGTCTGAAAAAAAGAAAATTGTTACAGTGTGCTTTTGATTATTTATCACAAATCTATACTAATATTATAAAGCTGAAGAGTTTGTTTGTTTGTTTGTTTGTTTGTTTGTTTGAACGCGCTAATCTCAGGAACTACTGGTTCGAATTGAAAAATTCTTTTTGTGTTGAATAGACCATTTATCGAGGAAGGCTTTAAGCTATATAACATCACGCTGCGACTAATAGGAGCGAAGAAACAATGGAAAATGTGGAAAAAACGGGGAAAATTATTCATCTTTGAGGGCTTCTGTTGCGTGCGCTGCGAAAACGGTTCAAGATACCAAAAAAATATGTATAAATCAGCGAAATAGAAAATAAAGATCATCAATGGATGTGTCAAAGGGCAATATTGGCGGCGAGAAACAGTAGCGTGGACGAAATGAACGACCTAATTTTAAGTAAACTTCCAGGAGACATAGTTACCTACACATCTATTGATAACGTAATGGATCAAGAAGATGCGGTACATTACCCACAAGAGTTTCTTAATTCTTTGAACCCAAGTGGCCTTCCCCCGTATTCCCTCAAGTTAAAAATAGGTGCCCCAATAATTTTACTTAGAAATCTCAAACCACCAAATTTATGTAACGGAACCCGACTTCAAATTAAATTTCTACGCAATAACGTGATCGTTGCAATAGTTTTGACTGGTCCAGCAGTTGGTCAAACAGTGCTTATACCTCGCATCCCAATGATTCCAAATGATTTACCTTTTAATTTTAAAAGAATTCAATTTCCCGTTAAGCTATCTTTCGCCGTTACAATTAATAAATCACAGGGGCAAACATTTAAACACGTAGGAATCGATTTACGTCAAGACTACTTTTCACACGGCCAACTATATATCGCGTTGTCAAGATCGGGTTGCGGAGAAAACCAATATGTTCTTCTGCCACAAGAAAATAACTAAAAATATAATTTATGCAGAAGTACTTTAAAATAATTATGTTCTTTTAAAAACTTAAAAACTAAATTTGCAAAAAAATGTCTAAAATAATAACAGAAATTGACGCGGACAAAGTCGTGGGTAACTGCTATAATTTATAAAGCTGAGGAGGTTGTTTGCAAAAATAAATATGATGCCCAAAATAACTATTCCACGCGGACGAAGTCGCGGGCACAGCTAGTAATTGATAAATTCAAGTCAGTAATCTCAGTAAGCTCTGAAAGGCCAATGAGGACATTATATGTTCTTTTGTTATCATATTGATAATTATAAGTAAACATACATCAACTATTCAAACAACTTGCAATTTCACAAGCTTAATACATTTTTTTTTTATCAAAAAATACTTCCAAAACACCATGCAAGAATGTAGTTATAAAACCACTATAAAGCGATTTTTTTTTTTCAAAACATTCCTATCAATAGATTGCATTAAATACATTATCCAATTTCTATTATGGTCAGTGAAGAATTTTTTTTATCATTCGAAATAATAAATCTAAATTTTAATCACAATTTCTTATTCCTATTTTCTTACTTTGACGTAGGCGCCAAAGAATAGCTCACTGATATCAAAACAACACAACTGATATTGCAGTGATGAAGCAAGAAATCTAAGGTAATAGTAAATAATTTACCTTTTTTTACTGGATTCATTCCTAGCAGGCTTGGGCAAAATATATCGATGTATCCAACTATCAATAATTTTCCTAAAATAATCGATATTTACTGTCAATTTTTTTCTCGATATATCAAAAATCGATATTTTATTTGTAATATCAATTTCAAGTACCAATTCGATATTTTTGTACGAACACAAATCAGTATCCACGGTATCAGTGTTGCATATATATAGGACAAATATACGTACATATCTGACCTTAACGCTTCTTAAAAAGTGAATTTGTCTCAGTTTAATAATTTTTCATCAGCGGTTAACAGGTTAAAGATGATGTTAAATTTTAACAGATTTCGTTAACGTCTATGTCATTTTTTGTCAACATGTTTGAATGTTATCGGAAATATTATTATTAATCAAGTTAAAAAATATTGACTAAGCATTCGTGTTGTGAAGTTGTGGCTTGATGTAAATTTACGGCTTCTGTTTTCAATTTTTTTTTTTTTTTTTATTGATGAATAGAAGCTTATGCATTGACGAAGTATCTTATATGCCAAGCCTCTTCTGTGTCGTCCGAAAAAGTTATTTCTGCAGTTTACTTGGCGGTACCGGACAACAGGAGTAAACTGACGAAGGAACAAATAAAACAGAGAGTTCTTTTGATGTATACATCTGGTGAATACTGGTTTTATTTATTGTAAAAATAGATAAAATCATAAAAGTTTCTACAATTTCCACATGTTTAAATATTTTGATATATTATGGGAATATTTTCTAGAAAATTACTGGCTTTATTTTAAAATATTGATATATCGGCATATCGATATTTTTTCTCGATACGTATCTATACTTTTTGTAATTATCGATACGATATTTATCGATATATTTTTTTCATTTAACCATCCCTAGGTGAAGCCCTGCAGGCAGGGTGTTGTAGGGTTACAAGACTCTATTCAGCCATTAGATAAAGAATTGGGCTAAAGAAAAATATTTTTTTTTAAGGTTTGATTCCTCTCAGATAAACCCTGGGAAGCGAGCTGGTGGAGGGTCACTTCTCAGCCGACTTAGTCTAATGCGGAGAGAAGGGGACGTCATTTGCCGCGATTAGTATCAGCTACAGTCGTGGCAAGCGAAGTGTTGTATCAACCTTATTCGTTGGTTATGATATCGTTCAAATCACGACTTACACTCTGAAACGATTGATTCGTTCGGGTTGTGCTGAGTTGAATAATCATTTGTTAAATGATTTTTTTAAGGGTCCGTGACTGAATTAGACGACGAGAAAAAGCGGGGGCTTCTGCGTTTCTTCTGAGAGAACTAGCTTCGGAGGATCCACTAACCTACAGAAATATTCAGTGGCTAACTGACTGAAGGAAAGTTTGATAAATTACTTGAAGTGCAGATTGCAGGTGTTTCCCAAATCTCATTTCCGACCTACAGTGTCTCCACACACGAAGATATACGTTACTAGCAAATACCCGCGACTTCGTCAGCTTGAAAGTGTATCATGGTATGATGGTTTTGGTTACTGTTCAAAGTACGACCAGTAGAAAAGAATCCCCTTTGGTGTAGAAAATATGGTTAACTGCTTTCTTGGCTCAAGGAAAAGTGTACCTCAAAGCCGGGAAATAGGTAACAATTAAGGTGAAATGCACGCCGATAGATACGATTACGCGCATTACTCAATTATTGTTAGAGCAATTGTTAGCGTTGGTTAAGGTACGGATAGCGCTGTCAGATAAAATCTGTATTGCCTATTTAAGTGTTACAGTATCTCTGCTGCGAAATGCGCTTCAAACATTGCTAGCAGGACGCTGTATGATGTGTTCATAATGTCCTTTAGAATTTTTGGAAGAAGTTGATGTCCTATCCATGTTTCCGTTTATGAATATTTCGGCTGAATAAAAAATAAAAATGTTAATAGAATGTGTATCGACGGTATTGTTATGCAACAACTACCTTATTATTCAGAAGTTATAGGAATAATTATTCTTTTATGAAAGTTAGAAACCATCTGGCGACCTGACGAATAAAAGCCTGGAAATCTAAGGACTGATTAATAAAGTTATAACTTAGAGCGAGTTGTTTAGTATGGCTTCTGCGACAGGACTGACCAACAAACAACGTCAACTACTGAGGGGGCGTCCCTCCTCCCCTTATGGTGAGGAACCCTTCCCTCCCTCCCCCTCTTGCTGATGACCTCGTAGTATTTTTTAGACTTTTTTTAGCTCTCCCGTTTTCAGTGGCGGTTATTCCCCTCTCAACTTTCACCTTGGGATCAGCGTCGTTTGCAGACCTTTTTTAAAAAAAGTCTACTGTTCTTCAAGAAAGATTTCCGTCGACCCCCCCCCCCTTTTTTTATTTCACGTCACGTAATTAATGGACGACCCCTGACCAGATGTTTAAAATTGCGACTGGTGTAAACGAGGAATTCTATCATGACCTTTTCAAAGAACAAACCCGACATTCACCTGTAGTGATTTGGAGAAACCATGTAAAACCCAGATCTGGATGGCAGGATGGAGATTCGAACCCGCGTCCACGCGAATGTGACGCCAGATCGTAACCGTTCACCCACGCGCATTCGGTGTGATGTAATTAACATTGTGTGAAGTGATTCTTCTAATTATATTTTGTTAATATCGGTCGGTGAGACTGTGAAAAGGAAGAACCAGTGTAAAATATAAAACATTCAGACTATTATTCAATCTTACTTGGCTCATTAATTAGCATGATAACCTTGGTTCCCTTCCTCATGCACCAGTCGAACAAAAAATGTATTAAAATAAAAATTCTTTTAATATTAAAAAATAAATTTTGTCAAGATTTAGCCAGAACCGTCGCTGACTACTTGCATGAATAAGTTGGATAAGTGTTTAATCTTTTTTTCACGTAAAACCATTTCCAATAGGAATTTTTATTAAGTTTCCTTGGTTTTGCTCCTCCCTGAAGCTAATCCTGTCAAGAATCTTAAATCACATTAAGTGTGCAATTTCCGATTGGATGACATAAATATACCATGAACTACAATAATTTACTGTTAACTAGACGACCCGTGCGAAAATTTCGCGAATAAAATGCGATGAATAGTGAGGTTGAATATAATGTCACCAAGTTCAGTCATTACTCTTCATACTCCTACTTCATTTATCGATTTTGGTTAGAAATCCAAGGAGATAAATGGCTCGAAACACAAAAAACGTATTTTAGAAATATTGACATTTTTGCGCTTTATGGGTCGAATTACGAAAAATTCCTTTCTTAGAATATAATGTTACCACGGCGGAAACCTTAGTCTTTAATACGATATGTCATTTATCTATATCGATTAGATATCAAGGGAAATATAAGGCTCGTGACACAAAAATACGTTGTAGAACAATTTTTCCCTTTAATAGTTGAATTCCAAACACTTCTTTCTTAAAATATGATGTCAGCAAAGCTGAGACATTATTCCTCACAATCGTACTTGATTTATCGATTTTGGATAGATATCAAGGGAGATAAGTGGCTGGAGACACGAAAAACGCAGTTTAGAAAAATTTACTTTTTACCTTTTATGGGTCGAATTACGAAAAATTTCTTTCTTAAAATATAATGTTACCAAGGCGGAGACCTTATTCTTTAATATGATACCTCATTTATCTATATCGGTTAGATATCAAGGGAGATAAATCGCTCGTGACACAAAAATCGGTTATAGAAAAATTTATACTTTTTTCCTTTAAGGGTTGAATTCAAAAAGCATTCTTTCTTAAAATATGATTTCACAAAGCTGATACATTACTCCTTATATTCCTACTTTATTTATCGATTTTGGTTAGATATCCAGGGAGATAAATGGCTCGAGATACAAAAAACGCATTTTAGAAAAATTGATATTTTTGCCTTTTAAGAGTCGAATTACGAAAAATTCCTTTCTTAAAATATATTGTTACCACGGCGGAGACCTTATTCTTTAATATGATACCTCATTTATCTATATCGGTTAGATATCAAGGGAGATCAATCGCTCGTGACACAAAAATCGGTTATAGAAAAATTTATACTTTTTTCCTTTAAGGGTTGAATTCCAAAAACATTCTTTCTTAAAATATGATTTCACAAAGCTGATACATTACTCCTTATAAGTCTACTTCATTTATCGATTTTGGTTAGATATCCTGGGAGATAAATGGCTCGAGATTGTGGTATGACAGAGTCACCCACAATGAATATAATTAAATATTTAAATAATATTCAGATTTTCTTTATAATATTCAATTTTGTAAGTTGTAAATGTCATAAATAATAGGGATATTGCATAGGTAAATAATTGTATATTAAACCCAGGCGGCCAGAGTTATCATTATTATAATTTTAATTTCTACAAAACTTGCTGCTCAGTAATATAGTAGATATGGGAAGCTGGAACTGCCATTTTCGAACGGTCGAGATCGAGACAATAGCTGGGTCTCCCGACTCGGCGGCGCCGACGCTCACAACAGTGGAGGTCCGTTAGACGGGTGCACTGAACTCACCCCTCTCCGATGCTTGGTCGAGGTCAGGCAATAGTGCGCGAACGGAGACAGCGAATGCTGGCCGCGATATAAAACACGTGACGATGGCCACATATCGATGACCAATCGTGAACGTTTATAGGGGTTCCCAAATGTTAATTCGAAGAGATTCTGTTGCATATGGCGAGTGGGAGACGACTTTGCAGAGGAAGAAGAGAAGAGGCCATTTTGGAGACTTGCTGTCGGGACGAGCTACTGTGCAGACGTGTCGGCCGACACGCTCTCGTCCGGTGATCAGTGATTGGGTCTGATCACGTTCTCTTGCTCTGGGAAGCGAGAAGTTGTATGGCATGCCTGCCATAATCTGGAAGCTGTTGTGGTAACGCGGTCGTATCCGCTAACCTGGATTTCGCAGCTGCAGTGGCAGTGTGCGTGTCACACTTCATCACGACGATGCATTCATGGTAAAGTACCGACGCATACGGTCACGATTCATTGGGTTTTGACGAGACTTGTGAGCCCTTAAGTGGCACTGAGATAAGACTCTGCTCCCGTCGTAAAATCACTGAGCTAGCTAATTTTCATGTTTAATTTCAAATTCTAAGCATCTTGCTAATTTGTGTAAATTCAAGACGATGCTTTGTAACTTTATATGGCGCCCCTGGGATACTCTGTTTGTGGTAAATGTTAACTTCAATTTGATGGCCTGTGTTGCCAAGTTGATAATATGTTGACTTTGCTACTTGTTGAAATATTTAATTCAGTTTTATGTTTGCTTTTCATCGGCGGATTGTAAACGTCGGGTATTGCTTGTTTTTGTTGTCTTTGGAATATGTTTAACGTAAAGTTAACTATTACCCGGCCTTGTATAAGCCATAAGACTCAATAAATGGGATATTATTTTGTGTACAATATTCATGATTCTAGTTCCTTCTAGTTCACCTTATTGCAACCATTAAAATCATTTTCATATTAATAAAATAACTCACGTATAAAGGTATGAAGGTAAGGAAGGCAGGCGTTGGAGGAGATAAATATAATATTAATAATCCAACTCCCCTCCCTTTATACAATTAACCCTGCCAACCTAGCCACATTCACTTTACAAGATACAAAAAAACGTATTTTATAAAAATTGACATTTTTTACTTTTAAGGGTCGAATTACGAAAAATTCCTTTTTTAAAATATAATTTTACCACGGCGCAGACCTTATTCTTTAATATGATACCTCATTTATCTGTATCGGTTAGATATTAAGGGAGATATATCGCTCGTGACATAAAAATGCGTTACAGAAAAATTTATACTTTTTCCCATTAAGGGTAGAATTCCAAAAACATTCTTTCTTTAAATATGATGTCACAGAGCTGAGACAATACTCCTCATAATCCTACCTCATTTATTCTTTTTGGTTAGATATCCTGGGAGATAAATGACTCAAGATACAAAAAAACCCATTTTAGAAAAATTGACATTTTTTCCCTTTAAGGGTCGAATTACGAAAAATTCCTTTCTTAAAATATAATGTTACCACGGCGGAGACCTTAATATTTAATAGGATACCTCATTATCGATATCAGTTAGATATTGAGGGAGACAAATGGATCGTGACACAAAAACGAATTGAAAAAATATTGATACTTTTGCCCTTTAAGGGTTGAATTCTGAAAAATTTCTGTCTTAATATATGATGTCACTAAAGCAGATATCTTAATCTTTAAAATTATACTTCATTAAACGAACTCAGATAGGTATCCAGGGAGATATTTGACTCATAACACAGAAAACAGCATTTTAGAAATATTGACATTTTTGCCTTTTAAGGGCCGTATTCCGAAAACTTCATTTCTTAAAATATGATGTGACCAAACGGAAGACCATAAGCTTTAAAATGACACCTCATTCATTGATTTCGGTGAAGTATGAAGGAAGATACAGGCTTGTGACAAAAAAATACCTAATAGAAATAATATATATGATAATGTGAAATAAACGTAACGAGTTGCGTATCTGGTAACGTGTAAAACTTGTTTTTACGAGCCTTTGA
>JARYHS010005587.1:0-27578 GCA_031002005.1 Vandiemenella viatica | reverse complement strand
TCAATATTTGGTGCTTATTTGTCATTAGAAATCTTAAATCGCCATGTTTTACAAAAAATTTAGGCAGCCTGTAAAGCCAGATATAATACTGAAAAGCAGGGGGACAGCAGATCATCCTCAACACCCTCTATATTTTTCATTGAGCAGTAAATCCCCCATTGATCTTTTCAGCACCCCTAGTGGGAACCAATGGTTTAGAAAATATGAAGCTTATGATTGAAGACATAGGTTGTTTGTGGTTGAGATAAAGAGGTTAGTGCAAGATAGAAGGAGGACTGTATCGTACCAGTCAAGAGACTGATGGCAGAAAAAAAAGGTATAAAATAGAAGTATTGTTATAGTGACTTTGTGGAAGAATCTTACAGAAGTAAAATTTTTAATGACATAACATCTAATAAGTTTGATTTGATTGTTAGTGAGGAAAATAGCTGAATGAAAATGACTATAGAGGAAGATAAATATTAAAGTATATGAAGAAAATTACTGAGGGATAGAAATGTAATCTTCATGGGTTTACTGACCAATGATGTTGTGGAAAGTTTAGTTTTTAATGGTGTGCCCTGCTATTTTTCTCAGATCCTGAGTCTGATGACAGGGCATGCTGAGCATCTTTCCACCTCGTCACCAGACAGCAAACCCATCAAAATTAACCCTCCATGACATGCCAGGAAAGCCTTCATTTACAGAAGTGAGGAATAGATTGTAATGAGTGTATGGAGATGAATTGAATAGCTTAGTATAGGAGCAGATTGGAAATTTTATCAAATGAGTATAGTCAGTTTAATATTCTAACTAATGAAAATTTTGAAGTTTCTATCACATTCCTAAACATTTCTTTTAACCACAATCCCATTTGTGAGATACATCAGTTTCAATTCTTATTTCTGTGTTCAATGTAACAGAAGATCTGACAGACTACACTGTCTCCCTTTCTAAAAAGCTCACATACAGTATAAAAATGTGGGTGACTATTTCTGTCCTGAGAGGTCAGTATCTTCACCAAACACAGCTACATCTTACAGAATTCTATCATACTAAACTACTAATGTAAATGACAGGTAACACAAAAATAAAAAAAAATGACAATTCAAATGAACTTGCATCATTCCTTATCACTGAAAAAGGGGAAGTATATATGTGTGATAACTGTGCTATTATGTTTATAATAAGCACTTGTGACAACAGATGTTTCCTACAGGAAAAACTCACTCCTTAAAGCAGAACCTTCAATTGTGAATCATCCTACTCAGGGCCGCATTTAAGCATAGGCTGTAGCCTAGGGGCCCGCACCACAAAGGGGGGCCCGCACCACAAAGGGGGGCCCATCACCACCCACAACCCTCGCCTGGGCGGGTAGTAGAGCTAAAAAAAAAAAAAAAAAAAAAAAAAGGTCACACCCATAAATTTTTTAGGTCGAATTTCGAATATTTCGAATATTTCGAAATTTAAGAATCCAGCCACTGCCGACAGGGGGCCCGCACCATCCTACTTTATATGAACTACACATCACAGTGTACTTTTTGCAGCATGGTTTGTGTTAGATTTTACTTCATATAATTGTTACGTTACCTGCCGCTGGAGCTTCAAAAGATCCTGTGTAAATGATTTGAGAATCTCTCCTAAGGCCTGTCAAGCTTCTCACTGACTGTTTTCCATCAGGTTCAAACTGAAACAACAATGTGAAAATATAATGTAAATGTAACGTGCTCAAAGTTTTATTTTCAGGTGTCATGTTTTAAGTAAATGTATAGTGTATTTAGATTACTGAAAGAAACCATAAAGCTTGTGAGTATTAGAGATGGGTACAATATTAAAGCTCTATGCTACAAAATTAGATGCAGAATTATCAGTTTATATTAACAGCCATATAGTAATTAAGCTGCTATATATCCTACTTTAGACAATGGTAGGATATTTGTAGCCTCCAAAACCTTATGATAAAATTTGTAGAGGGCAAATGTAGGTGGGTGCAGGATAGGGGGAAGATTGAGGTGTAGGGAAATTGCCACTGGAGCTTGTGCTCCATTGCAATTAAATTAAATTAAATATGTCTTTTCTTGAAATGTTCCTATAAGCATAACTCTGTGTGACTGTACAAATTATAAATTAAAAATAAACCTGTTTTTCTCATAGCTGCCTCTGTCTAGGAACAATATGACAGCTCACATGATATTTTTAGTACAAATGTTTTCTTAGAGCATTTATAATTTACTAATTCTATAATGAGAACATTTGTTCGTCTGAAAATTCCATACTTCTTTATGCATTCTTGTTGCTTAACATGTCCATTTGATTTAATTAATATGAAATTAATTATTTAATATTAGTAGTTTTAAAAATAATATCATTTACTATAAACATATACATTCAGAGACAGAGTTCTGGTAAAATCATGAACACTGAAGAATTTTTGTAGTCACTGCTGTCAAAATGATTAGCCATCCTTCAGTTCCTTCTCTGCACTACACTCTCTCCAGGAATACATTATTGTTGAGTTCCCATTTTTAATAAAAACTAAACTCTTTATCCATAAGTACTTGTTGTTTGTACATTTAATTTAATTTATTTAATTGCAATGGAGCACATGCTCCGGTGGCAATTTCCCTACACACCCAACTTCCCCCTATCCTACACTCACCTACATTTGCCCTCTACAAATTTTAACTTTAAATTCTTTTAACGTTTTCGGTAGGTTATTCATCATTCCCCTTGGTAACTCATTCCAATCCCTGACACCCTTACCTAAAAAAGAAAATCTTCCCACACCCTTGTGCCTGAAATCGAGTGCCAGCTTATGGTCATGGTCATCTTTTCCCTTCCATGTACATTTTCATTAAGTTTGTGAATTCTATAACTGCAATGATATTAGGGGAAAAAGAAATGGCTTTCAGGCAATATAAATAACAAAGAATAGGGAAAATGACTCATCACTAGGGTTCAGATCTTTAGGAAAAGTTATATTTTTTTCTGCCTTCTTTTTGAGCCGAAATGCTGAAATAAACACTGATTCAACGTTTCTGATTGTATTTAAATGTTTTTTATATAGCCTATAAATGCATATTTGGGCCATTTTCCTAATTCTGGTCATATTTCAACAATTTTTATGGTCATATGGTCACATTTTGAGGAAAAATCTGGTAATTTTTTGATAGAAGTTATAGATGAAAAGGAATTAAGATAATTATTCAAAGATATATACTCCTGTTATACATTGAAGAAAGAAACAAAACTAATTGTCACTAAATTGTTCAGAATTCACCAGTCAAGAATTAAAGTTATAAATTATTGTCACTTTCTAAGCGTTAATGTTCTGCCCGCTTTTTAAATTCGACTATGCAGCAGCAGCATGCCTGTGTCGAGCCGCGTCAATCAATGTCTCACTTGCGATGGTATCGCGGGAGTTGAGTCCACTGCAGTAACCCACCAATGAGTTGAGAGGAATCAACTGTCTTCCTATGATTGAGTCCGGCGAAACTGCTGCTTAACGGGAAACCCCTCCCTACCAGGGTCAGGTATTCCCCACATACCAGACTCTCAGTGTCAAAACAAGCACAAAGCCTTCAGCCACTCATGCACTGTCAGTAATGCTTTTGAAAATAATCCTGAACCAGTGTTAAATCTGCAGTGGATCAGTGAGTACCGCCATGCCGAAAACAAAACTTTCTGAAAATGCAAAGTTATGGAGTTACGTAAAGGAATTTGGAGAGGAGTATTTTAGCACAGATGAAAGAGTTCTTTTCTGTAAATTATGTGAAACTAAAGTGAATGCAACAAAGCGATTTCATGTGCAGCAGCACTGCAATACATCAAGACACAAGAATAACTTTCAACTCGACAAAGCATACAGCGACTTTTCTTGCATACATCTACAGCTTCGTTGTCTTTCAAATTGTCAATTTTTTCTAAACAACTCTGTGAAATGATGGTATCAGCCAACATCACACTTAATAAGTGAACAATGAGCATTTCAAATCGTTCTTGGAGAAATACACAACACAGACGATTCCAACCGAATCAATATTGAGGAAGAACTATTTACCGTCTTGTTATGAAAATGTATTGCAGACAATCAGAACTAAGATAGACACAAATAAGATCTGGGTATCAATGGATGAAAGTACTGATGCTTGTGGGAGATACGTTGTAAATGTTATCGTTGGAACCCTACTTTCTGACAGACCGGGTGATATATTTTTGGTGGACTGTGAAGCTCTTGAATCAGTAAACCACTCAACAATTGCCATCCGTTTCGACAATGCTATGAAACTGTTGTGGAGCGGTGAAGTTAAGCAAGAACATGTCTTACTATTTGTGACCGACGCTGCGCTGTACGTGGTAAAGGCTGGGAAATGTCTGAAGATGTTGTATCCTTCGATGGTGCATTACTCGCTCATGGATTACATAGAGTTTCCCAGGAAGTAAGATTAAATTTCTCTGATGTTGTTAGGTTAATTTTGATAGCAGTGAAGCATCTTCCATAAAAATTGTCCAAGAACTCTTTTCCAGTAATTTGTTCAGAAATTTGGCGTACATAAAGTCAAGTTTTTCAGGCATCACAACAGCAATTTCGTGTCTTGAAGAAATTAATCTAGAACTGAATGAAAGTTTGGCAGTCATTAAAAGTGTGGAAACTGAAATAGGCTAAGCAGGGGGCAGTGTGTCTAGTTTACTAAAAACCAATTTGATAAAGTGTTGTGTGGGAATAAGGGATATAAAACAATTTGTAAAATTTGTGAAATTTTACATGGTGGCGAATCTGTTTTGACTGAAGACGACCCACAATTAAATTGCAGTGACCTGACTCTGTTTAAGTACACTCCCATCACATCTTGCGATGTCGAATGAAGCTTCTCACACTACAAGACAGTTTTAAGTGACAACCGGAGAAAATTCTTCTACAAGAACTTGAAGATGCATATGGTGATATACTGCAATGCTGGCATCAAACAAGAATAAAAAATGGTATGTACACTAATTCGCATCAAATTTATAGTAAATTTCCACTTTTAAAAGTAAAATTCTAGTAATCCATTCTTTTACAGGAACAAGAAAATAACTCTAAAAAAAATTAATTTCCCAATTGTACAGTGAGTGCATAGAAGCAAATTATGTTGTCTACATGAAAGCGACATATAAAATAAATTATGTACATTTGAGCATTTTTAAAGTATAAAAAATTTAATGTTTGGTCATATTTTGTCTCTTTTAGGTCATATTTACCTATTTTTAAGGTCATATTTGCCTGCATATTTCTCAATTTGTTTGGTCATAAAGATCTGAACCCTACTCATCACTCACCAATGTTGAAGGATATGATGAGTGCAAAACATTTGATATGAACAAAAACAAATACAATATTTCAGTTTTACACCTTATTCATGTAATAGGGACCGAGTCATATGGTTCGGGAGGTGTGAACATGACGAAGTTTACCACATGACTCACCTCAAATGTTTTTCACTCGTTGCAGCCTTCAACTTTGGTGAGTGATGAATCATTTTCCTTATCTTTTGTTATTTGAATTCTATAACTGTTAGTTTACAGTACATTTATATTTATATTTATAACACTAGTTTTGAGCCGACTTCATTAATTTACTTTCTGGTAATAGCTTGGTTATAAGAATTTTTTTATTGTTTCTAATTAAAGTTTTTAGCAATAAATAGTGTTCATTGTAAAGTGTCGGCCATTAAAAAAGATAGCAAAAGTAAAACCATCAGATAGGAAAACTGAAAGCAGAACGTATGCAATGACACAAAAAACATGACAAATGCTCTTCGTATGTACCTTCCCATGCTTCATCAACAACGTACACCTTGTATAGTCACCTGACACTCTTCACTCTCCTCCTGTCTTCCAATGTATCCCATTTCAGCTCCTTTATCATATCAGTTACTAATTGTGTTCTGCAGCAATTTCCAGAGACAAATCTAGCAGCCCTTTCTTGTACCTGTATCAACGTAAAATGTGGGTCCCACACTGCACCGCCATATTCAAGCAATGATCTGGCCTAAGTTTTTGAGCCCAACTGCCTTACTTCTCTGGTACAACCCCTCATCACTCTCTCCAACAAGTAAGGAATTTTTAAACCTTTCCCTACTGTCTGTGAAATGTGTCCTACCCAGTTGAGTTTTTTATCTAATGTTATGTCAAGGTATTTACATTTCAAGTATTCAACAAGCAATTCCTTCCCCACCTTAATCAACATTTAGTCTTTGTGTATCTAATAAGCTGCCTCTTCTTTGCATTTGTCTTCATGTCATGTTGAACTACACAGCTAGATAACCTGCCTAGATGACCCTGCAGCTGTTCACAGTCTTCTCTCATTGTGATCCTATTATACAACATTATGTAATCTGAAAACAGCCTAACTTCTGATAGTAAACAATCAATATAACCATTAATTAGAGTAATGAATAGCAATGGTCCACTTCCTTCTCTCTCTTTTTTTTTTTTTTTTTTAACTGCGTTTCCTACCCTTTTTCTTTCTCTATTTTAAGAATTCTTCTGTGCATAATATCACTTTTTCTTTCACTTTAATAGTTCTTACCCTATTTAGTATCAATTTGAGGCTCATTCTGTCAAACATCTTTGAAATATCTACAGGGTGTCCAGAAAAGGACTCCCTGATTTCAAAATTAAATATCTCGAAAACAAAGATCTGTTAGCAGCTTTTGTAACTATTATTTCACACTGCTGTATACACTTCTTACAGCTGTCACAATAAACATACCGTTTACTGCATTCCTCTATCGATCTTTGTTTTCGAGATATTTAATTTTGAAATCAGTTAGCAGCTTTTGTAACTATTATTTCACACTGCTGTATACACTTCTTACAGCTGTCACAATAAACATACCGTTTACTGCATTCCTCTATCGATCTTTGTTTTCGAGATATTTAATTTTGAAATCAGAGAGTCCTTTTCTGGACACCCTGTAGTACTACATTATCAGTTATGAATTTCATTTGAAATATGTTACATATAGCCTACTGGAATTCATCCTTGCCTAAAGCCATGTTGAAAACTATTTATGTTCCTCACAGACATTTCTGATGTGGTTGCATATAAATCTCTTTATTAATTTATGCATCACTGATGTCAAACAGACTGGTGTGTAATTTTTCACCATATTTGTCACTTCTTCCTTATGGACTGGTATTACTATCGCACTTTTCCAGTCCTCTGGTAGGCAGCAAGCATCCAGTTTAAATAATGTTTCAAGATAAGGTACAATCTCACATCCTGCTATCTTAAATACATCCATATTAATATTATTTACACCAGCCCCTTTGTGCTTTATTAGTACCTTTAAGATATTCTCATGATGAATTTCAGTTTTTTTAGTCTTCTCATTTCTAATTGTGCAGATACTTCACTGATTTACACCCTCCCTTTCCTCAATCATAGTCCTGAATGGTATCTTTAATCCATTTACTTAATACCTCTGCCTTTCCCAAAGCCTCAGTAACTCCTTATCTCAACACCCATCTTTCCTTTCAGTTTTCTTATTTTTTAATGATAATGATATTAATAAAACCTACTCATAAAAACTTTAAAAATGAGAAATGAAAATATGATTATAATAATAACAGTAGGTGAAGAATCAGCCAATGTAGCCACACTGTTTACAGTTCCTCGTTACTGGATTGGGGAGATACAGAGCGGTCAGGTTTGAGTCCTGAACCTCTCAACCCAGCTGCCCTGATTGTGGTGAATGATGAAACAGTACCCAGTCTCAACCTCATAAACTACACATTTCAGAAATAAAAATACTGTTATCAACCTGAACCTAAGTTACACAAGTTAACAAGTTACAAAAAAAGTGTTTGATCGAAAACCTGATGAATGTTATTTTCGTCATTTATGTGGGCTTCAGTTACAGTCTGAATACCTGTTTAAGATGGATTAGTGAATGGTAATAGTAACCTCTCTGATCTTGAAGTCGTCGCTGGGAGGAGGCTGTGGCAGCGTGGTGGCCGTGCTCTTGGCCCTCTGGCGGATGAGGTGTGCGACGCCTCTGGTGCCGCCTGCCGCCCCCGCCAGCCCCGCCTTGCGCCAGCCCGTGTTGCGGCCGCTGCTCACGCTGCCGCCTCCCACGCTCCCAGAGCCGCCGTTCCCGCCCACGATCTCAGAGAACGAGGGGTTGGCTGCCGCTGAGGTGGACATCCGACTGTGGCTGCGCCGCGCTCCCTTGCCCAGGCCTTTCAGCATCGCCAGCACCGTCGACGGCCTGTGAACGTCAGTTGCGTAGAACAGTCTTTCAAAACCTCTTCCAACGGTGGGCCCGTTACAGATGATCGCCACAGACCTCTTAATAATGATAATTGTAAATTGGCACGACTAGAACTGAGATTTGATAGCTCGACTCCCATTTCACACATTGTGGTCAGAGTTCGCCTGTTTTTACGCCTCCATTTATGCTTTCGTAATGATTAATTTTATTTTTATATTTTCCGCGGACCTCAGATTGGGAATCCCTGGCCGAGAACACATATCCTGCCGCAAACACACAATACTGTGTGCAATTCAACGGCTCTACTCTCATTCAAAGTAGCATATCCAAAGTTCCTTCCTTTAATGAATGGTATAAAAAAAATGTTAAAAAAGAAATATTGATAAACGTCATGTTGTGGCCTGTTTACCTGTGCGGCATGTTGGAGACGACGGTAGCTCCGCTGTCCATCATGCGTTGTCGCTCCTTGGCCAGTCTCTTCTGCTCCTTCTCAGCCAAGCGCCGACTTTCCGCCTGGAGCTTCTCGTAGCTTCTAGCGAGCTTCTCGGCGGCTTTTTGTGCCTTCTGCTTCTTGTTCTCCGTCGTCTTCCTACAGGCAACACAAATATATGGAAAAAATTAAACTCGTACTTAAAAATAATAAAGAAACATAATAAAGTTTTATGACGTCGACCGTCGAGGTCGAGATCTTTATAACTGGGAGAGGATAGTGGGTAAGGAGCGGAAAAATATCAGCCATGGTCTTTTGAAGGAAAAAATTCGTTTGGCGTGATTTCACGAAACTATGCAAAATTGAATCTGGGTGACGGGATCCGTAATCGAACCCATGTGCTCCCGAACTTCAGGTCACAGCGTTAACCGCCCCCCCCCCCCCTCTCCCCAACAGGATAGGTAATATACTAAAAAACTTTAAGTATTAATTCCTCCAATGATTATTTCATTTTGTTTATGACCCGTGGAGTTAAATTTTACTTTTAAGCTTTATTTTTCACATGAAATGTCAGTTTAAAATCTCGTTTTCCGCAATGATATATCATTTTAATTCCGAAACAGTCGTTACTTTGTTCTGCCACAGCATTCCTTGCTTCTATAGATGGAACCCGTTCTTTGAAATTCATTAATTGAAGTAAACAAAATAATTTAGTAATTATTGAAATATTAGTTTAATAATAAAAATAGAACCAATAAATTGATTAAGAGCAGTCTCGTTATTCTTGGTACTAAAACCGCAGTAACTGTGCTTGGTAATCGGCTGAAGGTAACTTGATTCAACTCCCTGTGGTGATACTTGGACAACAGTTTAGGAAGTGTGGTGAAGCATAGTTCCTAATTAGTATCAGGTTTTTGACCAAAGATCTGAATTAATAGCAAAATCTCTCTGCAGTGCGTGTGAAGGCACTGGGACGGAGATTCGTCTTTCTGAAATGGCGTTGAAACTGACGACCTCCTTGCCTTGTTTCTCAAGCGTATGCCATAAAAGCCGGTATCTGGTTTCTCACCATCCTTACTTTCATCCTCATGAACAACATGCACACTACAGTTACATTCATCTACACCTAATACAATCACATTTAGGCATAATCGTTTTGATCTCGTCAGACATCTTAACCAAAAGTCTGCTCCAGAGCTGATTTTTAAGTAAAATTAATTTTTTCTTCTTTACGTTGTCAGTACCGTCGCCATGGAGGGTATTCTCAGCAGGCAGGCAGCCCATACGTGCTCTCATGCCAGCCGGAGTGTTGGCAGTTACTATCCCGGCGCTAGTGGGATTCACTTTCCCCGCATGGCTCTCTCTGTACACTTCTACAGTGTATTTTGCGACGCAAGATAAACGGGACGGGGATAACCTAAGACGTATGCAAACTAAACAAGTTACCGTCTTACGAGATTCAGTATGAGCACAAGCAATCAGGTAAGTCTGTTACCTCGCGTTAAACGTCATTGATTTCATTACACAAGAAGATACAGACCACGTTCGTAAGTCATTTATTCAAATCTACATTAGTAAAAATCAACCCGAAAAAATATCAGATCCCTTTTCAAAGAATTCGTTAGGGATCTACAGTGGTTCCCTCTTAATGAATTGCTAATTGATTAATTAATTTCTTTGATTACGTAGCTGGTGGGTTAAACCTTGAAACTATTAATTGTGAGAGTGAAGCGACACAGTACACTGACTGGACAATGCACGTTACTGGTACCGAACACTCATGTGGAATCATTTATTCTGGAGCATTCCGTTGATAAAAAGGTCACTAGAAAATAAAACTGACCAGGTGGTATTACCAGAATGATCCAGTATTTTGGATTATTTACATTATTTATTTAACTACGAAGAGGTTTCTGGCCTATAGGCGATTTTCCCAGTCACTTGTGTTAGTCGAATATTTTACTTTAAAATTTTTAACTGTTTTAGGTAAATAATTCGAAAATTTGTTGTATTCCTTGACTCCATAACTGTAAATAAAAACGTTTGCACTCCTTTGTACTTTTAAATCAATTAGTATCTAATGGTCATGGTAATTTCTTCCCTTACACATGCTACTACTTATTCAGGACTCAACGCCACTGTATGCTGTATTCACACCCAACACTCCTTTTACCCACATTCGGCTCATTTATCATATCAATGATTGTCTCCATTCTCTGTTAATTTCGCGTACTCCTTGCTCTGCACTCCTTGTTGTTTCCTGTATTTGATATCCATAATGGTTTGTATCCAAGTTTCAGATTGGTCTATGCCTACATCACTCTCTTCAGCAGATTCAGAACCTTGAAAACGTCCCCTATTACCATTCAATGTGGCCTGCTCAATTGAGTTTTTCTTCATCTATTTTTAAAATGGTACTCCATGATTTTACATTTTGTACCTTCAGCAAGCGATTCCCTCCCCACTGTGTAATCTTATAAAATCTTTACTTGGGTTCCATGTTGACCTATCCTAATAGATATTCTTTCTAGTCCTCTCTGTAACTTTTCACACCCGTCCTGCGTTTTAATCCTATTAGAAAATATTATGTCATATGCCAGCAACCTAACTTCTAACTCTAAACCAACAACAGTATCATTTATTAAGAACAGCTATGGTCTCAATGCACAAACCTTGCGACATTCCTGTTCTTACTTCAGTATCTTCTCTTGCCTTTCCAACCTTGACTCTTTGTACCCTCCCTCACAAGTATTTCTTTAACCTGCAAGATATTTTCTAATCAACCACCTTGTTTTTCACCGTCTACACCAGCAATCTGTGGATTCCTCGGAAATATTCAGCGTTTGACTTCCCTTGAATCTTGGCAGCGTATCACTGTTGTTTAATTTAAACAACGTACTAAGTGTGCATCATAATTCAAATAACGTGGGAAGTTTTTAAGTGAGAAACAGAAATTATAAACACTTCGTAGTTGTAGTTTGAGAATAAAATTTTAATTTAATAAAAATACTTCATGATAATACGGATTGCGACTCAGTACATTATTTTAATTACCACCAGAGATGCGAGGGTGGAGTTAAGAATCACAGATTTAGTTTTTACCCTCGTAAATGTGTAGAAGCCACTATTTATAACAATTGGATGGACGGATTTTGCGCATATTTAGGAAAATTCCAAGCTCTCTGTTCACCGCAACTGTACATATATTCACATTTCGTATTTTATGAGACTTTTTTTTAAAAAAAATAATAAGCTTATTGCTGCTGAAACTATATTCAAAACGGCAAGTGTATAAAATATTATTGCATAACGTTTTTGGTACTCCACTGATGCCATAATCCAAATTGTAAATTGCAATATCAGTTTTCGCAACTACTTTTTTGTTTTAGAGAAATATGAAATAATAATAATAGGTCGGTTTTCCTTTTATACAACCAAGGTTTTGTGGCCCAAAGTTAGTAAATTCTTTGACGATTAAAGTGTACTTTTTTTTTGAGTTTCATAACTACATATCTAGGTGTCCAAACTGCACCTCAGTTACACAAGATGATTAATTTAACAGAAAAACTCACAACACAAGATCCAGATTAGCTATGAGGATAGGTTTTGTAGCTATTAGGATATTTCGATTGAGGAAGGTGAGTGAAAACTAGTTGAGTATCTTTGTATACTTCAATCGATTTCAGTTAAACTGGGAAGAAATTTAATATATATAAAATAAAATCTAATCTATAAAATTTAATCTACATAAAATAAAATAATCATATGCAATTGTGCAATGTGAATTAAAGAAGACTTTACATGTTATCAATCTCACCCGAACTGTGATAGACAAGGTGGCACTGTTTCTAAAGAATTTATCTTTTTTCTGATCAATAACTTGAGCATTATAATGTAACTTTAATCTAATCCACTTATCACTGTAACATCAATTGCTGTTCTAAAATACAGACGGAAAGACATAATCGAGATTTTTGTGTGATCATCACCGTAAAATATTTCTGCTTAGTAAAAATACACGCATAAATATGATGTGAATGTCGGAAAGTTTGCAAGGATATCAGGTTCCAACGTAAACTCACGAAGCTTCATACTTGAATACTCCGAAATCTTAATCGTTGTCACAACCTAAAAATAAAAAATGGTTTTTGGCTTTTTCTGTTGTTCATCCAAATTAACAAGATTTATATTGTAAGACTGGAGATTTTCTCGGCGTTGTAAATGAATAAAATTTTCTCGGGTAACTAGCCGAGTTAGTCCATCGTTTGACCACGACGTTTCGGCGGTCACAATCTCTGCCGCCATTGTCAAGTGACTGCTGCCGGTCATCATCATCATCATCGGTTATTGAGGTGCTTATATATCACGCGAAGTCCGCGCTACGTCATCCTTTTTCCGGTCGGCCAATGGCTAGTGATGGGAAACGTCCTCAGTCTTCGCCTGAACTCAGAACTATAGTGAATCTTTCTGGAAAAAATCTTGACGACGCAACGATATCCGTGTTATCCAAAGGACTAAACTTCGCACCGGTTCCAAGAGAGATTCCCACAAGGGAAATCATTAGCGGCATTGAGCAAGCCATCAGGGGTCTTCCATCCGACGCTGCTGAGGAAATTAGGAGGGAAGCTTGTAGGATATTATGCAGGGCTAAACCTCCGAAGGCAAATATTTCAACATCTGAACGCAAGGCTCTTCGAACGCTACGAGAGGATATGGACATCATTATCCTCCCTGCAGACAAAGGAAATTCGACCGTCATCCTTAACTCGGATGAATACAGGCAGAAGTTGTCGCAGATGTTAAATGACGACGCCTATAGGAGACTTACTAAGGATCCTACCGCGGTATTGGCGAGGAAAACTGTAATGCTATTGAAAGAATCAGGAATAGACGCCGAAACAAGCAAGCGCCTCCAGCCACGAGCACCGGTTCCACCTAGATTGTATGGGCTGCCAAAGATACATAAGGATGGTACTCCTTTACGCCAGATAGTGAGTGCTATAAGCTCACCTACTTACCAACTGGCAAAATATCTAACAAGTAGACTATCACCACTCGTGGGAAAAAGTCCCCACCATGTGAGGAACTCTGCTGAGTTCATAAACGTGTTGAAAGATCTTCGACTGGTGGCAGACGACATCATGGTCAGCTTCGATGTCGTGTCACTTTTTACGAATGTGCCACTAGCGGACACATTAGCGTTGCTGGCGAAACACTTTTCTCCCAAGGAAGTGGAACTGTTCCGTCATGTGCTCCAGTCAACCTACTTTCAATTCGATGAGGAATATTACGAGCAGGTTGATGGGGTTGCTATGGGCTCGCCGTTGTCCCCAGCAATTGCCGATTTTTATATGGAACATTTCGAAGAACATGCTCTAGCAAGTGCCCCAAAACAGCCAACCTGTTTCTTTCGTTATGTTGACGACACGTTTATAGTATGGCCGCATGGTATCAATAGTCTACAAGAATTTTTACAACATCTTAATGGGATCAACGGAAACATTAAATTTACAATGGAGATGGAGAGGAATGGCCGCCTTCCATTTTTGGATATTTTGATCGAAAAGAGAGCTGATGGCACTGTAAGTCATTCTGTGTACAGGAAACCAACACATACTGATCTATATCTCAACGCGCGCAGCCACCACAACCGGCCCAACGCAGATCAGTACTGGAAACCTTGGTGCACAGGGCGCGAACTCTATGTGACAAGGATAGTTTGCAGGCGGAAATGTGTCATTTACGGGAAACTTTCCGCAAGAACGGTTTCAACGAGGCGTTAATAAACTCGGTTTGCACACGAGCAGGAAGGAGGAAAATACGACAGCAGGAAGACCCGAGCCGCTTCGCCTTCCTTCCTTATGTCGGAACGACTACCGCTAAGATTGGCAGAATTTTAAGTAAATGTGGCATTAAAACCATTTTCCGACCAACGGCCAAAATTAGGAATATACTGCGGTCACCCAAGGACGATATAGCCTTACGAACACCTGGCGAATATCGCATTCCTTGCGAATGCGGAAAGGCTTACATCGGACAAACAACACGATGTATTGACCAAAGGTGCGCCGAACATGCGCGCAACGTCCGCCTGGGCCAGATCGACAAGTCAGCGGTTGCTGAACACAGTATTGACACGGGACATGGCTTTAATTTCAAAGCAACAAGAATTCTTGCGCGTACGAGAGGTTATTGGGACAGTGTTTTTTCGGAAGCTATCGAAATTCGTATCTCGAAGGACCTCGTTAACAGAGATACTGGATTTCAGTTAAGTAAAGCCTGGAGCCCAGCAATCCAGAAAATGAGAGTGCAGCAGGACAACTGGGAAACACGCACCTCTCTTGCGCGCCAGCAATCAGCGGAACCCACCAGCAGCTAATGGCTTCCGCCAATAGGAACGCTTCCCGCTAGTGGCCAACGTTTCCCGTCACTAGCCATTGGCCGACCGGAAAAAGGATGACGTAGCGCGGACTTCGCGTGATATATAAGCACCTCAATAACCTACCGGCAGCAATCAGTTCCAGTTCCCAGTTCCGAGTTGACCATCGTAACGTGTAGATGTGCGACAAGGAATACGCTAGCCGCTCTTCCGCGCCAGGCGGGTCGAGTGCCCCAGCGCACTCGACTTTGCCGGCGGGAGCTGCGGCAATGGTGACGACCCGGCTATCCCTACCGGACTTGGAAGCGGACGGAACAACACTGACGACGACCAGGCAGTTCCCACAGGACTTGAGGGTGGACCCCGACGGAATTGTAAGGATAACGCTCACGACGAACCAGCCTGCCCACGGATCAGTAGACCCCCGCGCATCGAAGAGAAGAACTTCTCCGATCACAGCGGGGAAACTAAAGCAACCGAGGAACGAACAACGCGCAAGTGGTTCGAAAGTCAGCGTGCCCGTACAACAACTTTCCAGTGCTACAGCCAGCAAAGAGAAGAAAGCGAACAAGAAGAAGAAGGGGACGACCGAGTACTCGGCCGCAACATTCCCATTCCAGACGCCTTATACACCACCGCAGACAAACTTCAAAAAAGCAAATACCCCCAAGCAGACGACTGCTGCCGCAAGCGGAGGAAACCGACGCAAAGCGCAGCAACCAGACGCGGAAGGATTTATAACACCCCGCCGCACAGCAAAGCCGCCACCCGCACTGGACCCGGAGCTTGTAATGGAAACCAACAATCCATTCCAGCCCCTGCAGACTGAGGAAACACCAACCCCGCCAGCTAAGAGATCGGCCCATATTCCACCTATAGTGGTCCAATACGAAGAAAATTTCAAGACGCTGCACGACCAAGTGGAAGCCGTCGTCAAGGACCCCTTCGCAGCCAAGTCTGCAGGAGGGGACAAAATCAAGTTTACTTTTACTACGGTGGCCGACTACTCAGCGGTCACCGAGATGCTGCAGCAAAAGGGCACCCCATACTACACATTTCCAACTGGGGCCTTACCCCTGCTGAAAGTGGTATTCAGAGGAATACCCAGAACACTTCCAGCCAGCGATCTGAAGGAGGAGCTAAAGGGGATAGGATTCAACGTCCAGACAGTAGCTCAACTAAGGAGGCCGGGCAGCAACGTAGCAATGCCCCTTTTCCTCGCCGTCTTGCCGGACACACCAGAAAATAGAGAGATCTTCAAGTTAGAGACAATATGCCACCTCAAAGTAACTACAGAAAAACTCCGCTCATCACCTGGACCACCTCAATGCTACAATTGCCAGCTCTACGGGCACATGGCAATGAATTGCAAAATGCCACCAGTTTGTGTCAAGTGCGCTGGTAAACATGATTCCAACCAATGTACGCGCAGAGAGGACGTGACACGGCGAAATGCTCCAACTGCGGTGGAAACCACGTCGCAAGCTACAAAGGATGCCAGGCGTACAAGAAAGCCCGCGATCGACAAAGAGGACTGGCCGCGGAACAAGACAAAATTCTCCAACGCCGAAAGAAACCGCAAGAGAAATCAACAGGAGATCCCGCCAACGGCTGGCCAGCAAGAAGAAGAACCAAATGACATTAACAAGAAAGAAGACCCACGTCAGACTCAGAAAAAGCAGAACCCCAAACGTGAGAAGAATAATAAGAAACACCCAACTAGTGGTGAGAATGGGAGCACATACGCGGACACCTGTGCAAACCAGGTCGCCAACCACGCCGAAACACCAAAGGCAGATAGGAAAAATAACCTGACTGCGGATCGAGCTGAAACGGTCGGCACCCAACCTGCCCCTTCCAACCAGCCAAGTAAACAAGGAGCAGCTGATAGCCTGGTGCATGGTCTCATGGATAAACTGTCTGGAATGATGGACACCATGATGAAAATGATGCTTAACATCATAGAGATGCTAAATCGCTTGCCAATGAACATACAGGCAGCAGTTACGTCAGCTCTAGCTGCAACCACCAGCACTACCCAAGAACATAATGGATAGAGCTCCTCATATACATGGAATCGCGTTTTGTGTGTGGAACGCAAATGGTATCTACAACCAGTCAACTGAGTTCAGACAGTTTATACATGAACAAGGAGTGGACATCTGCTTGGTGTCTGAGACCCATCTGAAACCAGGCATCCGAGTAGCAATACCAAATTACCACTGCTACCGCTATGACCGACCAACAGCAGGCGGTGGCGTCGCTATATATATTAAACGGGGAATCCCACACAACCAAGTGCCTCTCCCGCCAATGAACCAACTTGAAGTGGTGGGAGTCGAAGTAGCCACCGCGAATGGAAAAATCACTGTAGTATCAGCCTATCGTCCACCACGAGCACAGTTACAAGATGAAGACATCAACAACCTGGCCAGCATAAGGGGCAGGCTGATCATAGGTGGTGATCTGAACTGTAAACACACTGATTGGAACAGTCGAGCGTGTAACAGTTCGGAAGACAGCTAAGGAGACTGGCTGAAAGGCTAAACATGAATGTAACTGCCCCCGAAGAGCCTACTCACTACCCGGCGAATGGAAGACGTCCCGACGTCTTGGACATTTGCATCAGTAGAGGCATCACAGGATACCTAGCAGCCAGCACCATCAACCGGCTGTCGTCCGATCATTGTCCTGTACTCTTCGAGATAGCGGTAGGACCATGGCAGCTTGAACAGCAAACTGTTCCGGATTACAAACACGCCAACTGGGACAGATACCGACAGATATCGCCCACGCCTTCGAAACAAGACATCACGAAAATGTGGAGGAGAGCCTGAAGTTCTTTGAAACAACCGTGAAGGAAGCATCGGGAGCCACCATCCCTTCGAAACGAACCAACAACCACGCAATGCAACAGCTTCCACCTCAGCTTCTGGCCATGATCCGAACAAGAACCGGGTCATGAAAGAGTGGAAGCTAACGAGGAATCGAAACACCAAAAGCCTGCTTAATAGACTTCAAAGGAATTAAAAGCAGCCCTCACAGAACATAGAAATAAGGAATGGAGGCCAGAGTTTCAATGATACGGCCCAATGAGGACTCCAGTGGATACAGACAAGGAGACTTACGAAGCGGAAGCAAAGACTTCCTCCGCTCCACGGAGAAAGGGGCCTAGTCTACCTACCACAGGAAGGCGGATCTCTTGCAGACAACTTTGAGAAGCATTTCTCCCCCTTAGATACCGACATAGACGAAGAACAGGTGACTGAAATTAGGCGGAGACTGAGAACCTACAAGGAGGCAGCCGCCACCGACGATGCACAGCACATCCCAGAAGTTGACGTCTCAGAAATCAAAAACTGCATCAAGAGACTTCATCCCAATAAAGCACCAGGAATAGATGGAATAAATAACATCCTCATAAAGCACCTACCGTTGGAAGCTCTTTCATACTTGGCTGAAGTTTCAACACTATTCTCAGAACAAGGACCTTCCCAAAATGCTGGAAACAGGCATAGTCGTTGGGATACACAAGTCCGGCAAGGACCCTGTATTTCCCCAGCACTACCGTCTATTAGCCTGCTTCCATCGGTTAGTAAAATATTCGAAAGAATACTGCTTACAAGGATGAAGAAGATCATCGTGAAGGAAATCTCATCCCAAACCATCAGATGGGTTTCGCCGGGAGCACTCTACCACCCACCAACTCCTACGAGTGGTCGAGGAGGCGACTAAGGGTGAAAACATGCCGAGCAGCTCGCGCTGAAGGTCGCGGCCGCGGTCGCGGTAGATGTTTCATCCACGTGAATCAAAACCATTGTTAGTAATGAGTCAGCGCACGCCGAGGCGGTCGCGGTCGCCGTCGCTGCTCGCGATTCAGCTGCAGGTCGATGCCAGAACAAACTATTTTGTTTTCTCCTCGCGGCCTAGCGCGCCGCTGGAGGTCTGCTTGGCGCTGATTGGCTGAGCTATGTCAAGGCCACGCGATCCAGCTGCTACACTTGATTACGCAGCTCGGCTTTCGTATTATACAGAGTGGTGTTGTTTAATTTTGTCTTGTTCTAAATATTGATTTATTTAATGGATGTCATTTCGTTTTATACAACTGCAGATATAAATTAACAATGTACTGACATTGAAAATGCTACATTCTGTATTAAATAAATTATTGATGAAATATTAAGTACAGATTTTTATAAATTGGACAACTACCGAAAAGTTAATGTTTCAAGCAATTAGATAGTCAGCGGTAAATAAATTACAACAAATTTTATAATAATAATAATATTTAATTAAATTCCAATTCAGCGCACGCTCCGTTTTCTTTTTTCAATTTTCCTACGCACCCAGCTTTCCTCCTTTCCTGCTCCCACCAACATTTGCCCTAATTGAAATAATTATCTATTGTTGATGACTTGATTGACTATTCAGAAATTATTACACATCATATACCGACGAATATGGAACATCAGACAATTCTGTCCAACAATCATTATAAATTTAAAGAAAGTAAAAAAAAAAAAATATTTCGTGTTAATTATTGTTTAAAATAAACTGTTGACTGATTTTGAAATGGAAAATTCTGATTTTTAAATAGAAATTCTGATTTTGGATTGATAAATTTTAGATTTGACTCGAAAATGTTTTGTTAAACGGTATATTACTTTATTTACAATAATTACCATTAATTTATAGTCACGACGAGTTTTCACTCAGCATATATTGGATTGTTGTGGTAACTGTTATAAACATTTGACTTCAGTTTGTCCAGGATTTTACCGTTAAGTTTGTGGTGTGTTTCGTAGGTGGTATGGAATTAGTCTGGATGGACAAAAGTGAAGAAATTGTTTTAAATAAATTTTTAAAATCTTGCTTTTATTGAATTTGTAATGCAATTATTAATAATTTGGCAAAACAGTAAAACTTCATATAAACGGTCCTTAGCCATTTACAGTTTATGCTGGTTTAAAACTTCAGTAACACACAAAATGTTTATATTGAATGGGTGATAATTTTGTTATGTACACAACACACAAATAAACTCAGTGGGCAAGTGGCACACCCCGCGAAACAAAAGTCTGTTTAAACAAGTTGGCAGCCGAATTTGACCTTCTAACCCCAAGACAGCTGATGGCATCGTTCACTGCACTCGACCCATTCAATCGAATGCACCAGAGTAACAAACAAACCCAATGTTTCGTTCTAACACTATTTTTATAGGTAAAAAGACAACCAGTAATGTGAGAATGTGTATTGACTAAAAAAAATATTTTAACCTACTGTATTTCAGGTGGCCGTAATAACTTACGAAAGTAAAATAGAGAATGGGTTGCAATCCTATCTAAACGGTACGTTACTTTCAATAACTATTTACGATAATTATCATTACCTTATGGTCACGACGAGTTTTTCCTCAGCGTGTATTGGGTTGGTGTGGTAATTGTTATAGATAATTGACTTTTCTAGTTCGTCCACGATTTTGGAGTAAATGTACTGAAAAGTTTCTGGTGTCATTCGCAGGTATGCGTGGAATCTATTTGGGTGATTTTTCAGTTCTTGATACAAATGGTGATATTCACCTAGCGTTGTCTCTGTTCATTTATTGGGTGTGAACTGAACTGTCTGTTGCTAGCCCTAGAAAGTAGCCACCACTTTGTTGCTACTGACAGGCCATCATCATCACTATCATTTTCACTTGCACGAATCATTGCAGCGTACACAGACTTAACTAATACTCGGGATAAACACAAAATCCAAACAATGTGCGATGTGTGGCACCTACGAAGGTTTGTAAAGCACTGTTGAACGCTAGCAGCTGTACCTCGGCAGCGAGCTGCGCCGCAAGCATCTACCGCGACCTTCACGGCGAGCTGCGCGGCAAGCATCTACCGCGACCTACAGCGCGAGCTGCTCGGCATGTTTTCACCCTTAGGCTTTCAATCACCGGAACTTCTGTGGACTAGTGCTTCTTGACATAGCGAAGGCCTTCGATTCCGTATGGCACTCCGGGCTGCTATGCAAGCTGTTTGAGCTGGGATTCCCCGGGCCATACGTACAGCTGCTAGAATCGTACCTGCGGGGAAGATCGTTCAGGGTGAGGGTAGGGACAGCTCTCTCCTCGAGAAGAAAAACAAACGCCGGAGTGCCTCAAGGATCGGTTCTGGGACCGGTGTTATACTCACTGTATACATCGGATATCCCGGAAACGGCAGGTGTCAAAACAGCTCAGTACGCCGACGACACGGCAGTTTTCTCCAGCAGCAAAAAAAGGGAACTCGCCACACATCGCCTGCAACAAGCGCTGAATAAGATTGAGGCCTGGGCAAGACGATGGCGTATAGCCATCAACCCAGAAAAGACGCGGGCCATCATGCTAGCACACCGACGAGGAAAAAGAAACGCAGTTCATCCGCAAGTGACGCTCCAGGGACAGCCCATTCCATGGAAAAATACCGCACGCTATCTTGGTGTAACGTTAGATGCCAAACTAACTTGGCGCACGCACATAGAAGAAATAAAGAGAAAAGCCAGCGCGAGACTTCAACAGCTGTATCCACTATTAAACCGAGACGGTACTTTGGCGCCAGCGACTGGAGTAAAAATTTACTGCAGCTTAATAAGACCAGTCATTGAATACGCATGCCCAGTGTGGGGGTATGCTTCAAGGACAAATATCCATAAACTGCAGGTCATACAAAACAGAGCCCTCAAACGGGCCCTACATCTGCCATCACGATTCCCAACACATGACCTCCATGAAGCAACAGGTCTCCAAACAATTCAGCAAAGGTTTCAAGAAAGCGCAGCCACCTTCTACAGATCCGCACACAAAAACAACAACCCACTCATCAGTAATCTAGGTACATATACAACAGAAATTGATTTCCATAAACGTCCACTGTCACTGATCCAATAAAATAGCCAACCAGACGACGCACCAATAGAAAAGAAGTGAACTATCATAAACGATGAGAAGGAAATGTCGAGAGACAACAACCTTCAATACCACAGCCCAAACGAACGGGCAAATAATGGCGAAGCGACCGACAGCAGTCACTTGACAATGGCGGCAGAGATTGTGAACGCCGAAACGTCGTGGTCAAACGATGGACTAACTCGGCTAGTTACCCGAGAAAATTTTATTCATTTACAACGCCGAGAAAATCTCCAGTCTTACAAACTGAAGATTTTTGCTAACCCCTTTTCTTGCTATGTTGAGGATGTACCCAGTAATTTACAAATGAATTTGTTTGAACTCCAATCCAATGAGATTCTAAAAAGCGCCTTTTACGAGATGAATGATTTGGTCAAATTTATGGTCGCTTGCCGTCTGATTTTGTCGAATCGAAAATTTTGTTCAGCAGTTTATTTCAATTTTTCGAAGCACTTATTCAATCTTTTTCAATGGTCAATTATCGAAAAATAAGTACGCTTCTCGTCTCACAGATGAGCATTTGAGAGATATATTACGTATTTCAACTTCTACCATGAAAGCTGACATACAAAAAATAGCCAGTCAAATGCAACCTCTATCGTCACACTGAATTTAGTATGTAGAATCAAATTTTTAACTTTTCTTCATTTGTATTAATAAAATTTTAAAACTGAGCTTTCTCATTTTGACTGTGTATGTGCGGCCCCGCCATTACTTTGTTTTGCCACCTTGTGGCCCTTTCCTGCTAAAAGGTTGCCGACCGCTGCTGTAGACAATACAGTTGATAATATGACCTGCAAGGATCTGTCCGGCTACGCCTATGAATGATGCTTCTGCATGTAATTGAAGTTAGACTAGTTGAATGGACACTGAATGGCTAGATGGAATGCCTGGCCCCAGGATGTTACGTAGGCCTACATGGTGTACAGACTGAAGCTTAAGAGAGTTGGCCTAGCTGTTAGTTACCCATGATGATTCGACGAAAGCTACTCGCGGACTGAGGACGAGAAATATATCTTTACTTCGGAGGTAGACCCTATTGACGTCATTAACCAGTTCAAATCGGTGCTGATGATTGACTCAGCAGATCAGCAGGTTTTGTGAATAACAAGTCCACGCTGAGGTAGCGCTTACAACCTGGCTTTGCTGCCTCTAACTGCATCGAATATGACTTTTATTAAAATCTATGATTATTATAAAATAAACCCCTATGAATCAAATACGATCCTGACACTCTTCCCCTCTTGGAAGCCGTCGTTACTCCGGGACGACGTCAGAACAATGCCCCAAAGTGACTGGGTATATGAACTCATTATTCTTCTACTTAAAATTAAATGAAATAATAAAAATAAAACTATCTCAGGACTGACCCTTGCAGTTTAAATACAATTGAATTTTCAACATCATAAAATTAATTAATGCGGAATCACTCACTTATTAATTGGTTATCGATCAACTTATAAATTAGTCATCAGCAGTGGAATTACAGCTTATTCATGAAAGTTAATATATGATCATTATAAAACATATGATCTTGAATTCCTAAAAATATTTAGATTTTATCAATTACTGTTTCAACTTCAACATTTTCTAGTGAACATCATCTAACTGTGTTTACAAAGATTCGTAACAAAGTCACATACGAATTGTACTTGTGTTATTGATTCCATTTTTCAAATAGCTTAAACGCTTCTAATCTACTCAAGTATGTAGTCCACCATTTAAAATTAAAATTGAAACATGTAAGTTCAAATAACATTGACAAAAATAAAGTTGACATCATTACTGAGTAATAGGAAAATGTTTCTTAAATAACTTTCACTCAACTGAAAATCATTGTGAGTGTATGTTTAGAACCTCAGTTGGTGCCCCAAGTGATAAGACACAATTAATTACGATTAAATTAAATGCTAAGGAAACAATATTCTTCTAAAATTGTAATTTAACATATTAGTTCTGGGTTCATGAACTATCTATAAAACAAATTAATTCCCAATATAGTTATTAAAGTTATAAATTTAAAATGCAAATGAAGTAGGAAGGAATTCAACAATATACGTAAAAATATCGACAAGTCAATGCAAAGATTTGAACAGGTATTGGAACTAATGCAATCTGAACAATGCAGTTAATTATTGAACATAAATCATAAAGCCATAATTAATTGGTGTTGTTTGGTAGAATGTGAATCAGTATATGGTAACAAAACTGAAAGTTAAGTCTGTCTCAACCCTATGTGTGAAATTGTATCTAGATATTTTCTTTATAATCAAATGTTTTTACAGTTGAAACAAAATATATAAACTTGCGGAGTAAAAAAATGAACGAATATAAGTTAACAGTTTGAAATATTTTAGCATTAGACTCAAGGTCATGAAAATTCAGAAACTCTAATTGGTTATTATTGCATTAGGTTGAACTTCAAAGATAATACATCTCTTCTATGTGATTGTTGAAGCTATTTGGAATTAAATGTTCACAACAGATTGTTTTACAAAAAATGACTTTAACGGTTTTGAATCAATCTGTCTTTCCATTTGGAAGTTTGATGGTATCGTTCACCGTTATCTTAACCGTAGTAATAATTTCCAAAAATACCAAATATTACATAATAAGTTATAACAAAAGATAAAATAGTTCACAGTTAACACTGTTAAAGAGTTCAATATATTTTTCGGTACTCATATTTGTCGCTAGAAGCGGTGGACGAAGTCACTTGCGCCGTACGGATGTGAGATCCATTTTCAGTGTGTCAGCATACTTCGCTCCAGCTGTTGACTGGCGCTCGCGAAGCTGAAACATAATCTCGCGACAGAAAACAAATCCTGACAGTTCTTAAATCTAAGACTAGTGAATTCTAGAATCATCCATAGTGTAGCAATTTCTTTTTACATTTCTTTTGGAAACAAAAGTAACTGAAATGAACTGATCATCAAACTGTAAAATTTATAATTTTGCGTGAATACACCATGCAAACATAGAAAATTAATATTAATAATACAAATTAGTGAAGAATATTGAAACGACGATCGCTTAGATTAATAACTGATCCATCAATTAGATTCTGTCGAATATTTATATGTCTATTGATGAGTCTTCGACATACTGGGTTCACGTCTGAAAATCAATCAGACCATTGCCCATTTATTAGCTGGCATAATGGAATAGATTGTCTGCTGCTGAGAGCTTTGTTACTACACATTCTTTTTATAAGTTAATCAGTGACTTGTAACCTCGGTTTGTTACTACATTTTAACAAAATACATATTGGACTACGTTTGTGCAAAAGAACAGTCAACATTCTATTATACGAAACATATACTATATGCCCATTTCTGACTAAATCTAAAATATATTTTGCTTCCCTTCTCTACGTTAATCTATAATTCCCCTTAATTTTAGGACACAACCTAGATTTCCATAGTTTTCCACATTCTTCCATTTAATTAATATAAGACAGTAGCTTGACTGAGTCCTTTTCCCAAAAATTACGTTCTTCAAACCAGATTTCAGTTTCATAAAGTTCAAATTACGTTTCTACCACTCTTGATAGTATACTAACAGTAAAATATATGTTTTCTCTTTATTAAAATGAGCCCGTTAATTTTTGGAAATACTTTTACCACTCATAATTTAATCTTAAGAATTCACTTAACAAACTTACTTCCGACAGTACATGCTTACAATTTAAGTTGGGTGTAACATTCCTTTTATCTACAGTTTATACTTACTTTTACGTAATGTTCTCTTATTTAAGTACATTTTATACATTTCATTTTTTTTATTTATTTATCAGTTACTCTGATCTTGTGCTCACCGCCTTTATAGGTGTTATATAGCTTTCTGAGTATTTGCTGACTAGATGGTTATTTAATATGCGACATTATTTGTAATGGGGCGCTATGCTACAATATCATCGTTTTTATGATCTAGGTGTTGGTCAAGCATGTTACTTGGAACGTATTTAATCTATTCACATGCATTGCGCTTAACAATGTGACTGTTATCTCATCATTAATTCACGCGCACTTTTGGAATTTCTAACTTCGTATGTGCTAACTAACTCATATTATTCACCAAATTTTGTTTCACTGTGGTTGTTGCATTAATTTCCACTTGGTATTACCATTTTGGTTCCTTCGACCAATTTCTGCCATACACACATTTACTTTTCACACAACACACAATGTCATCTTCGCATTTACCTGAGTGAATGGGTTACATTGTTGTTGCCGATGACAGTTTAACTCATTTTACTTTACAATACAGGGTGCTTCCAAAAACTAGTTCAGCTCGGCCCTTATGTCCGGCTATTCCATTGGTGCTTCCTATAAATCCGGATCGCGACTTCCGAACATTAATACACACATATTGACACAACGTTTACAGCTAGCGATTGCACAGATCAGGTTTCAATAAACCGTCGTTTTCTGAATGCCATATCGTTCACTGTTCACTCTTACTTTAATTTTTCCCGGATTTAGATTTGGTAATTGGCCTTACTTTGCCTCCTTCAGAAAACGTCTTTTCTTAATTCGGGGGCGTCCAGGGCCTGAACAAATGAGCTAGCGCGTATTACGAAAAATACCGCTTTATGCACCGTTCCCAAACTATCCGATTGCCGAAATAATATCTACTCGCTGACCGGGTGTATTGAACAACTGTTTTAAGTTGCGATGAAACCATACGATCCCGTTCAGAAACAGAAACAACGTTGTCAATAAACCGACGTGGTATTCCTACCCGTCCAACATTGCATACGCCTTTGCGACATGCCTTATGACAGCACCTTAAACATCCGACACTTTGGTCAATAAATCTTTTAATCACTATGCTGCAGCATTACACAATTAATTATAGCATCCCTCACATATTATTCCATAAACCAGTGGACTCATCGTATTTCGCCTTACCAAACCACTATTTCAGCACATATCATTAGCACGTTACCTTAATTTTCCACAAAACACCTTATTCATTGACAGACAGCACTTTTTTCAGAATATTCGTGACATGCATTGGATTATGCAGTTAGTTTTTATCTCTTATGTATTTCTTTAACAACATGGTCTGTCTTACCTTATGATCATTTTTTAACTTGTTAATAGCAAAATTCGATTTATACCTTAATTGATTTAATTAAAGAAAAACACTTTTTACTCGACTTCACGCTTTCTATTTTCGCGCAATACATTATTCAAACATCCGCTTAGCGGTTATATCGATTTACACTTTACAGATCTTTAGACGATTTTACTTAACTGCATACTTTGCAGTTACTGTTGGTTTTATCTTAAAATAATCATAAAATATTTTTGTAGCTTCACAGCTCGTAAAATCAGTGTGGGCAAGTTTATAAATTTCTTCCTAACACATTAACTGAATTTCAACAACCACAAAACGATTAGGTTTGCTTTTAACCCATCGTATCAAATTTTGTCTTTACACGTACTAGTTAAACATAATATTATGAAACGTCGGAATGTATATTAAAATAATTTTTTTTGAACGAATGCAATATGATGGAGAAATTAAGCTTTTCCTAGGAGACGATGAAACAATAAGATTCTTTTGCTTCGTTACCCGCTTACTTTGTAT
>JARYHS010005584.1:0-12017 GCA_031002005.1 Vandiemenella viatica | reverse complement strand
AATCCGATTTCGATGAAAATTTCCACACGTGCACTTTAAAACAAACAGAAAAATACCATCTAAATGTGGTTTGGCTAAGCCCAACCCTCCTATTTTTTTCCCCCCCTCTTAATTTCCAATGACATTTATTTACCAAGCGTGGTGGGTAAACGGTTAACATTCTGCCCTCACATTCTGGCGAAAACGAGTTTGAATCCACGTCCATGCATCCAGGTTTGGGTTTTCCATGGTTTCTACAAATCATTCCAGGTCAATGCCGGGTTGCTTCCTTGAAATAGGTCATGGCGGAATTCTATCCCATTCCTAGCCCCAATCCCATTCCGCTTCTAGTGACCTTGCTGACGATGAGGCGTAAAGCCGAAGGAAAGAAAGAAAAAGATATTTATTGAAACCCACAATTTTTATCCGATTACAGTGAAACTTTGGAGAGTTGTAGAGTGCGCGTCGGGGATGATTCATAAGAAATAAAATTTAAAAAAAACACCCCCTCCATCACTTTAAAATCCTTAATTTAAACAATCCCGCAGATTTAATCCAATTTCCACCAAAATTTGCACACATACACTTTAGAACAAATTGAAAACCATTGCTCATAGATGGTTTCCAAAGAAACAACCCCTCATCCTATTCACATCCTCCTAATTTACAAAAATTCACAGATTTTCTTCGATTTCGATGGAATTTTTGCATATGTGTACTTTAAAACAAACAGAAAAATGTATTCATTTAATCTACCTCAAGTATAGCAATAGCAAAGCATTGCCGAGTGAGCTACTCTTCTATTATATAAAAATCAATGTCTGTCTGTCTGTTTGTCCTATATATGCACCTAAACCGTTCGTCCGATTAGGGTGTAATTTTGGTGAGATATCGAGTGCGCGTCTGGGGTGGTTCCTAAGAAATAAAATTTCCAAAAAACTACCCCCTCTTCCCAATAACACCCCATAATTTAAAAAAACCTACTGATTTAATAGTTTGTACGGAAATTTGCACACATATAATTTAAACTAAACAGAAAAATATCGCCTTCTTTTGGTTTTTAAACATTATCCTCTTTCCCACTTCCCTCCCCTTAATTTTACACAAACTCACACTTTTTATCAGATTTCGATGGAACTTTGTATCCATATAGTATTAAAAAAAAAAAAATAGAAAATCTGAACATTTAGTATGCATCAAACGTTTATAATCAGGCTTTGGTTTTGATTGAGGACATTGTTTGGCAATCGCTAGCAAAACACTGGTACAATTGGGAATGTGGTGTCTAATCGATCTGCAAACGACCTTTTTGATCATGATTTGCAACGAGAAACATACCATGATGTCGACGAATTGGTTACATTTGTTCAAACAAATCTTCCGAAATTGGTTCCACAACAATACGTAGCGTATGACACAATTATACATGCAATTACAAGCCAAATTGGTGGATTTTATTTTCTGGATGTACCCGGAGGTACAGGAAAAACTTTTCTTATTTCACTTATTTTAGCAACTATACGATCACAAAGAAATATTGCACTTGCAATTGCATCACATCATCTGGAATAGTGGCCACCCTTTTGGATGGTGGTTGAAAGGCACATTCAGCTCTGAAGTTGCCATTGAATATCCATATCACTGATAGACCCACATGCAATATCAGAAAAAATTCTGGAATGGGTAAAGTACTCCAATCATGTTAATTCATTATATGGGACAAATATACTATGGCCCACAAAAAAGTATTAGAAGTGCTTCATCGTACACTTAAAGATTTGAGAGGGAATGAACAACTCTTTGGTGGCACAGTGATTTTATTGTCTGGTGATTTTCGACAAACTCTACCCGTTATACCACGCTCAACAACCGCTGATCAACGTAATGCATGTCTCAAATCATCAGTCTTATGGAGACATGTACAGAAATTGACTCTGAAAAACAATATGATACATCCGCTGAATATTTCGCCAAACAATTGTTGGAAATTGGTAACGGGAAAACGGCAGTCGATAAATCAACACAATGTATCAAGTTTCCAACAAACATTTGTAGAATCACAGCAACCATAGACGAATTAGTTCTTAAAGTTTTCCAAAATATTACACATAACTACAAAAGTCATTAGTGGCTGCATGAATGTGCTATACTGACAGCTAAAAAACAGTGATGTTAATGCCACCAATCACAGCATTCAAAACAAAATACCAGGTGAGATGACAACTTACAAGTGCATCGATACTTTAATGAATCAAAACGAAGTTGTAAACTACCCTACTGAATTCTTGAATTCAATTGATTTTCCAGGTGTGATGATATTAAAATTGGTGTGCCTATAATTCTTCTTTGAAATATTAATCCACCATGCCTTTGCAACGGTACCAGACTTTCAGTAAAAAAAGTGGATGAATAATATCATTGAAGCTACAATTATAAAAGGAAAATTTAAAGGAGAAGACGTACTGTTGCCACGCAACTCAAGGATTACAACAGAATTGCCGTTCGAGTTTAAACGCTTGAAATTTCCAGTGCGACTTGCATTTGCAATGACCATAAAAAAGGCGCAGGGACAATCATGACAAGTGTGTGGACTAAATTTGGAAAATCCATGCTTCTCTCATGGACAATTGTATGTGGCTTATTCACACGTTGGAAAACCATCTGATTTATTTGTGTACGGAAAAACAAAAAAATATTGTGTATCCTAAAGCACTTGAGTAAACATGTTATAAAACCAAACAATTTAGTTCTTTTCAAGGCACTGTATGCAAATATCTAACCTTTACTAAATACAAACGTTCAAATGTATTCATTTAATCTACCTCAAGTCTAGCAATAGCGAAGCATTGCCGGGTCAGCTAGTCTATAATATAAAAATCAATGTCTGTCTGTCTGTTTGTCCTCTATGCGCTCCTAAACCGTTCGTTCGATTATGGTGAAACTTTGGTGAGTGTCGAGTGCGCGTCCGGGGTGGTTCCTAAGAAATAAAATTTCCAAAAAACTACCCCCTCTTCCCCATAACACCCCATAATTTAAAAAAACCTACATATTTTATCCGATTTGTACGGAAATTTGCACACATATACTTTAAAATAAACAGAAAAACAATGCCTGCATTTGGTTTCCAAAAGCAGAACCCCTCTCCCCCTTCCCAACTCCTTAATGAATGTACCTTTCTTTGTGTGTCCTCTATGCACTACTAAACCGTTCATCCAATTATGGTAAAACTTTGGTGAGTAGTTGAGTGTGCGTCAGAGATGGTTCATAAAAAATAAAATTTCCAAAAACTCCACCTCTTCCCCATAACACCCCACAATTTAAAAAACCTACAGATTTCATCCGATTTGTACAGAAATTTATACAAGTATACTTTAAATAAACAGAAAAAACACTGCCTACATTTGCTTTCAAAAAACATATCCCTTTTCCCTCTTTCCACCCCTAAATTTTTATACAAATCCACACTTTTTATCAGATTTCGATGGAACTTTGCACGCATATACTACTAAAAAAATAGAAAAATACTGTAGACATTAGTTTTACAAAAACCCAATGCCTCTCAACCTTTCTACCCCAAAACCACCCCCACTTCCCCCTTGCAAGCCATAATTTAAAAAACTCTCTGATTTTATCAGATTTTTATGGAAATGGTCACACATTTACTTTAAAACAAACAGAAAAATACTGCCTACATATGGTTTACAAAAACACAACCCCTCTCCTCCTTTCCACCTCCTTAATGAATGTACCTTCCTCTGTATGTCCTCTATGCACTACTAAACTGTTCATCCGATTACGGTAAAACTTTGGTGAGTTGTCGAGTGTGAGTCAGAGATGGTTCCTAAGAAATAAAATTTCCAAAATGCACCCCCTCTTCCCCATAACATCCCATAATTTTTAAAAAACCTACAGATTTTATCCGATTTTTACAGAAATTTACACACATTTACTTTAAAATAAACAGAAAACCACTGCCCACATTTGGTTTCCAAAACACATCCCCTTTCCAACCCTTAATTTTTACACAAACCCACACTTTTTATCAGATTTCGAAGGAATTTTGCACACACATACTATTAAAAAAATAGAAAAATATTGTAGACATTAGTTTTAAAAACACCAAATCCCTCTCGCCCTTCATACCCGAAAACCAACCCCTCTTCCCCCTTGCACCCCATAATTTAAAAAACCCACAAATTTTATCCGATTTTGATGCAAATTGGCACACATTTACTTTAAAACAAACAGAAAAATACTGCCTACATATGGTTTCCAAAAACACAATCCCTCTCCCCCTTCCCACACCCTTAATGAATGTACCTTTCTTTGTATGTCCTCTATGCACTACTAAACCGTTCATGGGATTACGGTAAAACTTTGGTGAGTAGTCGAGTGTGCGTCCGACATGGTTCCTTAGAAATAATATTTCTTAAAAACCACCCCCTCTTCCTCATAACACCCCATAATTTAAAAAAACCTACAGATTTTATCCAATTTCTACGGATATTTGCACATGTATACTGTAAATCAAACAAAAAAGTACACCCTTCATTTGGTTTCCAAAAATGCATACCCTTACCCCTACCCACCCATTAATTTTTACATAAATGCACACTTTTCATCTGATTTTGAAGGAACTTTATACACATAAACGTTAAAAAAAATAGAAAAACACTGTAAACATGAGTTTTACAAACACCCAATCCCTCATCCATTTTCCACCCAAAAACCACCACCTCCTCCCCCTTACACCCCATAGTTTAAAAAAACTCACAGATTGTGTCCGATTTTGATGTAAATTTGCACACATATACTTTAAAACAAATAGAAAAATACTGCTGACATATGGTTTCTTAAAACACAACCCCTCTCCCCCTTCCCACCTCCTCAATGTTTACACAAACCCATACTTTTTATCCAATTTTGATCTAACTTAGCACATATATACTTTTAAAAAGATATAAAAATTCTGTAGACATTAGTTTTCGACCCCTTCATTATTGTCAATTACTTCATATAAAGCTACTGTTCCTAACCGATTTTGAAGGAAGTTTGCACATACACACTTTAAAACAAACGGAAAAATACTCTTCACTTTCAGTTTGCCAAAGCCAAATCCACCCGTCTTCCTCTTTACCCCTCCCCTATTAATTTCCAGTGATCTTTATTATAACCCACAGTTTTAATCTGATTTTAATGGAACTTTGCGTTTGTGTACTTCAAAACAAGGTAGAATAATTCTGTTTACATTTGGTTTTAAGCTACCAACTGCTTTCCCTCTTTACCTCAATGCCCTAATTTTTGTTGATATTCCATAATCATACCTAGTGTTGCAAACTGAAAAAAAAAAAAGCTTTTTTTTTCAGCTTTGTGAAAAAAAAAACCATGAAAAAAAAAAACCTAGCACCCAAGTTTTTTTTCTAGATTTTTTTTTCTTTTTCAGAAAGCAATATATTTGATAATTATAGTTTTATTTAAGGAACTTCCATTTTACAAGTGTGTTTTAAGTCTTACTGAATCATATAATGTCTCACATAATGATTCATAAGTGTATCTATATAGGTAACATAATTTTATTCATCCTCTATGTCAGTACCACATTCACTAGTACCAACACTTGTTCGATCGGTGTCGGAATTTTCTATCTCTTCTTCTGTCTCCTCTAGATCCATAACTTCAGAAATAGTTAAATTTTCTTTTACTGGTTGTTCTTGTATTGTACGCAAAAGATTCTGAGATTGCAATTTTAAATTGTGAGCAAAGTACACACTGTGTAAGACTTAGATGTACACTGGGGTGGTGCACAAACTTGCATCTTAACTATGAACGTGTAAACCTAATGAAGTTGCAGTATTGACTAAGCTCATAACACAGTCGCCACCATAGTTTTAACCAGAAACTAGGTAAAGGTGATAGTTCAATGATAACAGTTCACTTCTGATACGATGAGTATATTCTTCAAAACATTACAAAGTCAAATACTGCACAGGCAATCAGACAACCTTTTCCAAATTTATTTTACAGATTCGACTGATCATTCGAGCAAGACCGAACCCCACGCTACCACGATTTTTCAAATACATGAGTCCTTCAGAATAAAACTTCTCCCATGATGATAAAGTTTCTACCGATGTTAATTAAACTAGCAGTTTGCCGCGCCACGAGCCCCGAGCTGGCCACCTTACAACTTAATACGTCTACATCATCTAACTGCCGCTTCCAGAGTGCCCGCCAGAGGCTAAGGGGGGGGGGGGTATATATAAGATTGGACCGTGTGAACTTCCTTGTCTTGACTTTCCCACGGATTTGATGTGATAGCTGATCAGTTTCTGACAAATGTTACGAATCTAATTTGATCATGACAGTAAAAATAATCCTAGCTCTCTGAAATTTTGGTAGTAGCAAGATATTATTATAAACGTCAAATTAAGTTATTATAAAGAATTTTGTAACTTTAATAGTTTAGCCAGAAAAGAGTCGTAAAGATGTGATTGCCATAATTTCCGAAATATTACTCCTATCGAGCTGAAACAAATTTAATGCTACTCTCCGATTGCTCATCTATACTCTGATGTTAAATAAAGGATTTTACCTATTTTTAAAAGTGGTCTAAAACTTAAAAATAAAATTTAATGTCTTGAACTATTTCGAATATTAACTTGAAAATAACTCTAAACAAATTTCCCTAATGAAAAACTATTCCTGTAAAAATTTGAACTCTCTAAATCCATTCCCTGATTTATTACGAATTTTTATAAATTTCACTTCACCCGAACGTCGAGCTATTGCATCATTACGTACAAGCGCTTACTCGCGCCAAAACCCATTTTATTTTATTACAATTAAATGCTTTAATATTTTGCAATAGAACTTTTTTCAGAAACCCTTATTTTTAAATAAACTTTATTCTAAATATTATTTCTTATCATGAATCCCCGAAAAAGATTGAAACATCGAACTTTTACCTGAACCACATGTCTGGCTATACCAAATTATATCCAAAAACGATCTTTAGGCTACATGAATCTTTCTAAAATTTTAATATGTTATATAAACCGAAATTATGATGCCTTCTATTTATCATTCAACTTCCTGACTGTTTTTTAATACCTAAATACTTCGAGTTTTGAGTGGAAAATTACGTAATAAAATTCTGAACTGGCAAATTACTTTCAAACATAGTCAGACTCTAAGTAAGATCTTTTAACAGCAAAATTAATTATCTCCTGGCTATATATCTATACCTAAACATCTTTTTGAACTAACGAAAATATCCTGATTTAGTGAAATTACATGACAGTCAAATACTACCTATTCAAATCTGAGGTTAAGTTTCTGAACAGCTGTTAAAATGAATTTAACTATTGAATTTACTGTAAATACTTGAATAAATGCTTATGTAGGACATATTACTGGGAAATATTATCAAAATTTACTATAAAAATGACTTTAAAAATGATGGTCCCATATACTCCAATTGAACCCGCTATCTCAGCAACTAATCTCGTTATGCGAAATTCTAAGATGTGTTACATGCCCCCCGAAGATTGAAGTTGTTTTCCAAGGAAAACTGACTGAAATCTTAAAAATTCTAGGTGGCGCAAAACTAAAATCCCCTTAATCTATCTACTTCGTGGGTTGGTCTGCCCAGTCATACTTCCTTTTACTCACTCTCACTCATACTCATACAAATTATCAAATTTTGCACATATTAATTTACCAAAATGGTATAAAAAATTTAAAAAATCACAAATATCGAATCATCAAAATATTCGAAAAACTTAAATTCTACAACATTTGTGTCCATTCATATACATAAAAATGAAATATTTTTCAATTGTTTTTGTTTATCATAAATGTTCAGTTTTTCTGAAATAAATGTTCATAAAATTCAAATGTTCTTTGCTTTCTTAAATACTAGTTTGCAAAATACTTTAAAAAAATCACTTCTCTCACTGCACAATAAATGTGTCCATTTCAATTGTATTGTTCTGTTTTCTCAAAACTCCCTAAATGGGCTAAAAGCCATGTCCTGTCACGGAAGTAGACCATATGTGTGAGGCAAAAAAGAATACAAATCAACGCCCCCAAGCTGTGTCTGCCGAGTGCACAAGTCCCTGGTGTCTGACGCAGCAGATACACCAAAGGGACCTCGGTCAGTCAGCTGGTCTGAAACAGAGAAACCAAAAAAACACAAGTGTATGAGTCACCTATCATTAAATATTTACATAGTAACATACATGAAATATGGAAATAACATACAAATAATAAAATACAAAGAGTATTCATTATAGTAATACAAAATGGTTATAAAAGAGTGATTATAACTTAGTTTCAAAACTTGAAAAAATTAATCATTGAAAATTGACAAGTATCAAAATTTCTGAATATAACATGAAGTGCTCGAAAACGTATTAAATGTTTTATTATCTATTGATGCATTTGCTTATTTATTTAGTGAAAACATAGTAGAACATAACATGAGAAAAAAACTTAACGGAAATCCTCTTAACCTAAACATACAAAAGGGAACTTACGAACTAAACAAAAAATAGATAATTATACTGGGAAATGAACAATTAGATAAGAAATGCAAAAATTAACACTTATTGCCAATATCCAAAGATAGGCAGGTTCTGAGAAGAACAATGACTATACATAATAAGAAGTAAATAAAATACAATATTGAAAAGATTATATGAGTCCCTGGACTGGCTTTACAAATGGGACTATACTTAACACTAGAGAAAAATATTGACACAAGAATCGGGGTAATATGAAAACTAAACAATAGAAATATCTTCAAAATTTCAATCTTAAAACTAATGGAGTATTCAAATAGAATCGTAGAAACGAATGGAAACACAGTTTCCCATCAGCAGTACACTGCTGTGACAAAATAGGGATAGGTGGCAACAAAGTTGCGAGGAACCAGTACACTGGTTCATAGTGACAATAGTATAGGGACATATGTTCTATACATAGTTAAATATTAAATCGCATCATGCGACATGAATGGGTACCAATGTAAACCCATGTAGGTGTATATCAAGGGACGTAATCTCGTAATGTAATGTAGTATGTGGAGTATATATTGTTACTTCCTACAAACTTCAGGGAAAGGGTCACAAAATTCAAAACCATATAAAGGTGTGAGGGGTATATATAAACCCATGTAGGTGTATATCAAGGGACGTAATCTCGTAATGTAATGTAGTATGTGGAGTATATATTGTTACTTCCTACAAACTTCAGGGAAAGGGTCACAAAATTCAAAACCATATAAAGGTGTGAGGGGTATATATAAAATAAATGTTGGGTATCACTGTTGTGAAAAGTGTGGGGTATAATGTATGCCTCCTATCATCATAAACTTCCAATAATTCTCTCGGCGCAAGGAACAATCATCTTGCCTTATCCAAGTATTTCAATGTTACATCTTATAAAAACACAAGGGTAAATATATCTACACAAACTAGTTCTCAGATCCATCTTCTACAATGAAAAATAAAACTAAAATCCACTTCAAAATCTCATCTCAGAAAGTACATTACTTGTAAACAACTCAGTTGTGTCAGCGCAAATCTCCTTAGAGTATGTTGATGTACTGTGTTCTATGCTTTCTTAATCCTAAATGTTTGTGTGAACAACGACAGTGGCGCCTAGGGGAAATGTGGTGGGCTCGTGCTGTTCCTGTACAGTCACTCTCAAAGTGTGGGGAATGGGGAAAATGTGTCACGCCCATCTATGGGATGTACCAGCTACCAGGTGTGTCCTCTGACTCTCCTACTGCACCCCCTCCATGGTCATTCACAACATGAGGTCACCCTGTGTGTTCCTACTGCAATGTAATATATATAAATGAGGTCATCTCCTCTCTGGGTCGATGCCTATAATGCCATAATGCATAATAATAATATTGTGGGATAATAATAATGTGGGATAATAATAATGTTATTTTGGGATAATAATAAGGGATTCGCAGGCAAGTCTTCGCTTCCTGGCCCAAGGGTAATAATAATATGAATGGGTAGGGATGCCAATAATAATAATAATAATGTGGGAAAGTAATGAGGGATCCGCAGGCAAGTCTTCGCTTCCTGGCTCAAGGGTAATAGTGATAAGGTAGCATTCCCCCCTTATTGGTACTTCTTCTCTTCCAGCCAACCCCCTAATTTTTTGTAAACATAGAAACACAAGTAATAATCTCCATCCCTTATTCAACAAGCACATCTACTTCCTCATCATAACAAACAACTTCCCCTCCTTGACAATCTCTCTCAGTATCTCTCAGCTTCATCTCCACTATATCCAATCTCACATCAAACCCAGCCTGGCAAACAACTTCCCTAGGTAGCTGGTCACAAAATAACATATGGATGTACTCCAAAGAAAGAACAAGGTTGAGCAAAAGTTCAAGCTCCCATATAACCTTAAAATTAATTTCAGCTTCATGAAGAGGTCAACAAAACATATATCAAAAATGGGAAAAAGGGAAAAAATAAACAAAATCTCTTGCAATATGAACTGTCTTATTACACTGAATATGGGTGCCTATTTGGGAAAAATCTGAAAAAATGTCACTTGACATATACACCATAGCATGGTTGAACAATTGTGTGGGTCCCTGTATATCAAGGGCAAATATTTTAAGTTTGAGGACATTCCTCCAATCATCAAATAATGAAGGCTCATTTGGTGGGAAAGGGTTGAAGTTACCTTTAAATTTGGGTGCCCTCCCAAAACAAACTGCTTCCAGAATAAATCTTTTCCTCCCAACCTTCCTGTGTTGAGAGCCACAATGAAAAAGTGGAATGTGAAATCATTTCACTTCCAACTGTTGTTTGGAAACAATGCATCAGATGATCAGCATTGTGGTGACTGGGGGGCCTGCCTCTGGAAAATCTGGTATCCCCGCAGTGTATACTTTGCATCATATGAGAAAACACCAAAATGTCAGTCTCTTGCTGACTTGAATAGTTTTGAAAAAGAATGGTGGCCATTGTAGGCTTGGGAATGTGGAAAATCTGTGGGGAAAACAATGGCCAATGGCTGGTAGTAGAGGGAGGGAACATCTGTTCGTGGATTTTCAACTTTAGTTTGTCCACAAATGTAGGCTTGTATCGCCTTACCAGCTGTGGAGATTTGGAAAAATTGTATGAGCAAACAGCCTGTGAAATGGGGTCAGGTGAATGCATTTTATCAGTCTGATTTTCAACTTGTACAGAAGTGAGATCAATCAAATCCTCACTTTGGGAGGAGGTTACTATTAACTCTGTATTTCCCCCAAAAATATAATTAATTAGCTGTGCAGGGTGAGGGCCTGAAAAATCAGTAACAGCAGCTGCTGGTGGAACATCTGTACTGATATCAATAAGGTCAGTGACAACATGTTGTACTGGTGGCAAAACATGTGCATGTTCTTGAACTGATAGTGGAGGCACTGTATCAGCTGTGAAATCAATCAAGTCCCCACTATTCCCTAGGGTTTCACATATGAGAATTGTATCCCCAAGAAAATCCGAAATCAGCTGTTTTGCTGGGGTGTTTCCCAAATCCAAACAAATGTCCACTCCAGGTGAAGCCTGTGTTTCAAATTCTATAAGTGGAGTAGCAAGGGGTACAATGTTTTCTCAGCTGAGGGTTGGGGTGGGAAGGGTGTTACAAATTCAGCTGTGACATCTACCAGCTGTTTAGTGGGCGTATCACTTTGGACCCCTGTAGTTGGGGGTTCTAAGTGAATGGCAAGGTCATGAGCTGTAACCATCTGCTGTGGTGGCAAAATCTGCCCAATCTCCTGGATGGTTGGTGGTGGAGGACAGTTGTTGTCTATCACTGTATTCTCTGTGTCTATGGGTGTGGCCAATGAGGGCTGAAAAGCATTTTCCTCCATGTAGGAAGATTTGAAACGTGGCGGTTCCCGCTGGAGAAAATCACAAAATTCTTGGAAATCTGAAGGGTTGTTATTAATCTTATACCCTTGCTCCATAAGTGAATGTGTCCACCAATCTTCCCCTGGCAAACATTTCTGTAATTCT
>JARYHS010005580.1:0-27690 GCA_031002005.1 Vandiemenella viatica | reverse complement strand
AAAAAAAAAAATTGGCACCGTCCAATTGTATTAAAAGGCGGCCGATTTTTTTTCCATGGCAACAAATGTCGCTGTGCGCGCGAGCCAACTCGAATAAAGATCTGTCTTAATGCGATTAAATGCCGATAGATTGCAGGCTGACTCGACCCGGGAACAACGCATCCGATCGTCTATACTGTGATATAACCAGAGAGCGCGCTAATAATCTGTTCTTAAAGTAATTAATTTTGTATTTTTCGTAAGGCTAACGATGGCTTTTAATATAGTATTACATACAGTACATACAAAATGTACGGCTTTTATTTAATAACTATAATTATCTGCATTCGTTTGTATTTTATTTATTTTTATTACTATCAAGCGATTGTGAAAAAGTTGATAGTGTAAGAGCTAATTTGTGAGAAATTTTTTATTACTCTTGACTTTACAGTATATTTGTCCTAGGTGCTCGGATATGAGTTGGGTCGGTCCAACAGTCAAGTTGTTTCTCATTCTGTGGTCGTACCAATAATGCTACGTACTGTGTTACAACCCAGCTGCTGGGTACCGTGCTGAAAATAAATTTTTGTAGATGCTAAAACCACTAATTTGAAATTAAAATTTAATCATCGTTGCTTGCAGACTTACTTGCCTCTGCTAGTATAGTCTAATTAATTTGTTACTCGAACTTTCTGTCACTTTAAAAATATCCATGAATATTGCAAAAAACATGCTTCATCACATTATCATCAATCAGCAGCTAACGATGTTAAGAACTTCTTGGAGAAAATACCGGTCGCTGTAATGATGAATACTGCTCACCAGAAGGAAGTAGAAGACAATCGATAAATCGTGTCATCTATAATATCTTCGATTATTTCTGTGTTACACACCGTACAAATAACTTGCCTTGAAGATGTAAAGAGCAACATCAGGGTGTTCTTGAATACCTGCTGAAACTAAGAATTGATTCAAGTGTTCTGGTTTTGAAACAGCATATTGAAAAATTTAAGAAAAAATGTCATGTATATCTCCCCACAGATTTAAAACGAAATCATTGCCCTGTGCGGCTTGGTCGTTAAAAATGAAATTGTGCAGGCCACAAAGAAGGCTTATACTTATGTTGTGTTGGCAGATGAGTCATGTGATATAGCTGGGGAAGAAACAGCTTTCCATAAAATAGTTTTACTGACGAAGATAAAATACAATACGCCAAAAATCTCTCAGATCCGTAGAACCGATGGATTTAAATGACAAATTATAGCATTAGAAATCGACAGGTTTTTAGGAAACGAAGGTCATGGGCCTAAGAGTTGTGTTAGCCAAGGATGTGAAGTGTGTTCTACATTGGCGGGTGATATTGATGGGGTTCAAAGTTCTTTAAAGAGAAATATAAAAAAAGCCTTGTATTTTCATTTTGAAAGCCACAGACAACATGGTTGTAAATAATTTAAATCAAATTCCAGAAATGTGGAATCCAATTTTAACCACAGAGTACATCATAAACTTTTTACAGAGAAAGTACGTGCTAAATATTTCAGCTTTATACGAGACCCACTGGTCTAAAAAAATATACCTGTTTTGCTATTTTTAACAAGAATTTTGAAGACATTGTCAAAGGACTTTCGAATGTGTATAGGGAAGAAAATGATGCGACGAGGAAAGGTGCTTACCAGTTATAGTGCGCTGCTACTAAGCCTGAATTCATTATATGTGTTGGATTGAATACTCATGATTACTGGAACCTGTTGCCACTGTGTAAAAATCAAAGACGATCGACATGGGAGTAATTTCTGTCATAAAAGATAATCGCAGCGACGCGGACACGGAGAGCTAAAATATTTTAAACACATCTACCAGTACTGCAGCTGCCATTGAAACCGATTTGAAAGTCCGGCGCATTGTATCTGTCCAACAACGTCGTCCCAATCACCCTGCTCAATCTCTATACGATTTTTGAAAGGAATCTATTTTCATACCTTATCTAAATTCCTTGCTAGCTTCTCTGGAGTATTGTTTTAGGATTATTCATTGCGCTTTTACACGCTTCGTTTTAAATTTAACTCTAGTTATTTAGTAAATAGTGAATTATAGTAAGTATTTAGTTTTAGATCAATTTACATGTATCACAGAAAATCACGTCAGTTTGAAAAATAATCTGTTTATCTAAGAAGCGCTGAAATTATCACTTTATTTGCAAAGAATTTCATATATAGCCAGCAGCTGAGAAAGCCCTTTCTACCTCCTCATTCGTTGGTTTGATTGAAATGGTCATAAATAAAAAACTTTTTGAAATCTTAACAACTTTCTGAACTTTTTTGAGATCATCATATCTGGGAATCACCCCAGTATGTGGAATATCCAGTGCTACGATCAAGCTTTGTGCTTCAATTGTGGTGTCCAGGTCTTTGTGGTCTACGTTCGAGTGACAGTTTTTTCTATGCTCTCAATTTTTTAGTGTTTTTTTTTGGGGGGGGGGGAGGGGTATAAAACATCGACAACTGCCAATTGTGTGAAAAGCACAATTGCAGGTACGAAGGCAGAACGTTTTCCATGACGCTTGTTCTATTAGATCTTTTGCCGATAACAGCAGTTTCAACAGCAACACCAAAGCCTGTCAGTCGTTCCTTGACCAAACTAATGCAATGCTCCGTGGTGCACGAATCCTGTATTCTAAGCAAGCTGATATTAAAATGTGTTTCTTTGCGGTGAACATAACCCCGGGTCCACTTGCTTGGCACTTATCGAAAACTCCAAACCTTTACAAACGCCTAGGTTAATTGTGGGGAGCTGAACATTGACAGCCACACACTTGCGAATGTGCTGGTATGTTTTGGAGAAGAAAGCGTGAGGGACGTCGATGTTGTGTTGGATATACATTTTTGCTTAACCTATATTTTTATAAAAATTTAAACGAAAATGAAAATATAACGAGAAAGACGGCGAAGAAGATGGTGGATGTTAAAAATCCATAGAAACCGTTCCAGGTATAATTTCATTCATGTAACTATGTTAAGTATGTAGTTTCATGTATGTATTTCATTTAATATAATTAGGGGCCTATATGAAATTATTGTTTTATAATTGAAATTGTATAGTAATTATTGTTTTTACAGCAGAAAATTTATGGAAAATAACTTTAATGAGCTACTTTATGACTTTTTATTTTGCTTATGGCAGGAATGAGGTCATTAGAGGCAGGGATAGACATGGGGCAAGGAATGGGAAAGAATTTGGATTTGGCCTTTTTCTGAAGGAAGCATCCCGGCATTCGTCTAGAGTCATTTGGAGAAACAATGGAAATAGCAAATCTCAATGCCCGGATGAGGATTCGATCCGACGTCCTGCCGAATGCGAGGCCAGAGCGTTAATTGCTCACCCACTACGCTCGGTGTCCACGCTTCTTTATGAGCCATCTTGATAACTTCTGCCGGAAGAGATATGCTGATTTTGAATATTAGCATTCAAGGAATGTGAAATATCATTGTTGAACCAATTACTCATTTTTTCTGCGGCACTTCTATCACAACAAACAGGAACACATGTCTGTCCGCCGTCAGTGCACAAAGTGTATCAAGTCCGCAGAAAGAAGTAGGCACTTTACAAGCACTTGCCGCAAACTTTTCTTGATTTGTGCCAAAAAAACAGACACTCGATTGGATCAGCCACAAGTGCCAGCCTACACGAGTCAAGTTAAACGCTTTATTAGCACGTTTCAATTTGTGACGGCTTGACGAGGTTTAGCAAGCGTGTGGTCCCGCCTTAAATATAGGTGATTTTTTTTCTTTTTGGACGTCTACTCGTCAAACATTCGACAAAAATATACGCAATTGTTTCTTGAAATATTCAAATTGGACAATTATGTCATTTGAAAACTTTGTTATCATAGATCTTATAGAATTAGCAGAATTAGGAAATAGAAATCCACTTTTTGAAAAGAAATAACTGAAATACAATGAAGTACAGTTTATGACAAAAACATTTTAACACATCATTTATGCACTAGATTTTGAAATATCTGTCAATAGTTGTAACCTTCTTTTTGTATTGTTTTTACTTACTCCTCAGAAACAACTCTAGTTGTATCTTTTTTGTGTGTACGATCTGGGAACTAGTTTTGCAATAGGACGACATAACTCAAATTACGGTACTGCACACAACACAAACACACAACTCACATTTGTTGCCGTGAGTCAAATGTCAACTTGAAGGGTACAGTTAAACGGGGTGATACAACCGGTAAAGAACTAGTTGGACCGGAAAGTGACGACAGGGAGACACGGTGACGAAGACTGAAACATGTTTTCCCCCCATTTTCCGGATTGCGGATCCGCTTAATTAGGTGCTGGATCCGCCAGACTGCCAAATGATGCCGGATCCCACATTGTTGGATTTGCTGTCCCTAGCTACATCCCAGCTAAAGTTTAAGTAAGTCATTGGTAGATTTTTTTTAAAAAAAAGTTATAAGTTAAAATTGTTTGAGTATGAAGTCGCACTATGGTATAAACTATGGAAGGACAAGGGTATGACAACAGAAAATCTTAGAGAACTAGATCTTATGAAAGAGTTAAATAAGATGGAAATATTCTAGAGATCCAACTGACCTGTCTGTGCATGCTTGGTATACACAGAAAACTTTTACAAGAAAATTTTGATAAAATTGCAGATGAAGTAGCTCGAAAATTATTTTTAGTATAATTATATATACTAATTAATTAAATTATAATTAATTAAAATTTAATAATATTAATTAATTATTCAATTAATAGAATATATATGTATTACATTAATAAACGTTTTTTTATCATACATATTATCAGGTTTCTCTTGCCTGCCCCCCCCCCCCCCCCCTAAACAAAATCCTGGCTACGCCCTTGCTTTTCTTCATAGACAAAGGCTTTTACCAAAACTTGGTATTAGTTGTAATTATTTGCTATTTGCCACGATATTTTATTTAATTTTGGGTAAGTAATAGCTTCTCTGCCCAATGTAAGTTTGGTAGTATTGTATTAACTCAAGGATTTTTAAATTCAGAGATGGATTGTTAATATATCATCCATGAACAGTTTAGATTCATTGATCAGACACTTAACTGTAGCACCTCATCAAACCTAATGCATCGCTGTCAACCTTATGTTTTCTGAATAAAGTACTTAAAAAAAGAGTTTCTGAATTCCTTAAATTTAATCTTTCAGTTATCTGAAAGGTTATTCTTTGTATTAGTTGTTACTATAGTAATCACAGTTGCAGTGGATGCTAAACATTATACATTACACAAAGCATATGTTATATATGTCGAATCCATCCGGGAAAGATCAGGAGTTGTGTTGAATAGAGTTCCCGGTTCAAGGTAGATGGCCCACCAGCAAAAGGTAGGCTGTGGATAGCCCTCAGACAGTGGAGAGTAACTATAAGAACACAGCTGGTACATGGATCCGGTTTATTAGACTCAGTCTAACATTACACAATAATAAATGGTGGAGTGAGGTTACGTTCCTGGTGGGTGGCCTGAATCTGCCTCCTGCTTGCTCTTCCTCTGCTTAAGTACATGCCGTGTAGTTATCTCAGTGGTTGCTGCGGTGCTCGCGCATAGCTCACTGCACCTGTGGCACCATCTGGTAGAGTAGTTCCATACTCCAGACCTGACACAGCCATCCTGCTATGACAGCCATCACTGGCTGTCGCTCAAAGGCACTGCTAGCATGCACCAGGTGTGTGACTTGTCGGAGCTAGGAATGGGAAAGAAGGGCATCCATGGCTTTCTGAAGGAGCCATCCCAACATTTGCCTGGAGTGATTTCAGGAAACCATGGAAAACCAAAATCAGGATGGTAGTTGGTTGTTGCAATGGAGTATTCAAAAATGCCCATGTCAGGCAGTGCTCTCCATTGCTTTTCTTGTGTTCCTGGAAGGGTCTGTGGGATCCGTCACAGCTGCCTGGTTGCCGGGCTTGGTAGGGCTGGAATGGTGTTGTTTTATGGCAGTCACCTTATCACAGCATTTGTCAAATGTGTGTGAAGTTTCTGTGAACAAAAGATGGTTAACCACAGTATGTTCGGCTATCCTGACTTAAAGAACAATTTTGTTGAATAATGACAGATTGTCAAGGTAATGAGGAAAAAAGTTAAAATAATCCAGGTTTAATGCATTCCATTGCAATTTAACATGGAAAAAAAAAATTTTACTATCTTTAAGGCAAGTTTTTAGAAACCCATTTTCTTCCTGGCGATGTACCCGGGAAATTACAAAATTGTTTTCTGGATACTAACATGAACAAATTTCTTTCCAAGACAAAAGACCTACATTAATTTCATGATAGGACACTCCATAGAATTTCTTGTGGCAAGGCCTGATGGCACTAAAGTTTCATAGTGGTAGATTATAAAATCTTGTCCTTCGTGGCGAGGTCCGGGTAAATTATAAAATTTTGCTCTTCAAGGTGTTGTCCATATAAATTATGCTCTTTGTGGGGAAGTCCATATAAATTATAGAATTTTGCTTTTTGTGGAGAATTCCATATAAATTATAAAATTTTGCTCTTTATAGCGAAGTCTGGTAAACTATAAAATTTTGCTCTGTGGTGAGGTCCTGATAAATTATAAAATGTTTGTGTTGGTATCAAAGAAATTTTAAAATTTCATTCCTGGTAGTGAAGTCCTTGGAAATTGTGGGACTTTGATGGCAACCTCCAACATGGATTGGAAAGTTTGTTTTCTCTAAAAGAGATGTTGATTGAACCATCGTTCTTCATTGGGTCTTGTGAGTAACTATTTAAAAAAAAAAAAAAAAAAAAAAAAAAAAAAAATCACTCTGCTTTTGTTAGTGTCCTGGTAAATTTTCATGCTAGGCACTGTTAATGACAAATGTTTTAGTTAAGAATGAACTGCTATTGCTGAGAAATGAACCAAGATGCTGAAGACTCAACACAAAGTAGCATGTGTGTTGTATTGCTGCGTTTTCCCTTTGTGCCGGAGATTGTGGACAAAAGATTCGTTTTTCTTACCAGTACTGTCTGCATGTATGCTTACCCTGTGTATTCAAGGTACTCCTTTTAGCTTTGTGTGTGGTTGCTTTTATTGCCATGCAGTCTAATGAATTTTCACCCTAGTAGGATATGGCAGAAATGTTTCGTTGTTTGTACCATAGCTAAGATTTCTAAATCAAAAGAGTGGTATTGAGATTCTGGGTTGGTTGTGTATTTGTCGGAGTATACATCAATTAAATTTAAAGACGAGCCCTATAAACTGTCAGTTGTGTGATGATCCATAGAGGGGAGGGGGAAGTTGATATGTGCGCGTGGCTAACTTTTTTTACGTTGGGTTGAACATTTCTGACTTGTGACAAATCGTAAGTATTCGATTTGTCTTTTAAGAAACAGTGTATCTGGTTGTATTTAAAAAGAAACTCTCAGCGGTTTCGATTTTCAGTGTTGCAAACTAAAATCCCTTGTCAGTGGTGGATGAGAAAAATATCTGATGTATGCTATTGTGAGGATGTACACTAGTGGGCCCAAAGCTTTAATGACTGTCCACGGGAAAACTGTGTCTGCCATCGGGTGTGACGAATGCTTTTTTCTTTCCTTCCTTCAGCGGAGTCCTCAGTTGCAGGTAACTGATGGTAGCCACTTAGAATATCCAAACAACACCTGCTATATGGTCTTCACTTAAAAGACAATAGGAATTAATTTGTGATGGTATTGTCATTGAACTGCCTATAGTCTAGTCACTTGCGGTCAGAACAGGTGTTTTTGGACTGGGAGTATGGGTCTTGCGAATGGCGTAGGTCACGCCATTATCATACTTGTACCTTCTGCCTTGCGGTGTGTGTGTGTTTTTTCCCCCCCTTAATGTCATTCTGTGGGGCAGTCACTATATTATTCTACATAGGACTATGAGTCAAATTTACGATACACCCATGTTGACGTGTCTTTCGTTACCGGTAAAGAGTTTCTAGAGCATTAGCAATTTATTGAGAGGTGGGCGATTATTTTGGCGATGATTAGATTGGTTGGATTTCCACAAATTTGCTACATCTGAGTGCTTTTTGGCTTCTGCTAAAGGTGACTAGTTGACTTTAATCTAGTGTCAAATCCTTGTTACAAGATTTCTCACACTATTAATTTTTTTTTCTAGCGTGTGGTTAGAAAGCATGTAGAAAAACATGTCTACCATCATATCATCTTTGCCTGGCTCGAGATCTGGCTGTCAGCATGGGTTCCATTCAGGCCTAGTTACACTATGGCCAGGTGTATATATTTTCCAGACAATTTGCTGCCGCTGCTCTCTGATGGCAATTGTTCGAACCTGAAGCCAAAATAAAATGAGAGCAGCTTACTGTTGTTGCTCAGCATCGTACCTGGGCTGCTCCTGACAAGTCAGTCCACTTGCTTATTGGCGGCAATGGGGGCAGCTGTTCTGCCTTGAGCTGCCTCTCGCCAGATGCCCGCTCTCATGGGTGCTGTGTTGCATGATGTCCTCTCAGCCCGCAATGGTTGCAAGCTACTTGAATGATGGCTCGGCTCTGCTGCTCTGCTCAGGTCGTTGACTTCTCGGCCTCTCATCGATCAGTGAAAATGATTTCCCCCAACAATTCCATTGTGGTACCAGGCAGTCGGTGGCATTCAGAATGGTGCTATACATCTCCTGTTGCACGTGTCCGAAGTTAGCTTCCTCTTCTGGCACGTGGTTGCTTTTAGTTCTCACATCAGCACATCTTCTATGTTGTGTGCTGTGTATTGCGATTGGGTTAGGTGGGCGACAATTTAAGCCACGGCTATTTGATCTGCGGTGCAACCCTTCCAGTGTGATGTCAGTGCTGATATCACACAGACCATGTAGGCAATGTGTCCCTCATCAGTGCTCGGTTGCCCTTGCTGCAATTCCTTGAAGCGGTCATTCGCTTATGCAAGACTAGTGGTTTGCTGCCAGCAGTTTGGTGAATGTGCTGGCTTCAGGCGGCTTTTTCACCGCGACGACTTCCATCAGGTTTTGCTGCTCAGCAGCCAACAAGGCATGAAAGTAGAATCCATCCAGGAAAGGTCAGGAGTCAGGTTGAATAGAGTTCTTTGTTCATGGTAGATGGCTCACCAGCGAAGTTAGGTTGTGGATATTCCTTGGACAGTGGATAGTAACAACGAGAACACAGCTGGTACAAGGATCTGGTTTGTAACAATACACAATTACAGATAGAGTGAAGTTCCCTCCTGCTTGCTCTTCCTTTCCTTAAGTATATACCTTGTAGTTCTCAGTGGTCACTGCGGCATTCATGTGTAGCTTGCTGTGCCTGTGGCACCATCTGGAGCATAGTCCCATACTCCAGACCTGACATAAGTGAATTGTTCATATAATTTCAGCCAATTTATTGGATTATTTATCCAGAACATATTGACAGCTGTTTAGCATGTCATTCGCATAACAAAGGAAAATGTATAGAGCTTGACGATTCAAGGAAAATTATCAAAAATTGTTTTTTTGTGTCCGTGGTAACAAACAGTTTTGGCCAACACTGGCCTTAAACAGATAACTGTTCAGTTTTGTGTTGAATGAAATTCCAGTGTCTCCAGAAAAAAGTCTTCATTTTTACATATGTATTATTGTTGATGTAAAAACTGGGTATTGAATAGATACGGTGAGCAAAGTTGGCAATAATAATATTAGCTGATGATCTTGAAGGGAAATACATTCCTTATTAAGTTTTTGTGCTTTCATTGATTGTCCTGAGTTGTTCTTTTGCATTGCCAGTATTTGATTTTTATTTTATGAAACTATGTATTATCAAACTAAAAAGTTATAGTCCTTATTATTAATTACCTTCTACAGTGTTTTTACATTGACTCCTCCCTGAGAACTGATTTCAAATAGAGGACTCCGGCTTTGGATGTTCTTGCCTCTTTTACCTCATTATTTATGCAGTTATTATTTTTGTTATCAATGCATGACAGTGCAATAATGATAAAAAATTGAGCTAAATAACTTTCAGTTAAAGCATTCAGCTTTGCATGAGACATGACTCCACACGGAAATGCTGCAATACATAACTACCAATTGTATTTGAAAACAATTGAGGAAGCTTGTAATTCTTATCAAAATGGCACTAGTCACAAGGTTTAGAGGAAGGAAAAAATAACATGGTTTTCAGTGTTAATGATTTACAAGTTTATTTCAAGTACTCGGAACAGCATCTGGGATAAGATAGGCACTCAGCGTGCCATTGGTGTCGAGATGGTCTAGCTGGATGACTGAACTGCAGTTGCAAAGTCACACAAAGACTTCAAATGAGCCCTGTACTTTGAACTCAATTGCAGTTCTAGCAATCGTACTAGACTTCAAGTCACAACTATTCAATCTGTATTGATATCTAGTCACGAAGTTTTTCACCACCAGTCTTAACTCATAAAGTCTTTTGTTGTGACTCCCGATTAAAAAAACCAAGTACTCATATCCCATGCAGTGTTCTCTTCATCCTCCATGATGAGACCCTCTGTTTGTCAGTGGGAAACTTCAAAAACGCCAACTGTGTTCTTGCAACAAACTCCATCCATTGTGGTCTATGTAAGTAGAAACAAATTAATAATAATTTTATATTGTTTATCATGATACTTTACAATATGCGCTAGTTCAATCACATAGTTTCTCCTGCTCCCATTTGTTTCCATTTGTTTACAGAAACCCCTACAAAATTGGTATTCTGAGAAACAGCCTTCGAAATGGCAACATTTCTCAGCTCATTATCCCCAGCAAATTAAATTATCACTGTAATCTTTATTATTACAGCACTGTGGTCACAAGCATAACTCAATGGATTCAGTTACTTGTCAAAAAGACATAAAGATTGTGTTGACAAAATAAACAATGCCCCCAATCCCCTCCCACCTTTTCTCACCACGATTTTGAAATTAATAATAATTAATAATAATAATAAAAAATCGGACCTAAAAAGTAGAACATAATCAATATATGGGAAGACCTCCATCCTCAAGAATTCTTTGGAAAAATTAAGAACTCTGTTGCCATAATTTTGATCGATATCAAAAATGATTTAAACCAGTTCACCATTCATCAATTTTTAACATGGGACTTAAACATGAGAAAAGTGTGTTCCAAGTTGTTTCCAAAGAACCTCATCACTAAGCAGAACAACAATTGAAGGGTTTATTGTCTAGATCTTTTGTACTGTATTGAGAATAAGATAGGATAGGGAAAATAAACAGTTACCCGTCACTTACCACAGATGAAGGCAGGAGGGCGAGACACGTAAAAACACAAAAACAAAAGAATTACACAATATTTCGACTTTTTAGTCTTCCTCATGTAGGAGGCGAGACATATGGCAGGGGGAAAGATGTGGTCACATCCGAGCCTGCCACATGATTCATGTGGCAGGCTCGGATGTGACCACATCTTTCCCCCTGCCATATGTCTCGCCTCCTACATGAGGAAGACTAAAAAGTCGAAATATTGTGTAATTCTTTTGTTTTTGTGTTTTTACGTGTCTCGCCCTCCTGCCTTCATCTGTGGTAAGTGACGGGTAACTGTTTATTTTCCCTATCCTATCTTATTTTCAGTGCCTCGCGGCAGTTTCTTTGTTTCCTTTATCGTACTGTATTGAGAGGTAGCCATAAAACTTGAGGCATGTGATCACAGTGACAAATTATGAATTTTGTAAAATACCAAATTGAGGAATGGCTCACTACAAATTCCCTGTTCCAAGATAGCAGTTGCCACAGAATTTAAGAATGTGCCAAGTTCACATGCACTTGGATGCTGAAGTATAATGGTACCATGTCGCACAGCAGTCAACATCAATGATTTTGCTACTTTTCTGGGTATTGCCAAAGAGCTGTAGATATTTTACAGCAGTGCCAAGAACAATGTCCCCCCATTGCTAACTCAGTGGTATCGGATTAAAGGGGTTAATCCATCTTAGTAAAAAGAATAAAAGTCATAGTTTATTATAAAACCAGTCTAATTAATTTTTGCCACCCTACACGTAAGTCAAATTTTGGTGCATGTGACATCTCTCATGATGGCTGAAGGTTTCCTTAGTGATTGCATTGGAATAGATGGTTGTACTAACATTCACTAAGCATTTTTTTTAATGTTGTCTATTGCAGATGGAGCCATGAAGTGATTTTGAGGATTTAAAAGCCGATTTGTGGAATGGAATATTCTTTAGGCTGGATGTTTAGCAGAAAAGTGTAAATGATTATATGAAGGGTTTTTTTGAAGAAGTGATTACATTTCTGGGAAGGAACACAGGGCCGGGTATGGTGGGTGAATGGTAAGGCTCTGGTGTCGCATTCAGGACGACGCGGATTTGAATCCCCGTCCAGCCATTCAGATTTGGGTTTACCATGGTTACCCCAAATCACTCCAGGCAAATGCTGGAATACTTTCTTTAAAAGGCCCATGGCCGAATTCCTCCCTGTTCCTAGCCCCACCCTTTCCTGCCTCTAATAACCTTGACATCAATGATGCATAAACCATAAAAAAAAGATTAAAGGAACACAGGAAACTGTGTCACAGGTATATACATTGGCAGAAATTAAAAGTACAAGATCCAGACAGGAATGGTGGAATTTTGGGAACTTTGTAGATACATCCAGGGTCATACCCAGAAGAAATGGTAAGAAAATTGAAATGTATCAGGCTAAGTTTGTTACCTTTAGATACAGTTGTCAGTAAGAAGTATGCACAGTTTGAGCACCTATACATTCCTGGATATGTCTGCATGTCTTGTAGTCATTTGTTGTACAGTTTGTGCTGGGATGACATGTGATCTAATGTGTCTACCCCTGGCATCCCAGACATGCTCTATTGGGGACAAATATAGGGACTGTGAAGATAAAATTGTGATTCTAACCCCTTGCAAGGCTTGTATTGTGATGGCCACAACATGTAGGATGGACATTATCCTGTTGGAAGATGTGATTTGGATAGTGGGCATGAATGGTTTCACAATAGGGTGCAGCACCCTGTCCACATAGTGATCGGACTGTCATTGTGCCTTCAACAAGCAACTCAGCCCTGCTGTTGAAACTGATTGCCTCCAAACTATGACACCAGTGGCTGGACCTGTGTGATGTTCTGAAATCACAAGCAGGGTAAGCCGTTTCTCCACTATGCCTGCATACATATCGTCGATTAAACGACAGAATTGAGACTCGCCTGTAAACACAAATGTACGCCATTCACGTGTCCATTTGCATTATGCATTACACCAGGTTAGATGATGCTGGCAATAAATTGAGGTTAATGGAACACATTGCATAGGGGTCGAAGAGTGTAATCCAGCTTCAATCAGTTGGTTTACAATCATCTGGGGGGTGACTTTCCCTGTAACCGCTGCTTGGATCTGGCCTGCAGTTACCTGTCTGCCAGCAATAGCCACCCACACAATATGGCAGTCTTCACGTGCTATTCTCCATCTGTATGAACATGTGCCTGCTCTAGGAGTATTAGAACTTTCTTTCATCAACTATGTAACAAGTCTGTATACTGATATTGCACTATCGCCAATCCTTTCACTATATGATGCACCTGTTTGAAACACTCCAATTTTCTGACCTCTCTCACAGTTGGACATTTGGGTGTAGATGGTCTTCAATCTTTGGCTTGGTGTACTTTGCCAACATGAACCTGTGGGCAAAAAAGTGTCATGTTGCACAACACTGTTCACCTTGTATATGCTTAGGAAAACATATCAATTTTGAATAATAAATAGCCCTGTAGTTCTCATACTTTTGCATGTAAAACTTCCAATTTTTCATCAATTAATACTCTTCATATGGGGACACTTGGGACCAAATTTCATTCATTTATCACAAGTCTGTCTGGGTATTCCAATTTTAATTTCTGCCAGTGTTTATTTGAGATCTGAAGGAAACTGGTTAAGGAATATATTGTCATTGGTTGGTGGAGAAGATACTCATTATTATATTTGAACACTGGAGAGAGTACAATGACTTAAAAAACTAAATATAATGTGGAAAAGTTCCATACCTTTGGTGAGCATATTCCTTCCAATAAAGATCTTCCTTCCCTTCACATGTACAGCTATGGTGATGACTTTTCTCTCTGTTTTTAACGTAATGGGCCTTCGATTGGTATTCGGCAATGTGAGGTGGTAGCTGTAGAGAATCAGATGAGCTGTGCTGGAGATTTGTTTATCGACCAAACTTGGAGATAGTTGTAGGTCAGTACAGGTGCATGTGAAATATCATGGAAGTGCTTGGTGAGGTATTTTTTCTCTAAACAGATGCATCTGGGATGATGGTCGGACTATATGACTGGGAATGCTTTGTGTGGAATGGAGTTTGGCCTTTGCTTCCTATATTTGCTCAAAATTTTTGCCTTAAGTTTTGTTATTTATGCTGTGCATCTATATTATTCCTACTGTATGGTTTCATCCTCACCCACTTTTATGTGCTTCACATTGTGTTATTGTTTCAATACTTAGTGCCCTCCTGCCATTACAGCCATCTTCACTACCTCCACTGATAATCAACAAGCTGGTGTTATTCGTATGGTGGACTCGGCTGCTGGCACATACATGTTGCACTCTGCAAGTCTTATTTTCTGTCATCTGACTAAGGGGTAACCCAAAAAATATTATATATTCATCTTATATTTTGTGTTGCCACTGCCATACTGACTTTATATTGGACAAATGATAAATTTATTTTCCCTGTCATTCTTATTCCCATCTTAGGATAGTAGCGACAATTCAAATACAGTTAGACAGTTGGAATAAGGAAGGATAGGAAAAGTAAACCCATAACTTTCCACAGGAACACAGTAGGGCTGTATTGAACAAATAAACACACATGTTATCTTGGTTGTCTGGGTGGAAACCCTTCAGTTTATTGAAATTTGACATTTCAGCCATCATTCTGTGGCTTTCATCGGAGTACTACCATGCCTTAGTTCGCTGCTTGCTGCTTACAAATAGCTTCTGAAGCTGCATTAATCATTTGTATTGACATCACTGGAATTCCCACCACTGGCATGGGGGGCTTGCGTCCCAAGTTTTCCTGAGCAGGCATGAGCATATTTGGTCCAGTCGAACTCGGTATTCATGTTATTAGGTCTTTACATGCTACAAGAATGGGCATCCCTTAGCGAATTCTGCCTAAAGACAACATTTTCCAATATAAGAAGGACTCTACCAGTAAAAGGAGGGATCATAGATGGGTTGTCCACTTTCTCCTATTGTGACTGATGTGTTTATGGAGGCATTCCAGGCTTAAGTCATCAAATGTTACAACCTGAAACTGTCCTTGAGGTTACGATGCAAGGTAGGATTCAAAAGTAGTGAGCCTCATTTTTTTCTGATGCGAGTGTATCTCGCCTTGTACTTCACTTGCTAGCGGCGGTGGTGGGTGTTGTTGGTTTCATAACGCAATGGAACTCAGTTGCCTCTGAGCTATCGGAGTGGTAGTATCGGTCTTGAGGGGAACCCCTGTGCGGTAGTGCGTGACACAATGGAATGGGAAGTTCGTTAGAGCAACAGTAAGTGATCAAATTCTGCTTACAGTTGGGCAAGTCTACTTCTGAAATGTTTGAAATGCTTCAGCAGGCATTTGGGACCGAGTGTCTATCTTATTCTCAAGCGAAAAAGTGGCACAATGGTTTCAGGGAGAGCTGGGAAGAGGTGACTGACGAACCTCGGTCTTGATGCCCATTGTCAGCCTGAAATGACATTAATGTGCAGTGAGTGCATGATTTTTTGAACACAGACCAGTGTTTAAGTCTCTACCAAGTAGCAGAGGCTCTGGACTTATCAGAGGCAACTCGTGCTGAGAGTTTTAATTGAAGAACAAAAAAGCAACTGAGTGCTCAGATGTCAAGAACTGCTATAATTGTGCAAAGACAATCCTGGCATTCTCGAAAAAGTGATAACTGGAGATGAAACTTGGACTTTCCAATACGACCAAGAGGCAAAACACCAAAGCTCTGTTCCCAAATCACTCCAGGCAAATGCCGGGATGCTTCCTTCAAAAGGCCATGGCCAAATTACTTCCCATTCCTTGCTCCCCATCCTTTCCCGTCTCTAAAGACCTCGCTCGCTGTTAAGAGATGTTAAGCAATTTAAAAAAAAACCAAAGCTCTGATTGGCACACCTCAAAATCACCGTGTCCCAAGAAAGCATTGATGAGCAAATCAAAGAAGATGACCAGGCTCATCGCCCTTTTTAGAGTAAAAGGGATCGTTCACAATGAGTTTGTCCTGCCTGGAGTGACCATGAATGGTGCTTACTGTTTGGAAATCCTGTAAAGCCTGAAAAGAGGCGTCGCGTGCAAGCAAAGGGACATCAAGGATAGCTTGAAGTTTCACCACGATAACGCGCCCTGCTTCATCGTGAGTGACTACCTGGCCCGGTTGAGCATTCCAGTGGTCCCCTAGCGTCCCTACAGTCTGGACTTGTTGCCTCATGCCTTGTTAGAGCACCTGGGAAGATTTCTGATCTGCTTCTAAGGGTAAAAGACAAAGGGGAGAAATTACAGATGCTGGGTGTATACCAAATACCCTGTAGCTGTGGCCAGGTATATATAGGGGAGACAGGATGCACAATCAACCAAAGGACAAATGAACACATTAGACATTTTAAAAGTAATGATGTCAGCAAATCAGCTGTAGCACAGCATTCAGCTGACCATGGGCACACTATTTTATTCAGTGAGACTAGGTTCAGAAAAGTATATGATGGCCCAGATAGATCACTGAAGCATTGGAAATCAAAAAAAGACCCGATAATATGAATGCGGACAGTGGGCTTCAACTGGACCAAATATGGTCATGCCTGCTAAGAAAAACACGAGACGCAAGCCCCCATTGGACCAGCCAGTGATGTCGATAAAAATGATTAACGCGGCTTCAGGAGCTATTTATAGGTGGCAGTGATCTGAGGCATGGTAGTGCTCTGAATAATGGCTGAAATGTCAGGTTTTAATAAATTGAAGTGGTTCCTCCCGGACAACCGAGATAATATGGACAACTACCACAGGAGTCTACACAAACACACTTTACAGTTTGCCAGTATAAATTTCTGAATATGTTTAAGGTTTATACTGCAATATTGTAAAGTTTGTTCATTGTAGCCCTGCTATCTTCATCTGGGTTAATTTGTCCATTCTTCCTAATTTTTATTCTGATAATATGAATCTGATGTTGTTTTACAACAGTTGAACAAGTAATTTTCATGCTATTCAGTTGACCACAAGAGGTTTAAATGCAACAAAGGCACATAATTTTATCGTAAAAGCTTCCTAATGTTTTTTGAGGTACATTCTCTGTTGGTAGTAAAGAATATATTTAACTGGGCAAAACCTATTTATACCTAAGCAAACATTCTTCTGCTAGTGGTATTAATAAAGCATTGGAACTCTTTTCATTTGGCAACTACTAGTTATTATCAGCAAGCCAAAGCTTTTAGCTAGGAATTTGATGTCATCTACATTGGTCGTTGTCCTCTCTTCTTCTATTAAAAAAAAATTGTTCGCTTTATGTGCTATTTACAGCAGCTAAAATGTAATGGAAGTGCTGTTTGTTGTTTTATTGTAAAATTGAGCTTTTTGGTGAAAAATAATTTATTTTTCTTTTCTTTAGAATACTAAATAATTTTTGGAGGAAAATTTAATGTGTTTTTGAAGTAGGTAATATTTTACTAAAGTAAGCAAAAAATATTAATTTATTCTCTGCACCTGACAACTTTCTCATTATTCCCAGAGCAATGTAACTACTGAATTTTCATTTTCTATTGTGAATGGTCAGCTGATATGCATGCTGTATTTCTATGGCTAGTCTCATTTCATACCAAAAGCTTACATTATTGTGAGTAAGTATGGTTTTTAAATTTCCTTTTCTTTCATTTTATTTTTCAAAAACTAGTTTCATGTCCACAATAAAAGTTTAATATGTTGCTTTAACAGTTTAGTAACATCTCTTGTAAAGTAGATACTTGTAGTAGACCCTAATATGCCTAACATATGTAGTATTGTGTGCTTGTTTGAAATGGAAAGTAGAATTTAAATGTTGGTGATTTTTTCGGCCCAAGTCCTTAGTTGCTATGATAACTGTTTTGTGGGTTCTTTCTGCCTTGCAACTAAACAAAATGCTTTTTATGGCATACGCGTTTCGCCTTTATTCAAGGCATCATCAGTGCCAGTTTTTATATGTTCATTAACACGCACAAGTTCGTGTTTCCATACCAGCTACTCTTTTTGCACTATAACAAGTTTTGTAGGCTGCATTTTTGGTAATTTCACCGGCCACGAATACCTAACGAACCAAACCTTGTTCAAAACATTAAAACATTTTAATGTTTTGAACAAGGTTTGGTTCGTTAGGTATTCGTGGCCGGTGAAATTACCAAAAATGCAGCCTACAAAACTTGTTATAGTGCAAAAAGAGTAGCTGGTATGGAAACACGAACTTGTGCGTGTTAATGAACATATAAAAACTGGCACTGATGATGCCTTGAATAAAGGCGAAACGCGTATGCCATAAAAAGCATTTTGTTTAGTTGCAAGGCAGAAAGAACCCACAAAACAGAATTTAAATGTTCAACTGCTAACTGCAAGATAGTTTTCAACTTAGGTATATAGCATAGTAAAGGGAAAGTAATTGAATAATTATCTTGAGTGGACTAAAGTCCGATAGTCTAATTGTTTTTTCTCTTGCTTTTATTTTCAGAATTTCTTTCAAGATTGTTACTCTGATTTCTTTTTGGTTCACTGTTAAGAGTTTATTGGATCTATAAAACACTGGCTATAAACTATTGTGGAATTTTTGATATTCCTTAACTCATCCCTTTATTGTCTCCTGTTGTATTAACATCATTTTAATTCTAACTTTTGTGTCTCAAAATACTAGGCACAAGAATTTAAAAATAATATTAAAAGCATGTTTACCAAACAAATAGTGTATTTATTAAAGGGTATAATAATATTTGACACTGTCTGTAAATTAATATTCTTTTTTCTTTAGACATTAAAGCCAATGTAGTGTTCTTAGTTTTCTGTTCGATAGTTTCACTTAAGCTTCTTTTTTTGATGCTTCAGTCATCCAGGGAATGGTATACATGTAGGATGCAAGTGCAGTGATGTATAGAGAAAGCAGAATAGGGTTAATTGTTAAGCAACTAGACTTTCCCAAGTTAGCATGTTTTCTGTTCTATTTCTGCTTTTATTTCACTATTCACTGGATACAGGTAATCAAGAAATCGATATACTACCTAAAACTACTTGTTTGAAGAATAAAGTTAAATAAATCACTGTATTTGTATTAAAATTTTTGTAATTCTAGAAAAACAACTGAATCAAATTTATTGTGAAGTATGAAAGTGTTTTTTTTATTTATTTTGTACATAGAACAAAAACTGGAAAAATTGTATAAATTTGTTTCATATTTATGGAAAAGTAGTATGTATCTAAATTGCCTTATTACTTCTGCCTACTGTTGGCACCTGCTGATCTGCTTTCTTTAATATGCCTCATTAATTGTTTAATATTTTGTGGACTCTGGGGGTTATAATAGTATTAAGATACAGATCACTCACAGTTAATACAAATTTTATGTATTATTATGTGCATGTGGGCAGTTATGCACATGAGTATATGCTTATTATGTTTTTATGTCTTTCAATTTTAACCTTGCTACCAGTAAATGCACTGAGATTTTAAAGGAAATATAGTACCCACGATCTGATCTTCTTAGAAGTTGTAGCTGTCATGTGAGTTAAGCTGGAATCGATTTTTTTGTAACATTATGCTCCCTGTATTTTAATTACTTTAGCAAATGAGGATGTTCAAATGAAAACTATTCCTCTTGTGTTAATTTTTTTGTATTTGGCAGTTTGAATGCACGACACAGCTTGCTACAGATAAACAGTCTTGCCTATCAGCATCAGCTGCAGCTCTTGTAAGTAGCAGTAGATGCCTGCGTAGTGCTTGACACCTCATTTACAGTACACTAATTATAGATAAGGTAATTAATAAATCAGTTTAAAACTAATGAATTTTTTTAATTGTAGTAGATTATGTTTATAGCATAAAATTTAAAATTTTAATGTGACATCTGTTTCATTTTTGGCAAAAATTTGTTTTAAACAATTACAGCTATTTCAATTATCGTGAAATTTTAACCTCGAGTCATGTTGGTTCAGTGCAATTAGCATATTATAATTTGAATTAATGTTTTTAAAGATTATTTTTCCTGACATTTATTTATACTATAGCTGTTGCTTTGGTAACATAAGAACATGCAAACATCATTTATATTCAGGTACCAAAGGGGTTATTAAATTAGTGGAGTCATAATTGACTGTGTTTTTACTTTTTGTGCAAATTTTGGTGTTTTTGTAAACACAGGGATATGGAAATATTCCTAATTGCATTTATGGCATACTGACAACAAAGTAAATCAGTGACATGATGGAGAGTGTTTTTCATTAAAGAAATTAAATAAAAACCATTAAACTACCTATATTTTCACTTGGAGATCTGATTAAATAAAATCATTTTAGATATATATTCTGGGTTTGTGATAAACAAGACATGGTAGTTAAAAAAAGTTGAAATTTTGTCAGCGGAATGTTGTTAGTATAAAATGAGAAGTAGACTTCATTCTTAAATCAATGTATGGATTACTTGGCCTTGCAAATTATTATAATGCACTCAGGTCACTAGCAAATTGAACAAGGGTGGCTTGTTACAGTATCCCTCCATTTCTTATTTCATCTTCCAGGTGTTTGTTTTGCTCTGGAGATGTAATGTTGTATCCTTTTAAAATATTGAAACTACTTTTTGTTATACTGCTGGATATGTTCAGCTGGAGGTTTTATTTTTAATTTTTCTGTTACAATTTTGACCTTGATAAGATGTAACAGTTGTACATAATTAATTACATTTTTTGCCTCAACATATGATTGATAAGTTAATAAGTGAGTTGATTTAGATAAGACCTGTGGTCCCGAAGAGTTCAATCAAATACCTTGATACACTGATGTAGAGTAATGGATCATAAGGAAAGGTGATCAGTGCAACTGTATTATGAATTGAAAAACCCACAAATTATGAAAAAATTACAACCATCTATACTTTCTTTTTATAACATGTTTTACTGATATGAACATTATTTCCAAACAAATCAAACCAAATATCTAGTGTTGAAACTACTCGCTGAATAATTCAAAGAAATTCACACACACTCTTAGCAATTTATGATTGCAGCTCAGTGGATTGCATGAAAGTTCCCATAAGCATTACTGGGCTTGACAAACTGGGTTTTGGGAATAACTATGGCATGAACTGTTTTTTTTTTTTTCCCAGGTGTTGAATGCAGTTAGAAGCAGCGAGATGCAATGGTTACTGGCTATTGTGCTGTTTGGGTTCTGTGGTGTCCTCCTGGACTGCCACAGCTGATGACTGGAGGGTGGATGGTGTCCCTCTGTCTACACACAGCTGGTGTGATGTTGAGCAGAGAAGGCAATCTGAAAATCCCTGGCTGCCTGGCTCCGTTGGCCTCAAGTGGTTAGCCTTGGCAAGACTCTGTCAGACGAACAGCATGAAGCCGTGGATCCAAGTTCAAACACCAATTGACCTCTCAACTTGAATCCTCAGCCCTTCTCTCCGTCATTTCTCTCGAGCAATCGTAGATTGTTCCCCTCTATTTCAGTGGTCTGTTTAGTCACACCACCCTGAAACACACATTGCAAAAAACATTCCAGGTCTCCCTCAGATGACTAGCAATAAATTGTGACACACTCTTCTTTCACACCTGAAACAGTTGTATCTGTAGAGTGCCACACAAGACTCTTTGTCTCTTTCTAATCCCCTGGGATATCATCATATAGCTGTTGGGATCCTCCCGGCCTGTGCTGTAGGACCCTTTTTTTTTTTCTTCTTCTTCTTTTTTGTGAACATCTGGTGAGCTCGCTTTGCTCCTATATACTTCTGCTCTTGTATATAACACAGAAAATTTCATTTAATGTTCATAAAGCCTTTTTCCTAGCACTGATATCAAATATTAATTTCCCTTTAAAACAGATATAACATCATACAGTGAATTTCTTGTGGTTATTCTCAGAAACTAAATTTACCCCACAGTGAGTCACTTTTCATCTTGTTGCTTTACTGTCAAACCTTCAGAGCTGTAAGCCAGAATTGGTCTTGCCATGATTTTATATGCCTTGATTCTGGGTTTCCTTTGAATTTTGATGGATTTAGAACTTGGATGATTATCCTTGATGCCCTGTTGTAAAATTTAATGTTAAGATATATATATATATATTGGTTGTATTTTCCCATCTTTTGTTTTTATATATATATATATTTCTTAGGTGCCATCTTAAATATTTGATTACGTTAACCTGTCCAAAATTTTCATTAGCCAGAACTATTTTGCTTTGTATTTGTTCCTTTTTATTTCTTAGTTGAAATTTTCATGTCATGTTCAAGTGATGTACTGAGAATCATAGACCATATTCACAGTTAGCTACTAAAGCCTAGCCATTGCCATAAAGCAGGGTATCAAGGTAATTACTGCTCTGTTGCATTATACTGCCATATTTTGTTTATCTAGTCTGACTAAAGAATTCTTAAAGCTGTTAAAGAGTAGTTGATACAATGGAATATCTTGTCTTACACCACAGTTGATAGGCTTCCAATCCATTGTTTCAGTTTCCAGTTTCCCAGTTACCAAGTTGCGTTTATGAAGATTGTATATTGTTAATACACTATTGTTTGCAACACCAAGAAGGAGATTTGTGATTACAGTGAAATTTATTCCACAGATTAGGGACAATACCCAAATTGGTTACGAGGCCATAGGAAAAAAACGCAGTTATCACTAACAAGGGGAGGGAACGACCTTGGGATGTATCCTCCTTCAATCGTAAGACGCAACGCTCAAAAGATTCGGAGAAAACGGCCTTTAAAAATTCAAGCCCAGCTTATATAGTAGTAAAATTCCGGTCAGGCCAGCAGCGGAACAGCCCAGTCAGTAACAAGCCTGCGTTATGCCTGGGCACTCTCGGTTCGAATCTCGATTCAAACTATTTTATTTTTTTATTTTTATGTTTTTACAATAAAATAAGTTTTTATTCAATGTTATTGATTATTTAATTTGAATTTCAAATTTTAAATCATAATATGAGCATATTAACTAGCATATAACTTACTTAAAATAAAACTATAATAGTTACAATATTCTTTAAATATAATTACTTTTTAAGTTATTTTATTAACAGTGTTATAAGTTTTATTTCGGATATTACCGTTGTTCTAGTAAAAATTCGGCTTTTATTAATTGTGCTCGATGTTAAAAAATTTATTGTTTTAAATGATTATCATCCCTGCTCACATTTGCAATAAAAAAATTAAATAAATTCAATAATAAAAAAAACAATGAAAGTTTTTTACTAATGAATAAATATTATTATTATAATTCGTAATAGTGTATTTTAAACAATAAAATATTATAGTGATATAGTATTTTAAGTTAAAGGGCAGTTGATATAAAAATTGAAAAAAAAATAATAGACCAAATCGGGATTCGAACCCAGAGCGCCCAGGCATGACGCAGGCTCGTTACTGACTGGGCTGTTGCGCCACTAGCCTGACCGGAATCTCACTAGTATATAAGCTGGGCTTGAATTTTTAAGAACCGTTTTCTCAGAATTTATTGAGCGTTGCGTCTTACGATTGCAGGAGGTAAACATCCTAAAGGGATACAATTATTACGCAAAGTCTCATCCCAAAATAAAATCCCAAGATCGTGCCCTCCCGTTTTAAGATAATGAAAAAAAAAGATAAATATTTCTATTGGCAAAATTTATTTTAAGACAAACTGTTTGTGTGTGTCAATTATATTACTGCAATAAAGCTACTGGAGGTACTCCGGAATGAGCTCCTCATTGAAGCGGTTCTCGGGAAAAAATAAATAGGAACCACTGATCCAGATGGTGAAAGCATTCGCACTAATTGTCCAGAATGTTTATCAAACCAATGGCGACAGTAAGTGTGCATCCCGTCGTTACCAGCTTGCGAAAACGGTTCTTGGGGGCACTGATTCAGTACTGAGAGCCCCAGTCAAAAGTGGCATTATTGGCACTTGGATCAAATCATACACATCAATATTTTACAACGATGGTTATGAAAGATCTGCTACTCATGGTGGAACTGACTGAACATACACTATGCCACTAGACTGCGCTTATTATCCTGAAAGTATTCACACCATGTCGGTGATTGCTACAAAGGGTCTTTTTATGACATGATAAACGCGTACACAAAAATTAGTTTAAAATAACACAAACCAAATTTATTGACGATCAGAAGAATAAATGGTTGACGACGTACATACTCAGAAAGTTGGCAAACGTTCTAATGAGACACTACATTAAGTCTCGCAGTCTAGGTAAAATGTATTGGTCGCTGAACTAATATCTCAAGATGTTTTGCAGGGTTTGGAAGGGTTGTAAATGTCTATCCATCAGTTGTATTGCAAATGGGTAAAGTTGGCCAAGCAGTTCATTGCGGCGGTGGAACTCGGCAAGGTGGGGCCTCAATCCAGCCACCAAGAAAGAGGTCATGCCAGTGTCCTCGAAGGCGCTTCTCGTAGGAGTCTCAGCACATCAAATTGAACGGCAGTAGGGCGCGGGTGTTCTCTCTCTCCAGGGCTGCCGACGTTCACCAAGATCGCTGAAGCTCCAAAAAAACTCCACGACGATAGCATGGATACATGAAACATGGATGAAACACACATCAAAATCGCTTAAATAAATCCAAATACTGATATACGCATACACGAAACTTCAATCACAAAAACAAAAAAATAAAAATTTAAAATTTGTACCAGCACAACTAAACAAATCAAAAACAAAAAAACTTAACGTTACAACTCATACCTTTCCAGATTTTCCATTGTGTAATTGAAAAAAGAAAGAAAAATTCTCCCTGAGTAGAGAAAACCTTACTAAATCTAAGCACCACTACCAACATATTATCGATGGAGTGGTTGTTTGTCCCCTACCTACCCATTCATCTGCAGCGAATTACAAAGAATCTCAGGCGCCATTTCCCTACGAATCTAAATGGTTTCGTTGCGTTTGCCCTACCCGCCTGAGGGAGTTTCCCTATCCTCTGGCGACGTTTCCCGACGAATCTAAGGGATTTCGTTACGTTGCGTTTGCCCTACCCGCATAGGAGGGATTCCCTATCCTCTGTGGCGCCGTTTCCCTACGAATCTAAATGGTTTCGTCAGGTTTGCCCTACCCGCCTAGGGGAGATTCCGTATCCTCTGGCGCCGTTTCCCTACGAATCGAAATGGTTTCGTTGCGTTTGCCCTACCCGCCTAGGGGAGTTTCACTATCCTGTGGTGCCGTTTCCCTATGAATCTAAATGGTTTCGTTGCGGTTGCCCTACCCGCCCAGGGGAGTTTCCCTTACCTGTGGCGCCATTTCCCTACGAATCTAAATAATTCGTTGCGGTTGTCCTACCTGTCTAGGGGAGTTTCCCTGTCCTGTGGCGAGGTTTCCCTACGAATCTAAATACACTGGTAGCATATAAGCCCTACGAATACTCAGGCGCCATATCCCTACGAAATCTAAGTGACGTGGTTGTGGGATCCATCCTACACACTGGTTCCATATAAGCCCAACGAATACACAGGCGCCATTTCCCTACGAAATCTAAGTGATGTGGTTGTGTGTTCCCTCCTACACACTGGTAGCATAAAAGTCCTACGAATACTCAGGCGCCATTTCCCTACGAAATCAAAGTGTGGCGGTTGTGTGTTCCCTACCTACACACTGGTTGCATATAAGCCCTACGAATACTCAGGCGCCATTTCACTACGAAACATAAGGGACGTGGTTGTGGGTTCCCTACCTACACACTGATTGCATATAAGCCCTACGAATACACAGGCGCCATTTCCCTACGAAATCTAAGTGACGTGGTTGGGTTCCCTACCTACACAATGGTTGTATATAAGCCCTACGAATACTCACGCGCCATTTCCCTACGAAATCTAAGTGAGGGGGTTGTGGGTTCCCTACCAACACAATGGTTGTATATAAGCCCTACGAATATTCAGGCGCCATTTCCCTACGAAATCTAAGTGAGGTGGTTGTGGGTTCCCTACCTACATACTGGTTGCATATAAGCCCTACAAATTCTCAGACGCCACTTCCCTACTAAATCTAAGTGACGTGGTTATGGGTTCCCTACCTACCCACTAGTTGCATATAATCCCAACGAATACTCAGGCACCATTTCCCTACGAAATCTAAGTGACGAGGTTGTGGGTTCCCTACCTACACACTGGTTGCATATAAGCCCTACGAATACTCAGGGGCCATTTCCCTACGAAATATAAGTGACGTGGTTGTGGGTTCCCTACCTACACACTGGTTGCATATAAGCCCTACGAATACTCAGGCACCATTTCCCTACGAAATCTAAGTGACGAGGTTGTGGGTTCCCTACCTACACACTGGTTGCATATAAGCCCTACGAATACTCAGGCGCCATTTCCCTATGAAATCTAAGTGACGTGGTTGTGGGTTGCCTACCTACACACTGGTTGCATATAAGCCCTACGAATACTCAGGCGCCATTTCCCTATGAAATCTAAGTGACGTGGTTTTGGGTTCCCTACCTATACACAGGTTGCATATAAGCCCTACGAATACTCAGGCGCCATTTCCCTACGAAATCTAAGTGACGTGGTTGTGGGTTGCCTACCTACACACTGGTTGCATATAAGCCCTACGAATACTCAGGCGCCATTTCCCTACGAAATCTAAGTGACGTGGTTGTGGGTTCCCTACCTACACACTGGTTGCATATAACCCCTACGAATACTCAGGCGCCATTTCCCTACGAAATCTAAGTGACGAGGTTGTGGGTTCCCTACCTACACACTGGTTGCATATAACCCCTACGAATACTCAGGCGCCATTTCCCTACGAAATCTAAGTGCCGTGGTTGTGGGTTTCCTACCTACACACTGGTTGCATATAAGCCCTACGAATACTCAGGCGCCATTTCCCTACGAAATCTAAGTGCCGTGGTTGTGGGTTCCCTACCTACACACTGGTTGCATATAACCCCTACGAATACTCAGGCGCCATTTCCCTACGAAATCTAAGTGACGAGGTTGTGGGTTCCCTACCTACACACTGGTTGCATATAACCCCTACGAATACTCAGGCGCCATTTCCCTACGAAATCTAAGTGCCGTGGTTGTGGGTTTCCTACCTACACACTGGTTGCATATAAGCCCTACGAATACTCAGGCGCCATTTCCCTACGAAATTTAAGTGACGAGGTTGTGGGTTCCCTTCCTACACACTGGTTGAATTTAAGCCCTACGAATACTCAGGCGCCATTTCCCTACGAAATCTAAGTGCCGTGGTTGTGGGTTTCCTACCTACACACTGGTTGCATATAAGCCCTACGAATACTCAGGCGCCATTTCCCTACGAAATTTAAGTGACGAGGTTGTGGGTTCCCTACCTACACACTGGTTGAATTATAAGCCCTACGAATACTCAGGCGCCATTTCCCTACGAAATCTAAGTGCCGTGGTTGTGGGTTCCCTACCTACACACTGGTTGCATATAAGCTCTACGAATACTCAGGCGCCATTTCCCTACGAAATCTAAGTGCCGTGGTTGTGGGTTCCCTACCTACACACTGGTTGCATAT
>JARYHS010005579.1:0-27729 GCA_031002005.1 Vandiemenella viatica | reverse complement strand
TTCAAAGTTCATGCAGGTGAACGACTTTATTAGCGGGAAACAGCAAAATATTCACACAGTTAGCAACAAATAATTTCAATAGCTATGTCCTGATTTTCTAATTACCTTAACAGCAACAACAGAAAAGTTGTTGAATGTAATAGAATTTGCAATTGAATTTTTTCCACTTTTAGACATCGTAATTACTTTAAACTTTGCACACGTATCAAGAACCGATAACAATACATTAATTTCATATCTATGTCCTGAAATTCCCATTACTTTGACAATAATAACAGAAAAATATAGTTTTAAAAAATTTAAGAAAATCTTTGTGGCAGTTTGAACTAAAAAGTAAAAAATAAAATTACAGTTTAAAAAACTTTAACAGCAATCTGAAATAAAAGGCTAAAAATAATCTTTAAATATAAACATTTCCTTCAACAGCCCTAGATGTCCTACAATTCAGTACAACTTTTTTGAACAAGCTTAAAATATTAAACAGGGTCGCTGACCAAAATTTAACTTACATGACTTCTTTAAAATTTAGAACATCTTGTCCCACTTTTTCAAAAGATTTTTCTAAATCAACAAATGTCATAAAAGTATTTGTTTTTCTTGATCTGCGCTTTAGGTATTAATCTTAAAGCCACAACTGTTTGTCTTGTATCGGTTTTTCATGTACCCAAACTGATCTTCACCTACTATCTCTTCTACTATTCTTTCTATTTTCTGGTAAGTAATTTTAAATGTGTTGCTAGACTTATGATGCGATAATTCTCACATTTGTTGGGTTTGTGCTTTCTTTGGAAGTGTGAAGATGATACTTATATTAAAATCGCTTTGAATCTCTCCTCTTTCGTTCGTTTTTGATATCAGTTTGACTAAGCTTTGGATTCCTTCTTCTCCTAGAGATTTCAGAAGTTTTGCAAGAAACTCATCGATTCTAACTGCCTTAATTGATTTCAGATCTTTATGTCAAATTCTGTCTTTAAAACGGGATCTATTAAGTAATCAATGTCGACATTGCCTTCTTTTACCAGTACACTGTTGTTTAAATCATCCGCATCATACTGTTTCTCTGTGTATTTCTTCCATTGGTTTACTCTATCTTCTGATCTTAAAAGAGGTTTACCATCAGCATCTCTTCTTTATTTCTCCAAAATTTTATCTCATTTTTCTATTGGCCACATCTTTACCTACGACCATTTCGTTTTTTACTTCTTCGCATTTAGCCAATTTTTTTTACTTTTTTGCATTTCCTGTTTATTTGCCATCTGAGATGTCTGTATTGTTTCTTTCCTTCTTTATCTTGAGTATTTTTGTGCCTTCTCATCTGATCCATCAACTCTAAAATTTCTTCTGTGATCCAAGGTTTTTAGGCGACTTGTTCTCTAAAGTCTAATGTTTTATCAGCGTTCATTATTTCTCTCTTCAACGCATTCCATTCGTATTCAGTTGAACTCCTTTCAGAGTTATTTCTTAGAACCACGTCTACCATCTCTACATTTTTTTTCTTTCTAATGTTAGATTATTTCAGTTTGTTCACTTCCAGTCTGTTTTGCCTGTATTGCTTCTTTATTCTTTTAAATTTCAGCCTGCACTTTCTAACTACCAGATTGAGGTCAGAGTCTATGTCAACTCCTGGGTATGCTTTACGCTCTATAACATGATTCTTAATCATTGTTTGACCATGATATAACCTAGCTATTATCTATCTGTATCACTGGTTGTTTCAGGTGTGTATCTTTCTTGCGTGATTCTTAAACAGTGTGTTCGCCATGACTAGTTTATACTTATCACAAAATTCTGACAACCTACTTCCTCGCCCATTTCTTTCTTCTAGTCCAAAACGTCCTGTGACGTTGGTATATACACTTGTACTAACGTGGTTAGTGCAGGCTTAGTTTCTACCCATATTAAAATAATCCTGTCACTAATTCATAATAACTCACCCGTTTCCCTAATCTCTTGTTCATTATAAATCTTACACCACTAACTCCACTGACAGATTGAGTGCTAATTATCCTGTGCTCCTCAGACCGGAAATCGTGTGCGTCCTTCCACTTAATACCATTAATCCCAATGACATCTAACATAAGTCGTTCCCTGTCCTTTCTTAAGTTTTCTAATCTACTTGCCCTATTGAGACTTCTAAAATTCCACGCTCCGACTCATACAATATGCCTATCCATTCTGATAACTCCTCCCTGAAGTCCCCACCTGGAGTTCCGATTGGGGGACTATTTTACCTCCGGAATATTTTATCCAGGAAGAAGCCGTCATTCTATATGTAATTTGAGAAGATTACATGTCCTCCGGCCACCCTTAAGGTATTTTACGCAGAGGCTTATCCTTGCCTTCAGCATCACCATGCAGTTGATCATTTCTGTTTCATCCGTTTTTAGGGGCCGTTTTCAGCTCCAAGGACAAGAGGGTGCCCTGGACCGCTTTTCGCCTATCCTCCCTCCTTTCAGGGGGACGTTGGCAAGCAGTAACTCTTTATACCAGGAATCATTGAGTCGCCAAAGCCTCGCGCAAGGAGGGTTGAATTAGTTTCAGGAGAAAATGTATTGATTTGCGATCCGGGACGTTCGGTTACTTATGATCATGGTGGTACAGGTAATCTGAATGTAATAGTGTCTTAATTTTTCTTGGCTATATTTTTGCAAGTTCATTTACACCAAATTCCGCACATCGTCCCTGGAAGTTTAATTTTTCACTATACCTCTTTGTTTAAATTTTAATAATGGGAGAAAATTCGGAAATTTTGCAGCGTCTCTGTGATGGTTTTCACAGCGACCGTTATAGTGAGGCAGGATATTCATTAGCGGTGTTACGGGCCCCGTGTAGTGAGGCACCTGCGTTTTTGTTTGATAAAGGTTAACAATGGCTGACACCTGTATGATGTGGCCAGCTAATTAACGCGACTTCACAAATAACACCTCTGGTATCTGCGTGCTGAAAGGACATGGTGCCACGCCGCAGCGATATGAGATCGCAGCATGCCAGTGTAACTGGATTCTCATTACCCTATAATCCAAAGCATTGTGTGGAGGAATGTGTCGAGTATTGAATCCTCTCCTCTTTATTCCAGTATCAAATAGCTATCAATAAGCATCTTCCATTAGTAATCAGATCATTTTGTTCTTTCAGCTGAATTAAATCGGTATAGGAAATACTTGACAGTATAAAGAATTCAGCATAATTTGTTGTCTGGTAATCAGTTATTTCACCATTTGCTAGGCAGACCAGTGGTTTGTTGGCTCACTTGTTAACACTTTAGACTGAGGACTGAAAAGTCTCCAGTTCGAATCCTGTCTCGGATGGGATAATAATAATAAGATATATAATTGCGATGGTGCGCATGCTCCGCTGGTAATTTTCCTAGACACCCATTTTTCTCCTTTCGTCTTCCTTCCTGCTTTGGCCCTCTGCTAATTTGAACTTTAATTTCTTTCAGTGTTTTTGGTAAATTATTCTTCATTTCCTTTGGTAATTTATTCCAATCCCTGACACCCTTCCCTACCAAAGAAAATTTTCCCACACCCTTGTGCCTGAAATCGAGTGCTAGACAGTGGTCATAGCCACCTTTACCCTCCACGCTCCTATCTTAATTCTCACACCAATATTTTTTCCATGCCTCATCACTAATATACGCCTTGTACGCTCCCGTGACCATCCTTCTGTCTGCCAATGAAACCCATTCCAGCTCCTTTATCTTATCAGCCACTGATTGTGTTCTGCGTTAATTTCCAAATACAAATCTATCAGCTCATGTCTGTACCCCCTCCAACTCCTCTATTTGATACTCAACATGTGGTTCCCATACTACACTGCCTTATTCAAGCAATGGTATGACCATAGTTTTATAACTGCATTCCCTTACTTCTCTGGTACATCCCCTCATCACTATCTCCAACAGATGAACGATCTTGGATCCTTGGATGTTCGCATAGATCTTAACCCGTCTTTCACCTTTGTCATACTTGCTTAGTGTATGTGGGGTACACCAGAACGCTTCCCTGGTTTCGATTACACGTAGGTCCCCTACACCCAGTAGGATTACCGGGTTACGATACAGGCGGATTGCGCTGCTGGTAAGAAACTCTGACAACAGGATATATGGACCACACGAAGTTACTATTACTATAGATAGATCGTCACACTGTCTGGAATTTTTGGATGAATTCTAATTTTTCGTGCAAAAAGAAAATATGTGCTAACAAATCAATCCATATGCCTGAGAAAATTAGAAAATTTCAGGATGTCCTGTCTTGCCACATGACGTTTTAGTATAAACTGGATCAAACGAACCTCAAAGACATTTGTGTTATAACCACAAATCAGGTGTTCTCATCAGGAAATCTTTGTAGATGCATGAACCATATTGACATCAAAAATTATTTTCTCAGGACATCAAGTATGGGGGCAGAGAGTGATCACCATTTTATTGTGAATCGAACAAGCTTGTTATAGATTTTATGGCATTATAAAATTTATGCAATACATTCTTTGAATGTGAAAGCATATGGAAAATTGCTGATTTTTTATATATAGCTAACAAACTCCATAAATAGCATGGCCATATTGATTAATGGTAGGATTTGAATCTGCTTCTACCACCGATGAAATAACTCCTTTATTGGTATCTGGATACGAAATACCTACCAGAACAGAACTGTTTCTATCTTTTATTTTCTACTCAATTTAGTGCAGTTACTTTCACAGCTTTGTTGGTGCAGCTCTGCGATATCTGTGATAATGCTGGTCATCTAACAAGAAAATAGAACATTTTATACGATTTCGTGTGTTAAGCACCGAGTTTTTCCAGGCCTGATTAGATAGAATTGAGAGAAACTATCCCACTACTTTCCGTTAAAGTGAGCTAAATAAAACCTCAATGGGTAGTTACATAGTATTCAAAAGTTACAATTTGTACAAAATATCACGGCGTTGGAAACGGGTTGAAGGTTAACACATTTATCATAATTTAATGCAGTAGGTTTTGACCATGAGGACATAGAAAAGCTAGCCCTCGTTTTCCTAGTTGATTTATATATTATGATCACTAGTTTTACTTAATGTTTCATAACATATATCGTCCAATTCAAATGCAAAATCCGCATGAGAGAAAATTAATAAGAAATGCGTTCTATTTTATACAAAAAATGCTAGAAATAATGCAAATAATAATAATAATAATAAAGAAACCCAATTTGCTAGTGTTTTTTAATTTTTAAAACATTCTTCTCAGAAAAAGGTAATCCATAAATTTACTGTAGACCTTCGAGCAACCAGACTAAAAGTTTACTGTTCAGAACAGAATTTTAATTTCGCGCTCCGTAGTCATTTGACGTAAAGGACACGTCCATCTCAGATTTTATTTCAGAACTTAAACTATGAAAACCTCTTGAAACTGTGTTTAGTAGCGCTTGTTTGATGATGTAATTAGAAGAAGAAGGGGGGGAAAAAATGTAAATGTGTACTACAAATAGTCGAGAAATCAGTAACTACTGAACAATAAAATATAAAAGAGTTGCCAGGAAAAAAAAAAAAAAAAAAAACGGGAATGTTTGAACCCAACGCCAGCTAGTTTCTCGTGTACAAAAATTTGTTACCGTGTGTATGAAGAAGGGAATTTCATACAATACACAGCGACAGTAGACGTACTAAGCTTTATGTTCTTTCGTTTCTAATAAGAAAACATTGAGCTGTGAGCATAGACTTAAACGGGGATATAAACTGTCGTGTTGGAAGTGCATTTGAGATTGATTTTAAAGAGATTTCCATAGCTGTTTTTTAACAGATTGATTCTGTAAGTTAGTGTTGCCTACTTTTCTTTCAGGAAGATTATGTAGTTTTATGGTGAAAGATCATTTGGTAAATGGAAACACCAAGTGGTGTATCAATAATCAGCGTCAACAATTCCGAAGAATATGTTGATTGTTGTACTGCAAGAACCATGAACGGTAGGCACTGATTCGTTTAATCAATTGACATGTTTGCATGTAACTGTTATAATTGAATTACACGGTGTTTTCATATTTCAAACAAGGAAAATGAGGGAGGGTGTACTAGCTCGGCTTAAGTCGATAATGTATTAATATCACTGTTTACTAAGTACAGACTATTTAGTGAACCAGTTTTAACCGACCAGTAGTTAACCTCCCTTTAGTTCGTTTGCTAATAGATTCTTAGAACTGTAATATGCATATTCCCCCAAGAGACTTTCATAATTAGTTTGTTGTTCACGAAGCCACCCATATATTTAATAGCGTAAAAATTTGCCAATTCTCCCCTCGTATATTAAAGAGAATAGAGAAACATTAGGTAGCGAGAAACAAGCGCCTAACATAGACCTTTCGAGTTAATTTCGCTTTTGTTTAGGAAACCATAGGCTCCAGTTTTTACATATCACATGCTTTCAAAAATAAGGAATAAAATGAGAGAGAAAAGCGACGAGCTTCAAACCAGAACATCTCTAAGCTTTTTCCTACGTCAACGTATAAAATATAGAGGATCAGTAGTCACTGGGTCGAAAGCCGTTTAATTTTTCGCTTCTTGTAACTCGAAAAAACGAAAAAGCTATTCCGTGTGAATTTTTTTTACGACTTTTTTCTCATCGGAATAAAGGGCAATAGGATGTTTCTTGAATTATTTTACCCTTAATTGTTTCATTCCAAATATTCCAAAGAATTTCGTTATTCTTTCTTTATCACTAAGTTTCCTAGTTTTGTTGATTTTGTTGGAAGTATTACGGTGTTTGCATTGGGACTGAATTTGCTAGAAGGTGTATTTCATCCCCATCATTAACAGTTTCCAGCTATTGGCTGGGTCTACTTAGTGCACAAGTCTGTCAATTTTATTGTTTCTTCTCACCACCTTGGTCCAGTCCACCCCTCTCTTCCGTACACATCTTTCAATCCTCTCAACCATCCATCCCTAGGCCATTCTCTTAGTCGTTTACCATGAATTTTTATTTCATAGACGTTGCGCCATTCTCTTGACATGCCCAGACCATCTTAGCCCGAACTTCTCTGTCATTTCATGTAAGGCTTCCTCTTTTACTGTGTTTCTAATTATTACGTTCCTTATCCTGTCAATTCTCTTAACACCAAGCCTGCCTCTTAAAAATTTCATTTCACTTGCTTGTACCCTCCTAATGTCCCGCTTCTACAATGTCTAGGTTTCAGCTCTGTTTGTTAGGATAGGACGTAGTATGTACGATAGGCCATTCCATTAATTTTCTACGGCACATCCCAGTTTATACCAGCTTTATAATGCTTCTTAAAAATGCCACTGCTTGCCTCTTTCTTTAGTTTATTTCATCATCATTACTTCCGCTTTTCTCTATAAAATTCCCAGGTACAAGAAATCGTTTACCTTCTTCAGCTGTTCATCAGCCATCACAGTTTCTTCTTTCTGGTTGTTAAAATTACTCACATTTCTTCACATTAAATTTCATACCATATTTTCCCACACTGCCCATTCATCCAGCTGCCACTTGTCGCGAAATAATCGCGGAAGTACTTAGAGAGGTGTCGCGAAAGAACCGTAGAAGTACTTAGGTGCACAGGTTGTGCTAATACAGTGTAGGATTTACGTGTTCGGAGGCGCGTAGGATGTTGTGGAGAAAGCCAGAAGGCCGGAGCGAGGGGAGATAAGGGCCAGAAGGTCGGAGCGAGGGGAGATAAGTGCCGCGGAAGAGCTTGATAACACGACCAGACCCAGCAGCTACGTGACGAAAGACTGAAATTTCCAGAAATGCAACCAGGGCTGATGCAAGAACGAAGGATGTGTGACCGACGCTACAGAATGTTCTGGAAGGTTAAGAGGACACAAGTAACGTCGTCACCGGACGATATAAAAAGAGGTGGCTGGGCCACCGAGAGCGAGACTAGGGCAGCAGCAGGAGAACTAGGACGGGAGTAGGGCGGAGCAGCAGCAGCAGCAGTAGCAGAGAGAGTAGGGCGGAGAGACAGACTAGTGCAGGGCACAGTAGTCGCCGTCAATAGTTCAACTCTCAGTAGCAGTCTTCGATGCTGGTGTAGGACTTAGTTCCTCATAACCAATGGGCATTAGGAGCATTTGTCTTCTATGAATTAAGTCGGGCTTCGTGAGCTGTAACATTGCAACCTTAATTTGTTGCAGTTCAGTTATTTTTTCCAGTACCTTTTCCACACAGAGTTCCCTTATTTGAAGATTTGTCCCACTTTGAGTTGAGTCTTTTAATTTCACATTAGACTCACTTCAAGCTCCCAACTTCCGAACCGCTCGCGGAAGTAAAATAGCCAACCAGACGCAACATACCAATTATTTTTGGTGTCAATAGTGTGGGGTTTTGGCCAGGATAGCACTGTTAGATACGACTTGACCATAGTTAGCAAGGTCAGCATAGCAACAGAGGTATAGGCCACAAATTTGAGGAATAGGTGTGGGTACTTCTGTAGAACTCAGCCCGAAGTCAAAGTAAGACTGACAGCTTGGAGAACGAAGCCGACAGAGGGAGGTCACTGCAATAAGTAGGCGTCGAGAGAAAGAAGAAGAAGATCCACTGGTCGAGCACGAGAGGGGTCACTCGACAGCGGAGAAAACCTGCCATCAGCAGCCACGAGGTCAACGAGGGTCGACAACAGCAGCCGCGACGCAGCCGAGTGAGCCGCACAGCAGCCGCGACGCAGCCGAAGTCACCGCGACGCAGCCGAAGTCAGCGGGGTGAGCCGCAGCCAGCAGTCATCAGCCGCAGTCAGCAGCCAAACGAGCAGCGCACGTCGTTTAGAAGTCAGTTCCAGCAGGTGAGATAATACGCACAGCAAGCATGCCTAACGAAGCAATGTCAGGTAGTCAGGAGGCGCAGTCATCACCTCAGAGGCAGTATATTAGTTTAAATGAAGTCATTAAATTAATTCCTCATTCTTTTGATGGCGATAAGGCACAGTTAAATGAATTCTTGGACAACTGTGATAGTGCTTTTGAACTGGTGGCGCCAGAACAGCATGAAATCTTGTTAAAATTTTTAAAGCCAGAATAGTAGGGACAGCTAGAAGTAAATTGCTCGTCAGAGATTTGACTACAACTTGGCCGGCAGTTCGTGGAATATTGGTTGAAAACTATGGCTGCAAAAGAACGTTAGATTATTATGCCTGTAAAATGTTTGCTAGTAGGCAAGAATCATGGGAGAGTATTGCGCAATGGGGTTCGCGCATAGATGCACTCCAGCATCAGTTTAGGGAAGCCATAAGGGGCGTTATGGCAGAAACGGAATTGGCAGGCAGCATAGCTCTTGTATTAAAATTAGGAAGAGCGGTTTTCATTCAAGGGTTGTACGATGACCGAGTGAAAACAATTGTACGGGCTAGGGGAGAGACCATAACCCTATCCGAAGCAGTAGAAATTGCAGCGACTGAAGAAAGTGCGATAGCTTCAGCAAAAGAAAAACCGGTGTCGCGATATCCCTTCAGGACTCCAAAGGTAGAGAGAAAAACCGTTCCATCCTGTTTCAGTTGCGGAAAATCCGGGCATACAGCCAAGGATTGTCGGGCGCAAAGGCGTGTAAGAATGGTTGAAAAAGAGGACGAACTAGATAAGAAGGCGATAAATGCTTTGCTAGCCCAGGTAAGCAAATTAGAGAAAGAAAACGCCGGCAGAATGATGGAAACGCGGCGAGAAACTAGGAGTAGTGTTAGACAAGCGGCGCAAGCGGTACCCGTCAAGAGAAGAATACCGAAGTGTAAGTGAAATCACTTGTTTTAAATGCAATAGAAAGGGCACTATGCACGAGAATGCCGTGAGAGTACATGGATACAAAAGAAGAATGACAGGAAACCGGTAAACTGATAGGAGGCGTAATGAGGCAGTCGCATTGCGCCGAGGCCCAGAAAATATATAAAGTAGACTGCACAAACATAAATGAGTATATAATGATGCAATGCAAGAATGTAAAGGGCACTCCGATAAAATTCCTGGTAGATAGCGGGGCACAGATCAGCTTAATAAAAAAGGATAGTATACCTAAGGGAGCAAAAAGGGATACTAGTGAAAAAATTAGAATTAAAGGGATTAGCAACAATATAGTGAAAACAGAAGCTTCCGTAGTAATTGAGTTGCAAGCCGAAAAGGGCTTGGTACTAAGGCAAAAGTTCTATGTGATAGGGACGGACGTAGACTTGCCATTTGAAGGCTTGTTAGGACGGGATTTCCTGGCAAAAAATAGGGCCATAATAGATTATGGTGGGAGGACCATTGAGATTCGCGGGAAGCGAATTAGCTTGGAAACCGCGCAAGAAGGGCCATTTCAGACACAACGTGAGATGCGTTGTGGTGGTTCTTGTAAATCGGTAAGGCGAACCGACGGCTACAAGAATGTTGTGGGTGTCGTAAGGGTTACGTCACCAAATCATGCTCGTCCGTCCACTAACGGAACTGTGCGACGGGACGGGAGAAATGTCGTAGGGATTACGACAGGAAGTAATGTTAGTCTGCCTACTAATGGAACTGTAGGACGAGACGGAAAGTTTCCAAGGGCAGTAGGTGGGACCTACCGTCACGGGAAAAGTGCTAAAACGAACGCAGGAGGTACCGGTTCGTTAGCGAAATCAAGGGTGAGCAAACCAAATATGGTTGCAACAGGCCATGTAAGACACACTTATGCAGAAGTGGTGAAACATGGTGATAGACATAGTGGAGGAGCCGAAAGTGCTCAAAGCTATGAGATAGTAATAGACCCGCGCGAGGAAAAAATAGTGAGAGTACGAGTTACGCTGAGGGATGAATCAGAGGCGATAATCCCGAAGCAAGAAGTAAAACCAGGTCTATTTGTGCCAGAGGCACTGGTATCCGTGAGAAACGGAGTGTGCATCACAAGTATGTTAAATACTACGGAAGAGGAAGTTAAATTAGAAAATCCCATAGTAGAAGCTGAGAAAGTGCCAGAAGTAAAAGAAACCCACGTAAGACAAATTAAAAGGAGCGACCGGAGGGCAGATCGCGGTTAAGCAAGCTAAAGGAAAATCTCCGGGTCGATCATTTGAACAAAGAAGAGCAGGAAGCCCTATTGGAGATTTGTGCGGCGTATAATGACATATTCCATTTGCCGGGGGATAGATTAGGTTATACAGAGGCCGTCAAGCATGAAATTAAACTCCTTCCGGAGGCAGAAGGAAAGATAGTTCGGTTGAGGCCATACCGAATACCGGAGGCGCAAAAAGAAATTTTGCAAGCCGAAATAGATAAACTACTACAAGATGACATAGTAGTACCTAGTGATAGTGCATGGAATTCGCCGGTACTGATAATTCCGAAGAAAATGGATGCAAGCGGTAAACAGAAATGGCGTGTGGTAATAGACTACAGAAAGCTTAATGATCTGACAGTAAATAATGTATTCCCTTTACCTAGGATAGATGAAATACTAGATGGGCTAGGCTAAGGCAAAATATTTCTCGACACTGGACTTAGCGAAAGGATATTATCAGGTTTAATTGGACGAAAAAGATCGGGAAAAGACAGCGTTTAGCACTTCTTATGGACATTATGAATTCAAAAGGATGCCTATGGGATTAAAGACGGCACCGAATACCTTCCAAAAATTGATGAACTGTGTGTTAACAGGACTTGCAAGGTGAGAAAGTGTTCATTTATTTGGATGAAGTCATTATTTTCGGATCGTCATTAGAAGAAGGTTAAAAGATGTTTTCGAAAGACTGAGAAAGTACAACCTCAAGTTACAAGTAGACAAATGTGAATTTTTTACGAAAAGAGGTTACATTTTTAGGACACGTGCTCACCGAGGAGGGATTGAAACCTGATCCAAAAATGGTAGAAGCCGTGAAACAAAACCCACAACCGAGTAATACCAGTCAGTTAAAGGCATTATTATTATTATTACTCCGCGATTCACTATAAGTGTGTGGCGGAGGGTGCATAGCACCTATCGAGAAGGGTTATGGTCTGGAAGGGTTATAAGGGATATGGCAGGAGGTGCCCATGGGCTATTGTGAGGAACCATCCCCGCATTCGCGTGGAGTGATCTGGGAAAACCATGGAAAACCCAGATCAGGATGGCTGGAGTGCTTTATCGAAAGCTACTCCTGTCGGATTTTAAGTTTACTCGCCCGGTAAATACTTTCTAATCCATTCCCTAATCGCTCGTGGGAAAAATGAGTACAGAAATGAATCGGTTCTGGCCCTGATTTCTCTTATCTTATTTTCACGGACATTTCGAGATATGAATGTTGCTGGTAGCAATATTTGCTGACTGTCATTCCGAAATACATCCGTCGTGAATTTTTCAATTAGCTTCCGTCGAGAGCAACGCCTTCGGTGTTCCAGGTCTTCCCAACCTAACTCCTTCAACATCGCACTTACGCTTTCCCTCCAACTATATATACCTGTCACGAATCTGGCGGCTCTTCTTTGGACCTTCTCTAAAGCCTCCATTAACCCCTTTTGATGGGGACCCCATACAGAACAACAATACTCTAAGTGAGGACGTACTAGTGACTTGTATACAATCGATTTAACTTCCTGAGTGCATTGATTTAAATTACGACCTAGAAATCGGAGTATACGATTTGCTTTCCCCATTACATTCTCAATATGCTCATTCCACGACAAATTATTACGAATTGTTACCCCTAGGTATTTAGCGGAATCTACCGGTCTAAGGACAGTGTCATTAATCGTATATTCATATTTAAATGGTGTCACCTTTTTACTCACACGCATGACTTGGCACTTTTTAGCGTTTAACTCCAACTGCCAATCTTTACACCACGCAATTATTTTCGTAATATCGTCTTGTAACAAAGCGCAGTCGTCCAGGGTTTTGATTTCGCGATAAATTATAGCATCATCGGCAAATAATCTTTTCATTCCCCCTATTATGTCGCATAGATCATTGATGTATATGAGAAACAACAGAGGCCCTAACACGCTTCCCTGGGGAACTCCAGACCCCACTTCAGTAAGTGATGAACGCTCACCGTCGAGAACTACACACTGTGTTCTGCCCTTCAGGAAGTCTGCAACCCAGTCGCATATTTGTCTAGATATGCCGTAACCGCGAAGTTTCCTAAGTAACCTAGTGTGAGGCACAGTGTCGAAAGCTTTTTTAAAGTCTAATAGAACCAAATCAACCTGGGATTGCTCATCTATAATTCGGCACAAGTCGTGAATTAGAAGTGCAAGTTGTGTTTCGCAGCATCGGCCTTTTCTGAATCCATGTTGATTTGGATTTAAAAGCTCACCTTCATCCAAGAACCGCATGACATTCGAATAGATGATATGTTCTAAAATCCTGCAAAATATTGAAGTTAACGAGATCGGCCTATAATTCTGAGGATCATTAACATTCCCATTTTTAAACACTGGAGTTACGATAGCGGTCTTCCATTCGGCTGGTATTTTTCCTTGATCCAGAGAGACGGTATTCAATTTCATCAAATACGGTGCAATTTCCTTTGCGTATCTTGAGTAGAATCTTGTAGGAATACCGTCTGGTCCGGGAGCCTTATTGGTTTTTACATTCATAAGCAGTTTAGTTATTCCCTCGACATCAAGAACGAGATCATTCATAATTTTGTCGGTACGATTGTTAAATATCGGTATCTCCTCTGAGTTTTCTATCGTGAAAGCCTTTTTAAATATATCATTCAAAATTTCTGCTTTCTCTACGCTTGTTTCTGATAATTCACCATTTTCTTTAATCAGCGACGGCATAACCTTACTAGAGCCTCTTATTACTTTGATATACGACCAGAACTTTTTTGGATTAGTAATCAGATCTTCGGATAAATTCCTGGCTTGGAATTCTTTAAACGCATCGCGCATTGCCTTACGCACTTCCGCACGCAACTGGACTAATTTAGCACGATTAGATGAGTCCCCCGATTTTTTCACCGCGGCATGTAAACGCCTTTGCCTCCTGAGCAAACGTTTCACTTCCCTATTGAACCAAGGGAAATTATTACTGACCTTAATACACTTCTTAGGAACAAACTTGTTTAAACTGGTCCATATTAGTTCTTTTAAATTAAACCAAAGTTCCTCAACATTTGTATTTAGCGTGTACGTTTCAAAATTCTTCGCAAAATGGTCAACCATACCCGCATCGTTTGCCTTATCGAAGCAAAACACGAGTTTCTCTTTGTCATGCTTCAGACTCAGACTGGAGTTTAACGTTACCACAACCGCCTTGTGATCACTTATACCGTCTTCTATACAAACTTTATCTATAATATCAGGATTGCTAATTAGAAAAAGATCCAGAATGGACGAGGAATCTTTGTGGCACCGTGTTAGCTCTTCGACCATCTGTTCAAGAGATCTTTCTGCAAATGATTCTAGGAACGTTTCGGTTATTAACCTATCTCTTCCACCCAACCTGAACGTGTATGTGTCCCACCTAACCGACGGTAGGTTAAAGTCACCACCCACGATCAATATATGTCCTTGAAATTTTTTGTAAATGTTATTAAGCGACTCCCTGAAGTATTCCGCGTTAGCTAAATCAGTATCCGGAGGTCGATAAAATGACCCGAGTATGAACTTTAAATTTTTGCCAATTTTTACCTTGACCCATATTAACTCGCATAAATTTTCCGTTTCAGTTACGACAGAGCAATTAACGGTTTTACTTACGGCCACGAACACACCCCCGCCCATTGAGACAGTTCTGTCCTTCCGAAAAACATTGAAATGAGGGCCAAATACTTCGCTAGATTCAACTTCAGGCGTCAACCAGCTCTCGGTTCCAAGTATTATATCGACATCATTAGTCGCAACTAAGGCGTGAAAATCCGCTACTTTCCCTCTAATACTCCGACAATTTAGTACCATTATCCTTAGCTGCTTCGTATTGTTATTTGTGGAGTCTAAAATAGCATTTTTCATACTCGCACTCTGACGGTAAACGGGTGAAGTAATTGGAGCTGTAATATTAAAATTATTCGCGCCATCCCTACCGGGACCAGCTTCTATGTTATCTGCACATCCTCTTCGGTGAAATGAAGGATCCTCGGGCCTCACGCTGTTCCTAAAAAATAATTCATATCAAGGCGGTTCCAAATTTTAGCAGCCACCTTGGACGCCATTCTACGTGTGTAGTGGACGCCCGACCTGTCAAATGCGTCCCAGCTGGCAGCTATCATCGGACGAAGGTCGACGAAGCCCCAGTTGTTTTTGCGACACAGCTCCTGCAAATTACTATTTAAATTAAAGATCTTCCACCACACAGCCTCCCCACAATCGACACGCGGTACCACACTGCAAATTGAGAACTGTAATGAAACTGAATTTTCCCGGGCGGCTTCATACGCCTTTCGGCCCAACTTGTCCATGGATTTAACTATATCTGGAACAGAAACACGACACGAGTCATTAGTGCCGACGTGCGCAGCTACTCTTAACTGACGGCAGTTCGATTCCCTAATCGCATTCTTGGGTTTGAGTGGATACTATCGACGGTTTATTAGTTATTATACAATTGTATGAGCTATTAAAGAAAGGAGTCGCATACATATGGGGAGTAGAACAGGAAGAGGCGTTTCAGCAATTGAAGGAAAAATTGTTGAATCCTCCCATTTTACAGTATCCTGATTTTTCCAAAAGCTTTGTAGTTACCACAGACGCAAGCCAAAATGCGATTGGAGCTGTTTTAAGTCAAGGTACAATTGGTAAGGACTTACCTGTAGCATATGTATCAAGGACCTTAAACAACGCAGAAAGAAACTACAGCACTATTGAAAGGGAAATGTTAGCTATCTGTTGGGCAGTAAAACAATTCAGACCAAATTTGATTGGAAGGAAATTTACCATTTGCACAGACCATATCCCGTTGACGTGGATTAATAGTGTATCAGACACGTCATCCAGATTAATGAAGTTCCGGTTGAAACTTGAGGAATATGATTATGAGATCGTGTATAAGAGCGGCAAAAGAAATCAGGTTGCAGCCGCTCTTTCACGAATCCGAATCATTAGAGAGACCGATGACGAAATAAGTGAAAATGATGAAGAGAAACCTGAAAGTAAAGAAATAGTTGCAGAAAGTGATACCTCAACTGCTGATAATGAGAAGGGAACATTATCACCGGAGGCAAATAATAGGGAAGAACTTACTCAGGAAGAGAAGACGAAGATACTAAAGCAGTATCATGAATCGCCAATTAGTGGACATCGGGGAATAGGTAGAACCTATGAGAGAATTAGGAAGTATTGTAGCTGGGAAGGCATGAAAGCCGACATTGAGCAGTACATTCGCCAGTGCGAAAGCTGCCAAAAAATAAGATTACCCAGAGTAAGACAAAGATGCCAATGGAGATAACAAGAACCCCGGAGCATGTGTTTGAACGGTGCGATATAGATATTGTAGGTCCATTGCAGCAATCGGAACAAGGAAATAAGTATATACTGACATTTCAGGATGCGTTAAAAAAGTTTTTAGTAGCCGAGCCTATAGAGCAGCAAGATGCTGATACGGTAGCAAGAGTGTTAGTAGAACGGATAATTCTAAGGTTTGGAATACCGTATATTTAATTAAGTGACATGGGAAGTAATTTGATGGGTGACCTAATGAGGAGAATATGTAGATTGTTACGTATAGAGAGATACACACTACAAGCTATCAACCACAAGCGAATGGAGCGTTAGAGAGAACGCATCGCAAATTGACGGAAATGCTTCGACACTACATAAATAAAAGTCAAACAGATTGGGATACCTAGATCCCATATGCAGTATTTGTTTTTAAGACAACACCGCATAGCACTACTGGATATACGCCTCATGAATTATTTTTTGGAAGAGTATGTCACCTACCGGGAGTACTACAAAAGAAACCAGCCGAGGTAATATATAATTACGATGATTACGTAATTGAACTAAGAGAAAGATTAAGGGCAATGCATCAAGAAGCGCGAGAAGCGACAGCGCAAGCGAAAATGAAAAGTAAGGAAAATTATGATAAAACGCAAAATCCCGTAGTATTCCTACCAGGTGACAGAGTTTTATTATTTGATGAAAGTGTGAGGCGAGGCCGTTCGAAAAATTGGACACACAATGGAGGGGTCCGTATACAGTAATTGCGACAAATTACTGTTAATTCAGTTAAAGAAGAAAAAATATACAAAAGTGCATGCCAATAGACTAAAATAGTTCTTTTAAAATTTCAGGAACGATGGCAGTTACCTGTGGAATAGTAGTGGTCATCTTAATAATGAGTATGAGGTCAACGATGCAACAGCAGGATCTACAGTTAACAAAATTCAAGTCATCACCGGGACTGTATTATTACAACAAAGGGACAGTAAGTTTGTACACTGTTACTTGGAGAATAGTGAGTTATTTTAACTTAAAAGACATAAGAGAGAAATATGTAGCCAGTCGAAATGTAGCGTGAAGGGCCATAGACGTTTGCCATCAAAAACTTACAAAGGTAAATGTAAGTACCGTAGAATGTGTTAGCGCAAGACATGCATTAGAATACCATGTGAGCAAAATAGAAGCCTCGCAAGGCCTAATTGGGAAACTAGCTGGACATGAGCAGAATAGAAGAAAACGAGGAATATTTAATTTTGTAGGGGAACTTAGCAAGGTCCTATTTGGAACTTTGGATGAAGATGATGCTTCATATTTTAAGTCGAAGATTAATTTGTTAGAAAATGAACAGAAGCAATTAATAAAGTTGTCCAAAGAGCAAGTTACAATTGTAAGAGCGACGTTAGCTAGCTTTAATCATACGGTTAATTCGATAGAGCGTAATGAAAGAGTTATAACTGCAGGGATGTTAAAATTAAATGAGCATGTCTTAAAATATGAGAATAGCGTAGACAAAAGAATTGATAAGCTTGCCATATCAGTCACACTAAATGAGCAGCTGATACAGTTAATGTCCATATTGAGAGAGAGTACGATTTGCTCATAACTGCCATAGTGAATGCACAGAAAGGCATTCTTGAACCGCATTTAATCAATCCAGTACAAGCGGTTAAATACTTGGGATTGATTAAAGACGAAATAAAAGATAAGCAATTTCCAATAGAATTGTCTGAAGCCAGGGGGTACCAATTAATGAGAGCAATAGATCTAGATGTCTTTATTTCGGGAAATATATTGAGCTATGTAATAAATATCCCGTTAGTAGACAGTGAAACGTTTAACATTTATAAACTTTGGCCCCTACCAGTTGAGGTGAATCACAGTAAACAATTATTTACCTATATAGCGCCTGAAAAAGAATTTTTGTTGATTGATGATGCAAAAAGGCAATATGTCAAGTTAGACAGTGATCAATTAACATGCAAAAAGCTAGAATCTAATCATAGTATTTGTAAACAGACATTTGTATTATTGTCAACATACGACCATGAAGTATGTGAAGCCAGGATGCTTCAACCTATAGTAAAAATCCCAAGTGATTGTATCCAGAAGTTTATTACACTAAATGAAAGCGTATGGACGCAAATAAGAGGTAATGAATGGCTTTTTGTAGCACCAAAGGATGAAGGATTGACAGTCTTGTGTAATGAAAATAAGCCTACAGACGTAATTATTAAGGGGACAGGAAAGCTTAAATTCTTAAGTAAATGTAAGGGATATGGCGCACAATTATTAATACAGTCTGAGCATATCATTAGATCAAAGGTACCGATTAATGATCTAGTCCCGAATCTAAATATGGAGGTATATTGTTGTATAATAAATAAATAAAAGAAAAACATATGTGAAATTCCTCTATATTTACCAGTTGAACCCGTAGTTCGACAGTTAGATGATTTGACGGCAGCAGGGCATAAGCTAGATGAATTAGAAGATGAAATTATGTACCAGCAAATAACAACGTTTAATTCTTTCTCTATAGACAGTATACCAATATGGGGGTATGCTGGGACGGGGATAGTACTGCTGATAATAATATTCTGTGTATGTAGATATTGTAAATGTTGCCTTGACTGTTTTAGGTTTTTCTGTAACGCCATCGGTGGAGACTGTTGCACTAAGTTTGTGTAAAGAATAAGATTGTAAATCAATACCCTGAAACGGGGGTGGTTAGGTATCATCCTGCTGGAATGAACAGTGATGAGAGTGAACAAATTACTTTTGGTCCTGTAAGAAGCAGGTATGTAACGGGAAACAGTGGTACAGTGATAAGTGAACGTGTGCGTCACCCAGACAGATACTTAGAGTATGAACAAAAGAGACCATTAATGTTTTTGTCTAAAACTGACAAACGTTAGAATGTATAATGAATATATATATATATATATATATATATATATATATATATATTGTGGTAAAAGATAAAAAAATGTTTTATGTCATTTTAGGAAAGAATAGGAAACTGTCCAGAAGGAAATGTGAAGTAGTACATTGTAAGATTTTTGATTTTGAAAATATTAATTCATGTATGATGTATGTAAAAATATTGTAATATTAGAATTGCCACTATTGTAAGGACAAGATGACGAAGAAATTGAAATATGTGAAACATTGTAACATGAATGTAAATCATTGTAACATGCATAAAGAATATTAATTGTCAATAAAATAAGCAGCTCACACAGCCAACGTAGATACTAGAAAATTTTGCACTCTCAAGAGAGATTGCAAAAATTTTCCCCAGGGGGGGGGGGGAGGTGTCGCGAAATAATCGCGGAAGTACTTAGAGAGGTGTCGCGAAAGAACTGTAGAAGTACTTAGGTGCACAGGTTGTGCAATACAGTGTAGGATTTACGTGTTCGGAGGCGCGTAGGATGTTGTGGAGAAAGCCAGAAGGCCGGAGCGAGGGGAGATAAGGGCCAGAAGGTCGGAAGCGAGGGGAGATAAGTGCCGCGGAAGAGCTTGATAACACGACCAAACACAGCAGCTACGTGACGAAAGACTCTGAAATTTCCAGAAACGCAACCAGGGCTGATGCAAGAACGAAGGATGTGTGACCGACGCTACAGAATGTTCTGGAAGGTTAAGAGGACACAAGTAACGTCGTCACCGGACGATATAAAAAGAGGTGGCTGGGCCACCGAGAGCCAGACTAGCAGACTAGAGATCGGGGCAGCAGCAGCAGAGAGTAGGGCGGAGAGACAGACTAGTAAAGGGCACAGTAGTCGCCGTCAGTAGTTCAACTCTCAGTAGCAGTCTTCGATGCTGGTGTAGGACTTAGTTCCTCATAACCGATGGGCATTAGGAGCATTTGTCTACCATGAATTAAGTCGGGTTTCGTGAGCTGTAACATTGTAACCTTAATTTGTTGCAGTTCAGTTATTTTTCCAGTACCTTTTCCACACAGAGTTCCCTTATTTGAAGTATTTGTCCCACTTTGAGTTGAGTCTTTTATTTTCACATAAGACTCACTTCAAGCTCCCAACTTCCGAACCGCTCGCGGAAGTAAAATAGCCAACCAGACGCAACACACTGAACTTCCTCTTCACCACTTCCCCAGATCATCATAACATCCGCAAAAACCATCACATTTATGTTTTTCTGTCCCATCCTCACTGCCACCTTCTCCATTGCCCGATTATTTGTTTCAGTCAATTTGTTCTTTCTTCCCCTATATTTATATAGCTCACACTTCCCTGGTATAATTCTATCAATCTCCATGGGCTTCCATACCTTACTCCTGCGTACACAACTATGATCTTCCGCAGTAACAAGGAATAGCAACAATATATCTGTTGCATACTCATAGCTTTCTCCCTGCAGCTGCCTCACCGCAAATATCAGGTCTGTCTTTGATCTCCCTGATTGGAAGACATACTCTTAGCTCTTTTCCCATCCTCTTACATGTTATTTTCTCAAGATCTTGTCATATCCTTTGGCCCAATGGCACATCAGTGTGATTCCTCTATAGTTTTTAAACTACTTCATGTTTCCTTTTTTGAAGATTGGTACAGTTATTCCTTTCTTCCAGTATTCTTGTGTTGTTCCGTTCTTCCATATCTTTGTTATCACACAATGGAACCACTGCTTTCTTGATACTCCTGCAGCCCCTACCATTTCCACACTCAATTAATCTATGCATGCTGCCTTTCCACCTTTCATCTCACCCATATTTGTCTCCACTTCTTCCGAAGTTAGAACCATTTCTTTATCTCATACAAGGTTGTTGACCTACTGTTTCTCCTGTCCAAATTGTGTCACCTTGTGTCCAGTCTGGGTTCAGCAAAGCTTCAGAATATACCTTCCACATCCTTTTTAGTTAATATTTACTGTTTATTTCTTTTCCATTCTGATCCAGCATTATTACCTTTGCTATCTTCTTGCATCATCTCAGTCCATTTCTCCAGCCACTTCCTATTTCCCTTCGCTAATATTTTTGGCCTGCTATTTATTTACTTATCCATCTCTTGTCTCAGATGTCCTCCGCTTGAACCATTCTCCCAAGGACCTGTTTTTCAACTCCCCTGTTTCATTCCACGATTCAGTCTCGTTCTATGTTTTAATGTTACTGGTCCTCCCACACATTGTTTCTGCAAGGGCAACCAACGTCCTTTTATTTTCTTATCCTGTGTATCAGATTTTCTTTTATAGGCCACTATCCTCAGCTTAGTTACCAATAAACGATGGTCACTATCTAAGATGTCTGATGATAGTACCTTTACATCCGTCACACTCCTCTTCAATTCTGAATTAAATATCATGAAGTCCACAACAGCCTTCTTCTGTCACTAATAACTTGATTTCGGATTTTAGGCAGAAACCTATTTTGATACTGATTGAAAAACATGAAAATAACAACATAGCTGTTACCCGCGACTTCGTACGAGTGGAATTAGAATTTCATTACCAGAATTGTATATAGAGATCTATTAGTAACGTAAGATTTGTTTCAAACAACACCGAGTCAGCATAATATGACAGGAAAGCCATCACTATATCATTCTACCATCTTGGTCTTTTCTTATTACTTCAGCAAGAGTATCAGTTTCATGGGTTCTAATAACTTTAGCTGCTTTTGCTCTTCTAGAGCTACACCTTAGGCCAGGTTTACGCCCGCAATGTATGTCAAAAAAGAAGACAAAATAAATTTGTGCAAGAAACGTTTAGGCAGACACAAAGTAATAGTACAGTATATCTATACTAAATAATAAGTTACTTCTTTAAACGAAGTTTAGTAACAAATCATACACTAACAGACTGCGCGAGAAGCACACTTTGATCAACCAACTTAACATTATAGACTAACAGACGCATCCGTCTGTCTGTCGCCATTCGATTCATTTCCCTAAATTTCGTGACTAAAACTGTTATTCATACCGAAAAATATGTCCTGTATCTTTCCTACAGATAAAAAATATTTCCTTGTCAAACTCCATCAATATCGGTATAGACATCTTCTCGTCAAATCGTAACAAAAAGACAGAGACTTACTTCCACAAATTATAATATTATCAGTGCAGAACACACACACACCCTGACTGCAAGAGTAACAACCCCTGAGGGATCAATATAGCGTAAAAAAGTGTATACTTACAGCATTGTTAGACCGCCTACGATTTGCTATGCATTACACCACTAAATTTTTGATATCTACAGTTTAAAAATGGAATCAGACCATCCAGGCGTGGTTCATGCGATCAAAACAATTCTTAAAAATCTTTGCTTCCACCGGGATTCGAACCGTAGATCACGCTCCAAACATCAGCAAGCAAGCGCATTAACCACTAATTTACCTGACCGCTATATGGAAAGGTACTACAGAGACTTACACATCCTATACTTCTGTCTATCGCTTTTCATTAATTTTTCAGAATTATGTGACAATATGTATCATTTATACAGAAAAAAGTATCCTATATCCATCCTAATGCCAAATAGCATCTCTTTGTCAAATTTCATCACGATCGGATTAGCCTTTTAGCCCAAGAAATGTAACAGACAGAGTTATTCTTTCGCATTTATAATATTAGATATAGATTCATGGACATTTATGGTTGCTATTTGTGATTTTATAGTGCCTAAAATGCCTAAATTGTCGTTAGGACCTATTTTACGTATTTTTCTTTAAACAATCAACAAAAGCGTTTAAAAATATAAAAACTTTGTCAAACATTTATTTCCCACAATTCAAGTGAACGTGTATGCGATCAATGTAGTTCGGTCGTTGTTTGCTATTAATCGCATAGGGGCTGCAGTGTGTTGTTGTAAAGCAGCAGTATGACGAAGGTACCGATCTCCAAATCATTTGTAATTAGACAGTGGGGTAACTAGTTTCCCAATTGCCCAACGAAAGGGAACGTTATATATTGCGACGTCTGCAACAAACAGTTGAGTAAACATTAGCAATGTGTTTAACTTCTTTCAATATTATACCAAATAGTAAAGCAAACCCGGGATTTTCCTAATGTCTGTCTGGTAGCTCTGTTATTGTGTCTATGTGTGACCACTAATTCAAAACTATTAAAATGTGAAGGTCACGGGATTTCTACGGCCACTGTTGCTTCTCTCAGGAGGTAGATCTCCGCTTTCCCGTTACAACAACAGGCACTAGAAGGATGTGAAGGGATAAGCAGGCTGAGCGGTCCTGGGGAGTCATTCCGGACGTTAAGCTTCGAGGGAAAATTATCGGCTTGATTGGGGATCGAACCCGGATCGTCTGCACCGCTGTCAGATCATTTACCGCCTGACTTGTGGTGGGCTGCTCGAAGCTTTTAACTTGATATTACAAAAAGACTGTGCAGATACATCAAATTAAAACCATCTTTTTTTTTAAAAAAAAAAATGTAACTTTAACATTTTACACCGACAGTATTAGATTTCTAAGCACTCTAAAAGTGGATTTTAAACATATACGTGGTACGATTTGGTTGTTCAAAATAAATACCTGATTTTGTTTGGTTAATAGTTTAACAATCCGTAAATGTAGTCTTTACAATCTGAGGATGTTGACAACCATCTGTATTGTAAATTTAACTATCTTATATATAAAAATCAATGTTTGTTTGTTCGTCTTCTATGCATTCCTATACCATTTATCAGATTGCAATGAAACTTTGGAGAGTTTTCGAGTGTGCGTCTGCGAAGGTTCCTATGAAAAAAAATTCCAAAAAGTCACCCCCTATTCCCCATAACACCCCATAATTTAGGCAAAACCACATTTTTTATCCGATTTAGATAGGAATTTGTACACTTATACTTTAAAACAAACATAAAAATACTGCCTACATACGGTTTCCGAATATTAATCCCCTCGCCCCCTTTCCACCCCCATAATTTAGGCAATACCACATTTTTTATCCGATTTAGATAGGAATTTGTACACTTATACTTTAAAACAAAAAAAATACTGCCTACAAACGGTTTCCGAATATTAATCCCCTCCCCCTTTCCACCCCATAATTTTTTCACCCCATAATTTAGGCAATACCACATTTTTTATCCGATTTAGACAGGAATTTGTACACTTATACTTTAAAACAAACAGAAAAATACTGCCTACGTATGGTTTCCGAATATTCATCCCCTCTCCCCATTTCAAACCCCATTACGTTTTTACCCCATAATTTAGGCAAATCACATTTTTTATCCGATTTAGATAAGAATGGTACACTTATACTTTAAAACAAACAGAAAAATACTGCCTACGTATGGTTTCCGAATATTCATCCCCTCTCCCCCTTTCCAACCCCATTACGTTTTTACCCTATAATTTAGGCAAACCACATTTTTTCCGATTTAGATAAGAATTTGTACACTTATACTTTAAAACAAACAGAAAAATACTGCCTACGTATGGTTTCCGAATATTCATCCCCTCTCCCCTTTCCAACCCCATTACGTTTTTACCCCATAATTTAGGCAAATCACATTTTTTATCCGATTTAGATAAGAATTTGTACACTTATACTTTAAAACAAACATAAAAATACTGCCTACATACGGTTTCCGAATATTAATCCCCTCGCCCCCTTTCCACCCCATATTTTTTCACCCCATAATTTAGGCAATACCACATTTTTTATCCGATTTAGATAGGAATTTGTACACTTATACTTTAAAACAAACAGAAAATACTGCCTACGTATGGTTTCCGAATATTCATCCCCTCTCCCCTTTCCAACCCCATTACGTTTTTACCCCATAATTTAGGCAAACCACATTTTTTATCCGATTTAGATAAGAATTTGTACACTTATACTTTAAAACAAACAGAAAAATACTGCCTACGTATGGTTTCCGAATATTCATCCCCTCTCCCCTTTCCAACCCCATTACGTTTTTACCCTATAATTTAGGCAAACCACATTTTTTTCCGATTTAGATAAGAATTTGTACACTTATACTTTAAAACAAACAGAAAAATACTGCCTACGTATGGTTTCCGAATATTCATCCCTCTCCCCTTTCCAACCCCATTACGTTTTTACCCATAATTTAGGCAAACCACATTTTTTATCCGATTTAGATAAGAATTTGTACACTTATACTTTAAAACAAACATAAAAATACTGCCTACATACGGTTTCCGAATATTAATCCCCTCACCCCCTTTCCACCCCCATAATTTAGGCAATACACATTTTTTATCCGATTTAGATGAATTTGTACACTTATACTTTAAAACAAACAGAAAAATACTGCCTACATACGGTTTCCGAATATTAATCCCCTCGCCCCCTTTCCACCCCATAATTTTTCACCCCATAATTTAGGCAATACCACATTTTTTATCCGATTTAGATAGAATTTGTACACTTATACTTTAAAACAAACAGAAAAATACTGCCTACGTATGGTTTCCGAATATTCATCCCCTCTCCCCATTTCCAACCCCATTACGTTTTTACCCTATATTTAGCAAACCACATTTTTTATCCGATTTAGATAAGAATTAGTACACTTATACTTTAAAACAAATAGAAAAATACTGCCTATGTATGGTTTCCGAATATTCATCCCCTCTCCCCATTTCCAACCCCATTACGTTTTTACCCTATAATTTAGGCAAACCACATTTTTTATCCGATTTAGATAAGAATTTTACACTTATACTTTAAAACAAATAGAAAAATACTGCCTACGTATGGTTTCCGAATATTCATCCCCTCTCCCCATTTCCAACCCCATTACGTTTTTACCCTATAATTTAGGCAAACCACATTTTTATCCGATTTAGATAAGAATTTGTACACTTATACTTTAAAACAAACAGAAAAATACTGCCTACGTAAGGTTTCCCAATATTCATCCCCTCTCCCCCTTTCCACCCTCATTACGTTTTTCACCCCATAATTTAAGCAAAGCACATTTTTTTATCCGATTTAGATAAGAATTTTACACTTATACTTTAAAACAAACAGAAAAATACTGCCTACGTATGGTTTCCGAATATTCATTCCCTCTCCCCCTTTCCAACCCCGTTACGTTTTTACCTTATAATTTAGGCAAACCACATATTTTATCCGATTTATATAAGAATTTATAGACTTATACTTTGAAACAATCAGAAAAATACTGCCTCCATATGTTTTCCAAAGCGCATCCCCTCTCACCCTTTCCAACTGAAAATGAATGAAACAGCAGTTTAAAATTTATATGTAAATATTTTTTCATTTAATCTATGTGCCTACTCAAGTCCAGCAATAGTGAAGCATTGCCGTGTCAGCTAGTCTATTATATAAAAATCAATGTCTGTCTGTCCTCTATGCGCTCCTAAACCGTTCGTCCGATTACGGTGAGACTTTGGTGAGTTGTCGAGTGCGCGTCCGGGATTGTTTCTAAGAAATAAAATTTCCAGAAAACCACCACCCCTTCCCCATAACACACCATAATTGAAAAAAAAACCTATAGATTTTATCCGATTTGTACGGAAATTTGCACACATATACTTTAAAATAAACAGAAAACCACTGCCTACATTTGGTATCCATAAACGCATCCCCTTTCCCCCTTCCCACCGCTTAATTTTTACACAAACCCACACTTTTTATCAGATTTCGAAGGAATTTTGCACACGCATACTATTAAAAAAATAGAAAAATACTGTATACATTAGTTTTATAAAAGCCCAATCCCTCCCACCCGTTCTACCCCCCAAAACCACCCCCTCTTCCCCCTTGCACCCCATAATTTAAAAAACCCACAGATTTTATCTGATTTTGATGGAAATTGGCACACATATACTTTAAGACAAAGTTAAAAATACTGCCTACATATGGTTTAAAAAACACAACCCCTCTTCCCCATAACACCCCATAATTTAAACAACCCAACAAAATTTATCCGATCTCTATGGAAGTTTGCACATGTGTAATGTAAAACAAACAGAAAATTACCGTCTAGATTTGGTTTCTAAAAAGCATCACATCTCCCCCTTCCCACCCCTTAATTTCTACTTAAACCCTCACCTTTTATCCGATTTCAATGGAACTTTGTACACATATACTTTTAGAAAAATATAAAAATACTATAGACATTAGTTTTACCAAAACCCAATCCCTCTCCCCTTTTTCCACCCCAAAACCACCCCTTCTTCCCTCCTACTCCCCATAAATTAAGAAAACCTACATATTTATCCAATTTTGATGGAAATTTGCACACATATACTTTAAAACAAACTTGAAAAATATTGCCTACGTATGGTTTCCAAAAACGCCATCCCTCATACCACTTCACATCCCCTAATTTAAACAAATACACAGATTTTATCCTATTTCAGTGGAAATTTGTACACATATACTTTAAATCAAACAGAAAAATACTGTCTACATATGGATTCCAAAAAGGCAACCCCTTCGCCCCTTTACGTCC
>JARYHS010005578.1:0-27738 GCA_031002005.1 Vandiemenella viatica | reverse complement strand
CAGGAAGTTAAAATCGATTGTATACAAGTCACTAGTACGTCCTCACTTAGAGTATTGTTGTTCTGTATGGGGTCCCCATCAAAAGGGGTTAATGGAGGCTTTAGAGAAGGTCCAAAGAAGAGCCGCCCGATTCGTGACAGGTATATATAGTTGGAGGGAAAGCGTAAGTGCGATGTTGAAGGAGTTAGGTTGGGAAGACCTGGAACACCGAAGGCGTTGCTCTCGACGGAAGCTAATTGAAAAATTCAAGACAGATGTATTTCGGAATGACAGTCAGCAAATATTGCTACCAGCAACATTCATATCTCGAAATGACCATGAAAACAAGATAAGAGAAATCAGGGCCAGAACCGATTCATTTCTGTACTCATTTTTTCCCACGAGCGATTAGGGAATGGAATAGAAAGGATTTACCGGGTGAGTAAACTTAAAATCCGACAGGAGTAGCTTTCGATAAAGCACTCCAGCCATCCTGATCTGGGTTTTCCATGGTTTTCCCAGATCACTCCACGCGAATGCGGGGATGGTTCCTCACAATAGCCCATGGGCGCCTCCTGCCATACCCCTTATAACCCTTCCAAACCATAACCCTTTTCGATAGGTGCAATGCACCCTCCGCCACACACTTTTAGTGAATCGCGGAGTAATAATAATAATAATAATAATAAATAAATATAGTATGAGAACAGGATACTGGATGCATTTTCAGATGGTGCTTTAAAATGACCATTGCAGATATATTTAGCCAACAGAAGTGGTGCTTTATTTAAATAAGGTTTATAAGTACTTAAAACCATGTGAAAGTGTTTAAATTTCCGCGCAAACAGTATATCACGTGATCTCGTAGCGCGTGCAAAACTACTACAGATGGGACTTGTTATTCCAGCAGCATTAAGTGATTTTATGCGTTTTGTGAGGTTATAGTCGTAACTGAAAGAAAGACATATGGTTGGTGCATAGTACCTAAATGTACCAACACTTCTATATATCTTCTCCAAACAAATTATTTATTGATGCACCACGAATAACAGACATACGAATCAAGTGGTTGCATCTAGCAAGACGACAATACGACGGAATGTCTGCAGAACCACCGATTTGCTTTGGTGAGGATCACTTTGATGTAAATATCCGAAAATAGTGTTCAAATCACAAACTGAATAGATGTAGTTCAAATAATTCAGCACTTCACACAAGACCTGCTTATTTGTGTTTTAGCTGCCAAGTGACATGGAAAACTATATGCGGTACCAGGGGCGGATCCAGGAATTTGGTTTGGGGGGGACTTTGAGCGGATTTTAGATTGGGGGGGGGGGTGCTTGGCTTGAGTGAATTTTGATTCAGAGTGCTTGCCTTCAGTGGATTTTCGTTTTGAGGGGGGGGGAGGCTTGAGTCAGCCATGGGGTAGTCTTTATAGCCTCTACAAGCCTCGAATCCGTAGAGCTTAAAAAAAAGTCTCCAAAATTACAATGTCGGGGGTGGACCTAGATACATTTGGGGGGGGGGGCTTCAGCCCCCTAGCCCCCCCCCTGGATCCGCCCCTGTGTGGTACCGCATAACAGACTCTGTAAAGAAAATAATGATGAAACCTGGACGCCGTCCATCAGCATTTCAATGTCGGACTCATAGGATAAGAAGTTTGACATCAACAAGTACCTCTCGCCCCGCTGTTGTCAAAGGCAACCACCATCAGCGCTGTGTTCATTAATTAAACAGTGAAGTGACAGCTTCTCATAGTCTCACACTCCACAGTCACTATAAGGCATAGTTATTGAAGTCTTTTTTTTAGTCTCTTCTAGAAATTCTGTCAGTAGCAAATTATGTGGGTTGGTAGTCTGTGTGTCATATTTTTTTCTGGCCGAGAGTTGCTTTGTTGTAATTTATTTAACGTTAGTGCCAACTTGGGCTGTTTAGATTTTTTCCAGTAACAATTCAGATCTGTAGAATTACGATACTAAATGCTGCTGTTGTCAAAGGCATCCACGATCACCGTAACGATCATTAATAATGAAGTGATAGCTTGTCATAGTCACCCACTTTAGAGACATTATATTTTAGTAAGGAACAGTTATTAACGTCTTTTTTTGTAGAAACTGTGTCAGTAGCTCACTATTTGGTGTGACATCTTTTATTCTTGCTGAGAGTTGCTTCATTGTAAAGTATTAAAAATTAGTGTCAGTTTAGATTTATTCCAATAACAATTCAGATCTGTACAATTACGACGCTGAATGCTGACCACTTTTCTTTCGCCTTATCAACTACCATGGTTCCTGCATAAGATTTCGAAATAACTTTCTGTTCCGGGGCCGCCTAGCACGTGATAGTACATATATCCGAACGACGACACAGTTGTGCATATCCTATGGCATCGTCACCGTAAGATTGTGTCGCCGATCTGAAAATACGTGAAAGCAAAACTTTAAGTCTCATAGGATACGTACTAATACATAAAAAAAATCACACAACATTCACAATAAAGGTTAGCCCATTTTCACTCCATAGAGGTTATGTTTTATTTTATTTTGAAATTCAATTTATTAGGCAAATAGTTGAAATACCTACACAAATGTTTTCACATTTTGAAACGCAACAGCTCAAAAATTCGAATTACCGGCAATGAAGTGTTGATATATTTCGATCCAGTCTCGATAGATTTCGATTGTCGGCTTTAGTAAATCCAGAATTATTGATAACAATGGTTTAAACAATCTGCAAACTACGTCGACTCGAAAGATCGTTACCACATCTCTTATAACCCAGTATTACAACAGATCTGTGACAAAAACTCAAACAAACAGTTAAAAAACACAAGTTAACGCAGCGCACTATCGTAAATGTTACCTAACTTATGACGTCAGGCGCTGTGATTGGTGTTTGGTTTCACGTGAAGAATAGCCTAAAAGTCGGATGATGTTTCTGAATTTATAAATATTATTGCTAACTTTTTTTTTTTTTTGCCGTACCCGTCTGGTCACCTATCGAAGCCTACAGCCACAAGAGTGGTACATCTGAAATGATATAAACAAACAATAATACGTCACTTGTAACAGATTAGCGATGAATGAATACTTTATTTTCGACCGTAAACAGAGATTAATGAGCGCGGACTGTATGCAACACAAAAATCTAGATATATGCATGCAATTAAGCATAAAAAAATACTTAAAATATGCATGAAAAATACTTAAAATAGGCATGAAAAGTGTCAGAATATACATTAGATAATATAAAAATAGAATTTTTAGATTTTATATTTCAAAATTAGCACGCAATTAGCAATCAGTAGAATAACACATTTATAAATTCGATAATTAACGATTATTTAACTTTTTTTTTTTTACTTTTATAAACGTAAACAGTCTGGTACTGTCCCAAATATTTAACAATAAGATTGTTTTTTCGATCTTTCAAAATATTTTTATAAGTGGATATGGACTGTTCCACATTCACTGATGTATCTGGGCAGTATTTGAAATTGGCTGCTGTATTAGCAGTCATTGTTTCTGGAAAAAGTTCACCCGTCCCATTACTAAAATTATCATTTTGACACAAAGGTTAAAACCTGGGTTATTGTTCAAAATACTTTTAACTCTTTGAAGGGCAGAGAAAGTGAGCAGGAAAAAACTTTTGAGGGGCAGAAAAATTACTTAGAAAAAACCCTGAGAGGGGCAGAACATAAAAGTTTCTCCAATTCATTTAAATTGACTTTTAATCAAATATTTATTTCTTTTTTATATATACAGTAGCTGTCAGATATTCATATATCATCAAATCAACCATAATTAATAAGCATAAATTGTGGTTAGTCAACTAACCACAGCCCCACTAAGCACTCGAGCATACTGTAACACAATGTTTAGTGAATCACCAAAAATGTTTTTTGTAAAAAGTTTTTTGTTGCCACATATTTACAGCTATTTAGTGTGATATGTTCTAAAGCATTCCTTCCCAGCTCTTATACATAGTGGCACTTTACATACTGAGCACATCCAGACGGTACGTACTGGATTCTATCGTGAGCTGCAGGCGGCACATCTCTTAGATGTTGAATGAACAGGTTGGTGCTTGCTGCTTTCGTGGCGAATACTTTTGTCTACAAATGGTTTATGTGCCTTGATTGTAATTGGAGATTGTGAATTACCTTGGCCTCCAGATGTAGTTGTGCCCCTTGAAGCAACTATTCTTGGAGCAAGCAAACCTTTGTAAACTTGCCGGCGAAAATCTTTGTTTGTGAATTGTTCTTCCGGAAGTTCCTTGTGCATTATAAAGGCATTTGTAACACAACAATCAATAAAATGAAAAAATAATCTCATCCACCACTTTTTACTTTTCCTGTCTGTCGAGTAATCTGATTTGAGTCTATCAAAATTATCGACGAAATTCATGTATGAGTTGTAGTCCTTCAAGACTTGAGGACACTTGATTGTAGTTATGGTTCCATCTTTCATTTTCCGATTCACGGAAGAAACATCTGACGGATCATGACATGTTGAAATCAAGTTTACTGCCCTGTTGTCCTTCCATCTGTACACAGCTACTCCATCTACACTTACTCTAGAATCAAACTCACCCCTTTTAAGTTGCTTTTCATCCTTCAGTGTAGGTAGGAATTTTCGTCTGTGGTTTATTGTTCCACAAGCATATACTTGATGTTTTGACTTCAGGTTTTTGAACAGCTCATAAGAGGAAAAGTAATTGTCCATGAATATAATGTGATGATGACCTTCAAAACCACTCATCAAAGTCTGAACAACTTTTGCACCTAGCCCTACTTCTGTTGCTCCTAAATTCTTTCCTGTGTAAATTTCAAATTTTAAATTGTAGGATGACTCGTCACACAGCATCCATATCTTATATCCCCGGTTGATTGGCTTACCTCTCATGTACTGCTTGAAGGATGATCGGCCCTTGAATTTTACCATTGTCTCATCTATTGCAAGTTTCTGATGAGGTTTGTAGCACTCAAGAAATTTTTCTCCAAGATGGTCAAGCAATGGTCGAATCTTGTATAATTTGTCATAGTTTGCACTGCTTCTGTCAGGGGCTAAGGAGTTATCATTAAGATGTAGATGACTCAAAAGGAAGCTAAATCTTTTCACAGTCATTAGCTTAGAAATGTAATTCTCACCAAGGTCAGGTTCTGTACTCCAATAATCTTGGTAGCTGGGTTTTTTAGTAATGCCCATGTATAAATTTATCCCTATAAATGTCTTAATTTCACATGTATCAGTAGGAACAAATTTTTTGCCAGACTGGGTAGCATAAAGGTTTGTATGAAATACAATATGATCGATAAGCGCTTCATCAAAATACTCACAAAAGAGGTCCAAAGGTTTGTGATTTGCTTTGTTCTTTATTTTTGCTGCTACACCACTTTCTTGTATATATAGAGGCACTGGTAAAACACGAGTACTTGAGTCCACGTCACTGTGACGTTCAACGCAGCTGTGGAAGGCTGTGCTGCAGAGACATTTGTTGTTTCACAGTCACTTTTTTCAGATTCACTGCTGCTCAACACTTTGTCACAAAACTGCCTTTTATTCACATTTTGATTTAGAAAGTATAATCAGTTGCACTGTCATCGGAATCTACGACACTATCTTGATCTGACGGTATTTCTTCAAACAGCAAACGATATATTTCGTCTTGTGATAAAGATTTTCGTCGAGACATATCTGTTGTACGTTATAAGGTTATAAGGGTGGTGGTTAGCAGCACTGACCACCTGTAAATATGTTGCCTGGAATAACAAATGAACTTTGTAAAGACTCTAATAATATTTCAATAGCTTTTTAAATGAATTAAATATCAAATGAAATACTTACCACCAATAAAATACAATAATCTGAAATAAAACAGCAGTCAGAAACGTAACACTGCAAGTGACAATGGCACATCTGAATAATGCCGCAGAGTACTCTTTCTGCCATCTATTGGGCCACAGGACAACTATAACATGTGGTTAGAAAGAGTCGTAGCGGTCCATGTAAGGGAGCACAATAAAAGAATGTGGTTACACCAGGTAACCACCGCGCATACGACAGCACTAAGTTGGTGGTTAGCTACAATGACCACCGCCCATAGAACAGCATCAATTTGGTGGTTAGTTATAGTGACACACGCCCTTCAAAGAGTTAAACTTCATTTTATTTTTACACAGGAATACCTCTGGCGAATTGGATTTTATTCATTAACTTAATAAATTCAGTTAACATCAAACTTTGAGATTCAGGCTTTTCAATACTCGTAGGTGTGAGGGAAAATCGAATGCTAATTACAGCTATGGTTTTAATAGTAGAATTGATAAATGCTTCGTTGTACTGACAAACTGTCATAGCCTCTCCACTGTCAAAGTCGTTTACTACACCTTTAATGGCCTCGAAATGTTTACTGTAAAACAGTACAGCTTCAACCCACGTCGCCCATCGAGTTACCACTGGTTCCGGAGGTAAAGGCACATTTGATCTTTTTTTTTTATAGGCATTATTACGAGAAAGTGCCTTAAGAAACGCTTTCTCTGTTGATAAAATCAGTTTGTTTACATTCCCAAACGTGGGTCGCAGTTCTTCAGGGAGTCGTCGTAGACTAAGAGCTGTGCTGCTAGTAGGTTTAGCCGACTACAACGTAAGATTTTATATATTAACTACGTACACTAATAAAAATATTGTAAACATTGCGAAAATGGGCATCATCACTAGGTTTCAAATAAAACATGCAATAACCTGTGAAAATGGGCTTAATATGCAAACAACCTAATGTATATAATTCAGTCTCTAGTAATGGTGCAACAAAAACAAAACACATTAATACGCGTCAATCACTGAGTCAATGATATACAAAATTTCTTTACATTTCTGAAATTTTACAATAGTTATGTGCACAAAAAGAAAGACACTGAAAACCGAACAAGAAACAATGGAACTGATTCTACTGTTATACCGTATAATTATGACTTTTCCTTTATAGTCGCCGCACTGTGAAAATAATAAATTGTCATAAAGCCACAGTATCCAATACAGACGAAATTCGCTAAAATCGAAAATAAGTGTAGCGTATGAGTAATGTGTATGATATAAAAAGGCGTTAGGAGAAAACAGAGTAATTCAAATGGAAACGTTAAATATACCTGTACACTGTTTTCAAGAAAACGATTAAACTTCGTCCAATATAAAAATTACACAAAAACCCACTAAATAAAAAGAAGCAGAGGCTGACATTGGTTAAGTGCAGACATTAATGTTACCGGTGACAGTGGATCACACGGTTAACGATTTACCTGTAACCGTGAACAGAGAGTGAAAAGAGTGACGGAATATGGGCGTAGAAGATTTAAATACCGGCACATTACATTTTACGTTGTCTTGTTGTAACAGTTCACAATTTGCGACACAAAACCACAGCATTACGTAAACATTGAACAATAATACTTGTTTGCTTATGGCTTTAAGCCCCGTCGACGTCTTGGTCATTAGAGGCAGAAGACGACTGGGGAAAAGAGCGGTAAGGAATTCGGACATGGCCTTTTGAAGGAACCATCATGGCATTCACATGGATTGATCTGGGTAACTATGCAACACAAAAATCTGGGTGCCTGGACGGGGATTCGAACCAGCGTCCTCCCGATGCAAGGCCAGTGTTACCACTCACGCACCACACTCGGGCACAACGTTTAAACATCCTGTAATCAGAACACGACTAAAATAAAAAATCTCTGTTTGAATTAGGAACTGACTTATCAAAGAATGATAATAAAATTTTACATTTATTACATTTCGTGTTTACTTGAAGTTAATTTTACTCGTATTACGCAAAGATACTGTCTTCATATTTCAGCTTTTTCGTTTTATAAAATTCCTAAATTTGATTTATCGCATCTGGCAGATATTATTTAAATTATAAATTTTCAGTTATTCTGTATGAAGCTGTTACATTTTTCAACAAGGATTACACCATCTCAGCTTCATAAATAAAATTAGATGTTTGGAGTGTAAGGAATATTTTTCATTTGAGAAAAATTCACGATTGTCCAGTATATAAAAAATGTACTGATGCTGCATTAGTTCCTCTTTGATTAAATCCAGTGAAACTGCAATGCTGATGCTATAACTCGACGGCGCTGTCTATACGTAACACAATTTCATTTAACGACGACACTTGTCTTACGTAATGGCTGGCGAAATATTTAACGCACTCAAAAGTATTGATTTTTCAGGATTAAAAATGCGCTCTAACTTTCAAATTAATGGACGTAATGACGCAAACAGATGACTGCTGCAGAGGTGGGGAGAGGGAGGGAGCGGAACAGCCGCAGGGCTACCAACTGCTCCTAACACAACTCAACGCTGTCGTTTAAGCACAACAGCCAAACACTGTTCATCTATTTCTAGTTTTAACTGTTCTCTGAGGTCTGCAACAACAAAATCATTAACTAACAAGCAGGGAATTTTGTATTTCCAAACAGAGTATTATGACTTTAAGATTGAAATTAATATACCATAACGTTGCATGAAATAAAATTAATTCGTTCGTCGATTAAAGTGACAGCAAATAGTGGAGCAGGTGCAGAGTTGCAAACTGTTCTTAACGGAATGGAAACTATTTGTCGGTGTGTGGTGGGTGACTCTGGTCTCGCATTCGGGAGGACAAGGGTTCGAATCCCCGTCCGGGCATCCAGATTTAAGTTTACTGTGGTTTCCACGCATTACTCCAGATGAATGACGGGATGCTTCCGTCGAAATGCCATGGCCGAATTCCTACCCGTTCCTTGCCCCAGGTCCTTTCCCACCTCTAATAACCAAAAAAAAAAAAGGAACTTCCTGGAGTATACTTACCAATATTTGGTGTGATTATGATGTTTCTGCTCCATTGCAATTAAGGATTGCAATCCCGCAGTGTTTTCAATCCCGCGGGATTTGCGCTAATTCCGCGGGATCCGTGCGGCATTGTTACAGACAGTTTTTTAACCCATATATTTAAAACATAGTTACTTAAAACGTTAACAAATTAAATAATAATTATATTAATAAATAATTATTAATGTTAAATGATAAAAATTAACAGTTAACAATAATTTGATTGGCAAAATGACATTAAAACTTTTTAGCGTGTCTTAAGTGTATTTCGAGGTTTTACATTTTTGTTTTTTAATCTAAACCAATTTTTAAATAAATAATAAAAATTGAAAATATTGAGTCTTAGGTCATATTATGTGCCTTAAAATACATCACCTAAGTTTAAAAATATGGTTTACTTAATGGCCAAGCTACCATTTTTTTTTTTTTTTTAAATTTCTATATAAACGTTCTATAACACCGAGAAAAGTATTCCATTTCAAAAAGAGAAGTGAATATACTCTGTAAAATGTAGACTTGGCTCAGAACAAGATCTCATAACTTTTTGTCACTGCACAAGCACGAGACTTTTTTTTTTTTTTTTTTTTTTTTTTTTACAAGAATTGTTTGTGTGGGATTCATTACTATATCTCCTGATTCCTTGATTGATACTACAGTTTATTCAATGTTATTAAAAGAAACTACTCTCCAACACGTAAACTGTCAAGTATTTCAGATTTACTTATGTGCCGTAACGACGTTTTTAGAGTGGGAATTATTATTTTTTAGTAAGAAAGGAGACTTTCTCGGCGAATGATTGCAGTGAAGTCCTCATAGGTTGTATCTACATATTTCATTGCAAACACACGAAATTACACACGTGAGGAAGACGGCGGAGGCAGCCGTCGAAGTATGGTGTTCCTACAACACAATTCGTCGATACACCCGTGAAAATTTCATTATTACTTTTTTTACCTTTAGTCGAAATAATAACAACAGGAATTAATCGAAAGCCTGAGCGGCACATGTAAGCAGGTGGCTTTCGTCAAAGAAACGCATTGAGGCAGCGGCCAAAACAACAATAAGTCAAAGCAAATACAATTTTCTTTTGATAGCTGTTAAATAAATAGGTACGCGGTCGTTAAAATTACGATATCATTAGTTTCATATTAACGAATAAACAAATTTTCAGCCGCAAATTAGGAAATTGTCATAATTACTTTACCTGCAAATACAGAAAATGGGAGTAATGAAACCGTGAATAAAAACCTGTAACCGTGTAGTTCAGATAACGTGTGCGACACTTAAAAAATGATTATATAGTTAGAAAATCGTACTAAATACGCACCATAACTCAAATTACAGAAATGTGTACTCGAAACAAACGTAAGTTTTGATGAATAAGTAAAAGTGCATTTATTTACTTACGAATGACGAAGGTTGACAAAAACAAACGCTTGTTCACATGAGTCAAATGCCAACTGGAAGGGTCAGGCAAACAGTGCAAAATATCCGACAGAGACCGAGTGGAGCAGCGAGTCACGCAGACTGACACGCGTTTCCGCCGGATTTTGCGGATCCGCCTAATTTTGTGCGGGATCCGCCAGACTGTCTAATGATGCGGGATCCCGATTTGCTGGATTGCAATCCCAAATTGTTATATATATATATATAGCCATTTGCTTAGATATTTGAAACTGGTCGACGTCGAGGTAATGGGAACGGGGTGGAAAACGGGAATGGGGTTTAATTCAGCTGCATAGTTATTTACTTTTGCGATGTAAGAAAGAAATATAATCATCGTTTAGAAAGCGTAGATTATTTAATTGCATAGTTTCGAATCAGTGGATGGTTTAAAGCGATCTATCAGGTATAATCTCATTAGTGCATATTTATAAACTCAGTTAATTCGCAGTGTCTGTTAGACGAGGTACTGGAACTACTTGAGCAGCTGCCTCAGCTCTCCGCTGCTCAGGTCGTGCGCCGTCTGTCCCTCCTCGCCGTCCTGTCCGCCCCGGCCTCCAGCAGCGCTCTCGCCACGGCAGTGTTGTCCCACCAGGCCGCGTAGTGCAGCGGCGTCCAGCCATCAGAGTCAGTCGCGTCGACGTCTGTAGTCTCCAGCAACAGCCGCGCCACGCCTACGCGGCCTGCCCGTGCCGCCGCGTGCAGCGCAGTGCTCCCCGTGTAGTCTCTGGCAGTGGCGTCCGCGCCGGCCGCCAGCAGCGGTCGTACCGTCTCCACGCTGTCTGTAAAGAGGGCCGCGTAGTGCAGCGGCGTCAAACCACTCGCGTCCTTCACGTTGACGTCTACGCCGACCAGCAGCAGCCTCATCGAACCCGCGCTGCCTCCCCTCGCTGCGCAGTGCAGCGGAGTCGCCTTCTCCCAGTCCTCGCTGTTCCTGTCTGCGCCGGCCACCAGCAGCGCTCTCACCGCCTCCTCGTCACAGCGCAGCGCCGCCCAGTGCAGCGGCGTCTTCTCGTCTTCATCTCTCCGTTCACGTCCGCCCCCGCCGCCGCCAGGGTAGTTACAGCTATGTTCCTGCCCTGCTGCGCAGCCCACAGCAGCGCAGTCCACCCCTGCTGGTCTGTGCCGCCCCCGGCTCCCGCCCCCAGAAGCGCCCTGACTGTGCGCTCGCTGCCCGTGTCCGCCGCCAGCAGCAGCGGCCTCTTGTCCCAGTCCCGCTCCCCCGCAGTGGTGTCCGCCCCCGCCGAGCACAGTAGCTGCGCTGTGGCCGCGTGTCCCGCCGCCGCCGCCAGCTGTAGCGGCGTCCTGCCCTCTGTGTCCCTGCACTCCACCTGGGCCCCGGCCCTCAGCAGCACTCCCGCCACGACGGGCCCGTCGCCGCCCCCACACGCCGCCGCCTCGTGCAGCGCAGTCCACCCGTCACTCTCTCTCGCCGCCTCCAGGTCCGCCCCCGCCTTCAGCAGCATCCGCACGGCGGTGGGCTGGCCGTGCCTCGAGGCCACTTGCAGCGGCGTCGACGACGCGTCGTCGACTGGCTCGCTGGCCAGTTCCGGCCGGTGCTGCAGCGCCATCCTCAGCAGATGCAGGTGTCCCGCCCGGCACAGTTCTTGCATCACGTGGCGACCAGTCTCTGCAGAGTCCAGTTCACGCTTTATACCTTCCAGCTCGCTACGGCTGATGGTACCAGCCTCCAGCAGCTTCTCCAGGGACGTCAGTAAAAAGCCGGACAGGTCTGGAAACCACTGGCTTCATCGCGCTAGTACTCAGCACCAAATGCAAACCTGGACGAAAAGACAACAAAGTGACGTCAGCGCATATCATACTTTAAAAACAGCAATGATGTCACTGATGTCAGTACTGATTTATTTATACTATGCTACCAAACGCCTACAAATTAAATTTATCGTTAAGTCATTACTTACGTATATTTCTGATCAATATCGAGTTCCTTTGCATAATTTTGAACATTCCAAAATTATTATGCGGGTTAAAAGACAGAATTACACCAGGAAGATCTTTTACGGAAAAAAACACTTTCTTTCAATACAGTGAGAGGTAGCAGCTTCCGCTTTACTGTTTTATTATCACTTTTATCTATAAGTTGGTTGGTAATAGTAACGAATCCTCCCCTGTGTAAACATCAATTAGAAACCACATTGTGGGAATATTGTTCGGCGGTCTAATGCCTGTCGGCAGGTTTGCACTGTCATTTACCCGAACAGTATCAATTCAAGAAGATTGCAGAAAAACAGGTAGAAACGTTAGTTTAAAAAAACTGTAAAGAGAAGAACAGAACATAGATGCTATAATAGTGAGGAGAGAAATCTGAAGGGACTGGAAAGAAGAGGAAGGAAGAGAGTGAGAAAGTAGGAAGGCAGTTGAGCAATTAGACAAGAATTCAGTAGCAGCAAAGTAGAAGCTGAACACTCGTCTTAAAGGATAGTATGGCCGGAACAAGGAAAGATGCTCAGTGAATTTATAGGACTGCGTAAAGAATATAAGGAACAGCATTGTTGGACACACAGCCAGGACGAGGAAGTAATGAATTAGGTGTAAATAAGAGTATAAAGAAAGTAAGTAGTTTGATGAAATGATCGGCTATGGTCACGCCAAGGCATTGAGCAGATACCGTAACAGAAGGTTTTACACGTAAACAGAATCGGCGGATCAGTTAATAACAAGCAGAAAATCGTAACACTACTAGGGAACCAGGAAGAGGCTGCACACGCAACATGAGAAGCCATTGTGCGGCTTCAGCTGATATTATTAAATTAAATCTGGAGATTTAATGCATACCACAGCGCTGGAAATACCTCATCTTATAGCGATTCGCGAGGATAACAGAAAATATGGCGCCAGTAAAGGTGAAAACACAGTGCTGCCATGTCACGTGACCTCACGACCTGTCCTGTTATCCTGTTTTAACCGCGATATCGTTCTCATAATCACTGTCCTGGGATACTCCATTTTGTTGATTACATGGTGGTAATGTAAGCATTTTTGTATAGCTTTACTGAGTTTGTACTAAGTAACTATTCGAAATGGGAAGAATTAGAAATTGAAGTGTTTATTGTAACTTTGAATTAGGAAAAAAAAATCCAGCCATGTATAGATTCATGACTAATAAAAAGAGAGAATAGTTGGAAGAATTTCATCGATTGATTCCCCAGTTACGAAATGATGTGTGGCGTTTTGGTGAGTATTTTCGCACGATGAAGTAGGAATTTTATTTTTTACATACCCTTAATGTAACTACACAAAATATTTAGCGCCTTTCCGAATTCCTAACAAGATATTAGTCGTCATGTTGATCACGATAATTCGTTGAATTACCTTTACTTATAACTTCTTGTCTCCCTTTTTCTTTTAATTAACAGATCGTCCATCTAAAAATCAAGTAAGAAAAACATGGTAAAACTTCACCTGAGTCCAAAATATATTAACCATATATTCTGAAGCAGTTTTCTGAAATTAAATAGGAACAGTCTGAGATGTAGCTCTGAATTAAAATAATTGGAATAAATTGTTTTGAAATCAATTTGAATTCGCCGGCCGCTGTATCGTAACATCGTGATGTTGTAGCTGTGAATAGCGGACAGGATATAATATCACACACACGCTGAATGCTAGAGAATATGTTACCTCTGTACGTCTAGCAGAGTCTAGCCTCATCTGATCGTCAACACTGTTTGTAAAGATCGCAGTGGCGTCCGACCTGATATAACACACGGCTTATCAGGCGCTCCACTGATAGCAGAGATATAACTCAGAAATCACCTGACAGCAATCGACTCAGCGCATTCCAATTATAAAACAGTCTTCTGGAAACTTCCTAGTACCATCCTCCTTTAATTATAACACTAAGGCTAGTTTTGTAAAATCATTCCGGCGGATAAAAACGGAGCCTTCTTGACTTTTATTTTTTTGCGTATCGCTTTACGTTCCGTCGACGTCGAAGTCATTAGGGGTGGAAAACTCGGAAACAAGGAACAGGAAGGAATTCGGCCATCACCTTTTGAAGAGCATTCTCCTGCACTAATTTATGGAAACCATGCGAAGTCCAGTCCTGGATGCCCAGACGGGGATTCGTACCTGCGTCCGGTCTTTACTTCGAGTAGCATTGCTAGAATTAGAGAACCGAGCGTGGTGGTGAGTGACCGTTTAACGCTGGCTCAAATACAAACGAGAAATGAATTTCACACTAACAAATCATTATGAAAAAATTTATGTACTTCTGTGCAGTTTGAAGCCAATGAAACTGCAAAGACAGAGACGACCTAACTGTATACCGTTTTGGGTCAGCGAAATAAAGTTTGCGTGTGAATTACAAGTTTGAAAAATACTCCACTAACGAGCTAGAGGCCTGCAACAGACATTTGAGCGACAGCGACAAGTGTTTTTTTTTTCTTTTGTTTATGGCTTTAGGCACAGTCGATGTCGAGGTCATTAGCGACGGGATAACATTGGGTTAAAGGAATGGAGTGAAATCGGCCATGGCCTTTTGAAGGAATCATCCAGGACTTCGGCTGGAATTATTACGGGAAGCAATGTAAAACCTAAATTTGTATGGTCAGACGGGGAATCGAACTCGCGTCCTCCCGAATGCGAGGCCAGAGCGTTACCGCTCACGCACCACGCTTAGTCGCAACCGAAGACGCCTACTTGTAAATTTAGTGGAACAAAGGGAATGTGGCGTTAAAATTTTTGAGATTCAGAACAGATTTTGACTTCTAGCTCCCAAGCTATTCACTTATTCTTGATGGAAAGAGTTCTATGTGCTGCTGCAGACTATATTCTAACACCGTAATAAATTTCCCTCAGATCCGTTCAGCCGTCACGGCGTGATTGAGTAACAAAGGAACTGACCTTCTTATTTGTGATATTACTAACAGTTACCCGCGACTTCGTACGCGTGGACTTACAATTGATTTCTTTAGTTGGACATAGAAAGCTGTAAGTTATGTAAAAGGTTTCCCGAAAGAACCACAGAGTCGGTGTAATATGGCGGGGAAGCCATCATTCCACCATTGAATCTGTCTCATGGAAAGAAACAGTTTGTAACATATTAAAAAGTATCACAGACTAGGGACGGGGAGGGGGGGAGGGAGGAGGGTTTGTACTTAACTGCGGGAGACTGCCTACCAAAGTTCCTATCGCAAATTTTTGTTTCTCGTTTAAAGTTACGTAACTTTCTCTGGATATCTTATATCAATACCGATTTCCACCGACGTTTTTGGTTTTGCTGTTCTTTAAAATATATAGCCTTTGGGGGTTGCAAACTCGTTAGCAAGGTACATATAGTTGCCTATGGGAAAAGACGTGTTTTATAAGTGTATCCCTGTTACTTTCACTATCTGTCCTTGATAGTCATCGCAAAGGCTAATTTAAGTTTTAACTGTTGTCTTGTAAGCTGGAATGGCAGGTCTGACAGATTTATTGGGATCAGAGGAATCAACACATCATGAACACAGTTGTTATTGCGTTGCGTTCCAATCGTGTTTTCTGTAGGAGTGGTGGTTGTACATGAAAAATGAGCAGATCAAACACAAACTGACTGCAGGAGATGTAACACTGCAGAGACTCACATACGATATCCGTCTGTCTGTCACCATTTCATGACAAAATATGTGATTTAGCCCGGGAAAAAGTATCCTAAATCATTCGTAATAATACATAACATTTTAATGTCAAATTTTATCAAGGCCAGTTTACCAGTTAGACGTAAATTACATAAAAAAACACAGAGGGATATAATTACCTTCGAATTTATAATATTACTAGTATAGTTTAGGTGTGATTTAAGAAAAGTGTCTGTTAATAAGCATCACCCTCGTAGCCAGTTATCCCGTAGAGACGGTGCTATACAGGTGGACGATAATATTTATCTTACCCACATTCCAACACAGCGACAAGATAAGCCGTATCTCGATACAGGCTCCTTCAAGCTTACACCAATCTAAAGGTTCCGAGAACTGTTTCGCGCAGCGTTACTTATTTTATTTGTGAAGTTGCTGTTACATAAGTATAAGTGTAGACAGAACTTGGCCAGCAGCCAGTCCAACGCCTGTTCATCAGACAGTACCTTATTACTAGAGTGAAGACTCGGTTTCCAGTTCACCCAGTGTTAAATGTTTTGAGTAGCTGCTAGTGTCAGGGACACAGTGTCGAACGCACTTTACTTTTTTAACTACAAATGCTCCAACGTGTTGCTACAATAATTTAATGACTCAACCTCTTACATGTTTCTCACTGCTATCTGATCACAGGTCAACTGTTTAGCTCTATGACACCTGCCCTATTACACTTTAGTTACTGCTGTTAGTCGATGTTGTAGTGATTACTGCTGAGGCTTAGTTAATATCCGCACTCTCCCTGTCTAATAGTCTCATTGACGTTAGTACACTGTCCCATAATAAGCCAGAAAAAGTAATTTTATGATAGTTGAAAGAGGAAGAAAATAGTAAATTTAAATGAAATTACTTCCTTCTTACTCCTAATAGAAGGAGCAAAAACAACAGTGACAATGAAATTCTCGAAGTACACATATCAAATGTTACCAGTGGCGTAGCTAGGTCAACAAGGTACCCGGTGCACTGCACCGCCTAGCCCTATGGTAGCTACGCCCCTCAATGTTACATGGCAGATTTTCTTGTTGCGAATTTCTATTTGAATCTTCTGTAGTCACCATGGTTGTTACTATCAGCTCTTATTTTTTTTTTTTTTTTTTAGGAAGTTTGTGGCAGCTAATTTTTTACCGGTTGTCTTGTGGTAGATTCTTCATTCTAATCACCGAATTTTGTTAGTTTCATTACCCTCTACTTCTTTAGTTATTTTTGCAATTTGGAGAAATTCCTTATTTCTGCTTCTTGTTGTTAGACTTCACACGGAGTTGGCAGGTAGCTTGATGTGTCTTAATATCATCTGAGCGCATACATACACCAGGGAGCGTCCATCAACCACGTAGCGCCATTTTCCCTTCCTGCGAACCCCCCTACGTGGTTTTTGCCTCAAGCCCCCCCCCCCCCCAAATCATGAGCTTTTAACGTTTTCCCCTGTTGATTACAGAAGACATTTTGTATTGTTTTCCCTTCAGACTATCTTAAATTACGTACTGAGATAATTAAATGACGGAAATAAATATTCACGTGCTGTTGTGTGTTTTGTTACCTCATTATAACTGTGACAAATAATATGAATAGAAAGCTACGTGGCCTGGCTCAGAACCCCTTCCCATACACAGAGCCGCGTAGTTTATGGACAGCTCCTTAGTTATCCCGGCTGACTGATTGCTTGCGGGTGTGCAGTATATCTGGGGGCCTAAGATGACACCGAGTGTGGTGGGATTGGACACGGGTTTGAATCCAGTGCGGTCATCCACATTTTAGTTTTTCATGGTTTTCAGAAATCACCGAGAGGTAAATGCCAAGATGGATCCTTCAAAAGACCATGGCAGAATTCCTTTCCAAATTTTTGCCCCACTCGTTTCCTTTCTTAAAGTTGACTAGTCGTAAAGCCATTAAAAGGAAAACTGAAATATTTTTTTAAGTGTTAAAAGTCTTAAAATTAGGAGTGTCTCTGAAGAATTTGAACCACAAAGAAATTAAAATTCATTAAACCTTATTGTAAAACATAATAACAGCCATAAGTAAATAGTGAAAACAAACCGATATCTCTGCAGATTTCACTGACTTTTGGCGAATTAACGCTTGCGTAATGCGTCTTTAAATGAAAGTCGAGAAATTAACATATTTTCAAGAATACGAATGGGGAAATAACGGAAAAAAAGAATCGAAAACTCCACACTAAAATTGAAAGGTAAAGTATGAAAGTGTTAACCAGAAATCAGGTAACTTAAAATCTTAAATTATAGCCAAAAGACGCAGAAACAGCGGTTGGAGAAATAAACCGGCTCACATAGGTGCTGTTTATTCTGCTGTTTGTCTGCCGTGTTACCTGCTAGAGATGGGCAGGTCCGAGATTTTAAAGGAGTCGGATCCGGATGTACATCCAGCGCTGCGGACCTGCATCCAGGTTCCGTGTCCGGACCTGTATGGGTCCGGTTCTACAATCGGGCGGGCGGAGTGTATGGCGGAACTGGATGTGTACGGACCTACATCCAGTTACGTGTCCGGCGGAGTTGTATTGGTCCGGCTCTACAATCGGGCGGGCGGAGTGTATGGCGGAACTGGATCTGTTCGGACCTACATCCAGTACGTGTCCGGCGGAGCTGTATGGGTCCGGTTCTACAATCGGGCGGGCGGAGTGTATGGCGGAACTGGATCTGTTCGGACCTACATCCAGTTACGTGTCCGGCGGAGTTGTATGGGTCCGGTTCTACAATCGGGCGGGCGGAGTGAATGGCGGAACTGGATGGGTTTTGTATTGTCTCTGATGTGTACGGACCTACATCCAGTAATACATGTCCGGCGGACCTGTATGGGTCCGAACCTACAATCGACCGTCTGGTGGATACAAATCCTACCAAGGAGAACTGCAGTATGAGTTACATCGTGTTCATCCATTAATTAATTAAATGAAAGAATATTAATTCCGATAATTTTGTTTTATTTTTGTCTGAAACTCACAATTGCACATAATATTATAAAATCACAGCATAATCAGACTTGATAGTGATAAAGTAAAATTTTTGTGGGCTTCTATAAGAATAAAATGAAATCATTTCTTAATAATGTTTTAGTACTACTAAATTTTTTTAAAAAAATCGAAAGTCTTTGATAACATTTTTTTTTACTAAAAATGAAATTATTCAAGACTCAACATTTTGAGATAATTATTGCCTTTCCAAAATATACCAGCTTAAGAAACAGTTTATTACAAATGAACAAAAACAAAATTTCAAGTATAACTTATTTTAAATTGTGAGCGAGAAATTACGTGAGATTTGTTCTTATATTATGTATAGTGTTTTGCTCTGTATACTATGTGAAACTGTTTTGATTGAGTGAATAAAACGTTGTCGTGAATGCTAAATCGAGTGCGTTACAATGCATTTTAATCAAACAGTAATATTTATGTTTTGCCAGCTACCATAACGTGTTTTTGGTGCTTTCAAAATCTTTATTTTATTTTGTGCAATTTCAGAAACTTTTAATTTCTTTGTAATATTATTTCCAATTTAGTTGAAAGTATTTTTAAGCAAGATTTAATTCTTAGTAATAATAACCGATTGTTTTGAGCCATTGTTAGACGTTCTAGAAACGGCTGGATGTGACGTTTTTTTTTCAATGTTGGATTATAAAATATTTCTGTAAAAGCTGCCAGCAGAGTCGCTCGCAATAATGCCACATAATCATTTACATATATTACTAGCTGTTACCAGCGACTTCGCACGCGTGGATTTAGAATTTGATTGCTAGAATTGGATATACAAAGCTGAAAATTATCTAAAATGTCCCAAACAACACTGAGCCGGCATAATATGACGGGAACGCCATAGATATACCATTCTCTCTTCGAACCTGTCTCATAACTAAAACTGTTATTCATATCGGAAAAAAGTATCCTATTTCGTTCCTAAATATACAAAGCATTTCCTTGTCATCGGTATACACATATATTCGTCAAAATGTAAAAAAAAGATGGAGACTCACGTTCGCATATACAATATTATTAGTTTAGATCACACAAAAACTACTTGTGGAATCAGTTTATCGTGAATAATGTTAACGCTTTCTACCGCCAAAGATTTGCCAGAACATGGTATCCTTACTATAAAATCCTACTCGTGGCTCAAACTATGAAAAAACAAATTAATAAAAATATTTGCACCCAATGGGATTCGAACCGGAGCTGGAAATTAAATAAGAACCAACCTCGTTACCACTACACTACCTTAACATTGCTAGAATTAATCGCGCATTACAAATATAGAAAGATATTATGCGTTTGTCTTTCACAGTTGAGATAGTTTCCGTAATTTAATGACAATATGTTCTAATCTATACATAATATAGTATCCCATCTCGATCCTAATGTCAAACAGCATCTCCCTGTCAAATTTCATCACGATCGGAGTATCCGTTTTGCCCAAGGAATGTAACAAACAGCCATAAAGACAGACAGAGTTACTTTCCCTTTTATAATATTAGTATAGATATGTATAATGTTCCTTGGAAACTCTACAAATCGTGTTTCTGCAATAAAGAGATGTTAAATGTATTGTTTGATTTGTCCTTAAGCCATCAGAATTGAGAAAGTTAAAAATTCTAGAGACTTTGTAATCAATCAAACTGAACGTTAAAAGTTTAATAATACTACAACGCATTAAAATTACAAGTTAAATTATAAGTCCATGCTTATTTAGCACGTAAAACACTCCTCACCTTAGAAGCACGAACCCGACCAATAAAAATGTACTATTACCGGGTTTTAGCTACCCATTGACATTTAATAGTTATTGTAATTATCTACTAGTAGTCACACATTAAGAAATAGTTTTTCATTTATAATCTCATCTTTAAATAGAACTGTAATCCAATCGTTCAGTAAATGACATTAAACTCTTCAGAACACAGATTTCAAATCGGAACTGTAATGAAAAATTGCGTTCCAGCTCCGCGTTGCAGGTCCGGCCGTGGTTCAACCTCCGGCCACGCGAGAACTGTGGCGCTGTTACAGGTCCGACTGGAAGCAGATCCGACAAGCGCTCGGATGTACATCCATCCCTCGCGCAAGTGATACGGGTCCGCGGAACTGCATCCATCCGGACCTACCCATCTCTATTACCTGCAGCTGCCGCTAGATGCCTCACTGTGTAGTAATACGCCCTCGCCCTCGTATGCGATTTTCAAAGACTTCGCCACTCCGGTATTTTTTTGTTTTTTACTTATGGCTTTACGCCTCGTCGACGTCGAGGTAATTAGAGGCGGGATGGGACTGGGGCAAGGAACAAGAAGTAATTCGGGCATGGCCTGGAGTGATTAGGGGAAATCATTAAATACAAAAATCTGGATGCCCGGACCGGGATTCGAATCGCCGTCATCCCGTCGGTAATTGGGCCAATCTGGCTGGCTACATTCCCGTTCCAGTACAATCTCACTAGGGGTCAGCCCATAACCGTATTTCGGGTATGGTCATGGGTTTATATAGTCAATATCTTGACCGCTTCAGCCAATGTCGCTGAAAAAAACAGGTGACTGGTGTTTCAACCCTACTGTTCTCTTTGAAAAATTTGCATTATTTCTGTACATTTGGAAGCAAGTTTGCGAAAAGACAGTCCAGACCTCACTGTGTAACATATTACTTATGATAATGTAATTAAGTTTTTTAAGAAAGTTAGCTCTTAGTTATTAATCACCAGCCTCGTGGCCAGTTACCCAGTACGGGCAGTGCAGGCCAGGTGGATGGCTCTTATCATATCAGCAGCGGCCAGATAAGCAATGTCTCCGTCCAGGCGCCTTCAAGTAGAAAGGTTCCTAGAACTGTTCTGCCCAGCGTTATTTTTTTTTTTTTGTGACATTGTCGTTATGTAAGTTCCAGTGCACAGGAAGTCTGGTCGGCAGCCAATCAGGCCTCCTTACTACAGCTCACTAAACAAAGTGAAGGCTCCAGCAGGCCTCGAGTAGCCACTGCTGTGCTTACAGGTTTTATGAAGAACGGAGTCACCTACAGTGTCGTGACACTTTTTACTAGCGACGAGTCACGGTGGGGGAGTTGTTGGCAGGCGGAAGGACGCTGGTTCGACCCTCTACTCAGTCATCCAGATTTCGAATTTTGACGGGTCACCAGAACCATCCATCCACATGCCACGATAGTTCCATCCATAGAGTCCATGAATGATTCCATCCCCGTTCCTTGTTGCCAATCCACTACGACATTAATGATTTCTTCAAACCGAGTGTGGTGGTGCAACGGTTATCATTCTGGCCTCGCATTTGGGAGGACGGCGGTTAGAATCCCCGTCCAGGCATCCAGTTTTGGGTTTTCCATGGTTTCCCCAAATCACTGCATGTGAATGCCGGGATGCTTCCTTCAAAAGGCCATGGCCGCATTCCTTCCTATTCCTTGCCCCCCCCCCCCCAACATTTCCCGACTCTAAAGACCTCGCTGTTAAGAGACGTTAAGCAGTAAGAAAAAAAAAAAAGGATGTCTTCAACGAGAAAGTAGAAGTAAAATAAGATATATTTTCTCAGTGGTTATTTAATTTCCATATTACTTTATTGTTGACCATGAAGAAAACCAATCCATCAGTTGGTCGCAGTTTACGGTCTTTGCCTTTAGTTTTATCCGTATGTTCATTAATTTTAATCAGAAAGACTAGAAAAAAGGACCGTTCTCGAAATTCCAAGGTATGCCTTCAATGAAATCTGTACATTTTTCATAAGTTTTCGTATGCATATGAATCATTTATGACCATCAAATTCATATTGTTTTTGTGTTCTTTTTTCGACAAGCTGGTTTTTCTGTTTGTTTTCTTTATTCGGAATTCTTCTAGTTATTTGCTTGTCTTTAATCGAAAATATTTCGCCATCTTTTTTACTAATTAAAAGTATAATATTTCTCCGAATAGCAATTTAGGATTTCAGTAATGTTTAGAAATTCTGGTAGAGCATATTTGATTTTTCAGTGCGCATCTTGGATACTAATTACTGAAGTATTTTTCGCATAGAATCAGTCGCAAGTAAATGTGGAATTAGGCAATCAATTTTTCGGTAGTGTGGTGTTGTTATGACAATATTATCTGTGTTGAGAAATCCCTTTATCTGTATCGCTGAGCAGAACAGGCCAACAGGCCGGCTGCATCCGTGTCAAGTGTTTTTTTTGTCTCCACATGAGCTGCCACGTCATAGTCAATAATATCCGCTCTCTCACTATTGGTCCAGTTACTTAAAGAATATTATTCCATAGTAAAGCTAGAAAAAGTAATTTTGTATATCGTTGAGAAAGACTAGCAGCAATTAATTCAAGAACTAAAATTATTTCCTTCTTACTTCTGACGGAACGACCAGAAATACAATGTCGAAACGCAATTCTCAGCTTTGCAGATATTCCTTTTGCGAGTCCACCTTTGTCGTCTCGATTTATTCACCGCTACAGTGCACAGGCGTCTTTTGTAGACGATTGGTTTGCTACAATCAGTTCTTACATTTTTTTAGGAATGTTGTCAGAACTAATTGTTTCCACATTGTCTTGTCGTAGATCAAACCTGGAATAATTCCTTTTCTTTCATTTTATTTATCACCCTCGAATTTCTTAATTAGTCGCATTCGGGAGGACGCGGGTTCGATTCCTCGTTCGCGCATCCAGATTTGGGTTTTCCATGGTTTCCGCAAATCACTCCAGGCGAATGCCGGGATACTGCCTTCAAAAAGGCCATGGCCGAATTCCTTCCAGTTCCTTGTTCACAGTCCCGTCCCGCCTCTAATGACTATAGCAGTCGACGAGGCATATAGCAATAAGTAAAAAAAAAAAAAAAAAAAATAATCAATGGAGATTACTGAATTTTTTTTTTTTTTTTCACTATGCGCATTCTTAGTTCGTGTTTTGTATAAAGTTTCATTCCTACCTTGTCTGCTTAACCACACTCTATTTTGCATTACTTCTGTCTTTTCGAGCAGTTTTTCGTACAAGTTCTACGAATTTGTACTGACACTAGAAGACGATAGTGGTAACTAGAAGCGAGTGTCGCCATGTGTCCGGGACGCGTGGAACCTCGCTGTTGATGTTGAGTCGATCAGCGCAGTGGCTGTTGTGTCGACTAAACTGTGACGTCACTCGCCAGGTCGTATTTCTTATGTGATTCGAAGCGGGACGGACTCTCGTTAGGTTATTATGCACGACCTTTATGAACATTTTTCGGACTATACCCAGAATTGAAAGTTTTGTTTTGCGTCGCACTCAAAGTAATTGCGATTGTTTCTCGTGACGCGCTTTACTTGTGGTGAGTTTACCATTTATGACAAGTTGCTAAATAAAACGATCAGCTGCAAAAGTTAATTAATTGATTTACTGTCGAATAAGTTTAGTGCAGGTTGTTGTTGCCGCAAGTGTATCAGATATTGCATCAGCTGAGTAGTGATTGGGGGCAGAACAATCTGGAAACCATACCACTGAGCTGAATGTCGAGTGCCACTTATCCGCATTCCCTCAGTCGGTCCTCACGCAGATAAGGAAGAAACGCACTCCACTCGTCTGTTTCTCATCTGCAAGTCCACAAAGCTGCAGCCGACTAACTAAACACTGTGTAACACTATTACAAAATTGAGAGTGTATGACTAAATCAATACAGTTTTATTGGTAGCAAATCTGGACAGCGCACTATGTAAACCATATATGGCCCTGCACTAGCTTCAATCCGACCCGCGAGAGATTCAGAAATTTCAAATAACGCGCAACAAAATCTGTATTTATTCAAGTCATAAAGACTAAAATCTACAAATAATATTATTAAGCGTACGCAGTGGAACGCCACAGATCGAGTCCTAAATAAAAATAAATAATAAAAAAGTGTGAATTTTTATCACCATTTTATTTACTACTACCTACTTATTTCTAACCTACGGCCCGCGACCTGATTTAATGTTCCGAAATTACGCCATCGGCTGAGGAAAGGTTGCCCATACCTGATGTAAACAGAATCTCTAGCATTGTTTACAGATGGTTCACCTGGAAGACAAACAGTTCAGTTTCGTTTCGAGGCGGCTGGAGTAATGTCTGGAGAGTCACGCAGTAGGTTTGTGAGTGCATTAACCAAGTGGCTCGATTTTGGCCTCCTGTGAAACCCCCTCCCCCCACGTAGCCCTACGTGGCTTTTGCCTCTACCCCTTCCCCCCACGTAGCAAGTACCTTTTTTCTCTTTTGATTCCAGAAGACATTTTGTACTGTTTTCAACTGTCAGACTATTGTAAATTACATACGGAGATAATTAGCTGAGGAAAATAAATATTCACATGCTTTTGTGAGTTCTATTCCTCATTTTAACTGTGATAAATGTTATGAAAGGGAAGCTACGTGGCCTGGCTCAGAACCCCCCCCCCCTCCCCCACGGAGCCCAGCGTAGCCTTCCAGCCAACCCCTCCCCCCGAGTCACGTAGTTTGTGCACGCTCCCTAGCGTCTAGACAGCCATTCTGGGAAAGGGAGCGTCCATCACAGGGGGAGGGGGGTCCTGCGAAACCTGACGTCATCTTTATAAGAACAGTGGAGCTAAACAAGGGGTGTACAAACTGCTTGCGACAGCGTTAGGGGTGTCTCAGGGTCTCACCACCCTTAAAAACAGGAGCCAAGAAAAGTCTCTAAGACCACGGGGTTCGTCAGTAAGGGGGAGGGGCCCTCAAAATCTCACCTCACTATAATGGTGGGGGAGATCTCACGAGGTCTCACAGGAAAGAGGGGGACCGGACTTACGAAAAACACCCCACGTAGTTAATGGACGCCCCCTGGCCGCTGTGGGATGTCAGAAGTCCTCGCTGTGGCCCTCCCAGCTAGTTGCCAAGACAAACTTAGTTCCACTTCTGTCCGTAGCGCTGCGGACGCTGAATGTTGACTGTCGCCTGTGTTTCTGTTAGACTGCTGTTCATATTTCAGACCTAGCATTGTGTATGTGCTATCTGTCTGGTGTTTCATGTCTACTGGTTTCCGCGGCTGGCTGTGTTAGTATACTCACTGGGTCCTGTCTGCATTCCCCTCCAGCAAAATTCGTAGCCTCGTGCAAGCAACCCTCTGCCACGCACCTCAGCAGAATAAAGTAATGGAGCTAGCAGACAGAGCCACACCACCTGAGGTAGTTATTCACTGTGATTAATTCCTACAAGCGAGTACTCCCCTAGGTGCCATCACGCTAGATGCCTGTGTCTACTGTCTCGTCTTCACTCCTCACTCACCGCCTTTGCACTTTCTCTCAGTCCCGATATTTCTCTGGTAATTGCAGCTGTGTCGATGTTTGGCTCTGCAGGATCCCCGGAGCTTCGCTGCTGTGCCGTGCGAGTCACAGAGTCTGTGATTCTCCTCGGGCAGCTGAGGGACTGGACCAGGGATAGCCAACCCGTTATTAGATGGTCCGCGGTTTAATTAATATGATAAATAACCATTCCACCCTACAGTTCAATTTACAGTTGTTTTTATTTTCATAAGCATGACGTCAAAGATACTGGTTACATGTATACATACAATACAGCGATTGTAGACAACACTTATTCCACAGACAATACTACTAACACAGTTCCTGGCCGACGTAAATTGAGTCTGTAAAAACTTTGCCGAAAAACTGTCCCTCTGTCTCGGATTTTCGCTTTATATAAGCTCCATCGAAATTTCTAGAACATTTAAAAAGCATCCGACAGATAATTCTCGAACATTAACAATACTTAAACAATTCAAACATATAAAAAATAATCATAATTCATACATAATCCTATACAATCATTACAAAATGGTCAGAAATGGAAAAATAAAAATACTAAAACACAAAATTATCCACAGAAATCATCCTTTAGACATCGTAACTTGCATTAATACTTGGAATTACAAACATTTAAGTAATTCTCTTGCATAATTCTGTCCTTAAACACATTAAATGGCCTATAAATAATTTCTTTTCATAAAACAAAGTCTATATACATTGATTTACAGTAAATTGTAAAACAAACATACAAGGTCATATTCAACCAAACTCTAAGCTTACTACAAATGCTTCATAAAATACAATTCCATTTTGATTTAGGTTTGAGGGCTGTTAGACCGTGGCCCGCGGAGCTGGATCATCATATCTATAAACTTTAACTTTCCACGGTGAAGTCAGACATTAATGTGTATGTTTCATTTTTAATGACTTCTTTTTTCCATAAAAATATCAAAGTATTTTTTTTCCAAGAAGGTAGAACGTGCGGCCCGATTGAAGATTCTGTTTTTAATATTTGGCACCACTGGTTTAGACTGCCCTAGAATCCCTCACAGCGCCTGCCGGTGGCGTGCTGTCGGTAGGAGAGAACCAACTTCCGTCACTATCAGACCTTAATGACCAATGCTCGTGCGTAGTGTCTGTGGCTAGGTTGGTCGGATTATACAGGTAACGTATTTCTGTATTTGAAAGCTTTTGTACGCATAAAACATCTATCCAGCGTTCGAACACTTGCGGGAAACATTGTTTAGGAGACGCGATATAACACATTCTGGAAGCGTTCACCATTTGGTATTATTAACTTCCATTTGTTTAGCTGCTACCTTTATGATTTTTACTAATATTATATTTCATTATCAGCTGCTTACCTCATACCATTGTATTTATCACCGTGTTAGTTGTTGTTGGTGCGTGCATTACAGTCCTCCACACGACGTTGGAGTCCTCACACATCATGTGTGGAGTGTTGCTAGGCGCCAGGGTTGCTATGAGAGTGGCGGTAACACTAGGAAACCTGCTGCCGAGGCAGGAGACGAGGGACTTACCTGGTAATGCTCAATGTGCGCCCCCACTCTACACCACTCGAG